>OY776111.1:351020024-351620024 GCA_963675035.1 Allygus modestus | reverse complement strand
AAGTTGTTATGATTTATAAGTTTTTAACCGTTTGCGTAATAAATATTTTACAAACCCATTTCCATGTAGGTTTCCGGACTACTGGGGGACCCCCCCCCCTAGTAATGAAAATATACATGGACGCCATTTTGTTTTTATATATATAAATATTATTGTGTGTGCATATTATACTGTGTTATGTAACACAGCTCAGTTTAGGTAAAAAGATTGTTGATCTCAATATTACTATTTTTAATATCTACAGTTTGGAAGGTCATACAACATTAATACCCCCGTCACAGCAAACCTGCATACTCAGCGAATTTCCAATGCATAATATTTGTCTTAATTCCACACAAAGCCGCATACCATGTTTCATTAAAATATATTCACATATAAGCGATTTTAATTATTCTCCATAAGAATAACATTGATAATGAGTACGTAGGTTTGGTGAAACAAGGAAAACAAACAATTGGTTTTTATGCAAATATAAATATAATTTAACGAGGCGAAGCCACATACCAAGTTTCATCAATATTCAATCATAAATAAGCACTATATAACATTTTAGTTATTCTCCATAAGAATAACAGGGAGCTGAGTAAGCAGGTTTGCTGCAACAAGGGATAAAATGGGTTTTTGTGCAATTATCAATATAACTCAACCAAGTGAAGCTACATACCAAGTTTTATTAATTTATGTTCATAATTAAGGGAGTGATTACATTTTACTTATTCTCCATAAGAATAACATGGGGCTGAGTACGCAGGTTTGCTGCTACGGGAATAATCAACAAAAAATCAATTTGTTGTGCAAATATCAATATACCAGTACTACGTGAAGCCACATACCAAGTTTCATTAACATACATTCATAAATAATCGAGATATCAAATTTTATTTATTCCCCATAAGGATAACATTGGACAACGCACTGTGTTTAGCACTTTGAATATCTCAGCAACGGTTGGGCGTAGAATCACAATTTAAAAACCAAAATGATTGTTTTGTGGAACTGAACAGATTGGTAAAAGCAAATGTGAAGTTTACATTAAAATAACCTTAGGAAAAGCCAAAAACCTTTTTCCTATAAGATTAACATGGAAGATTTTATGAATAGGTTTTTTAGATTTTCTCCGCAACCACTTAACCCTTTCAGTGCTATGGCCCGATATATCGTCTTTTGAATCTGTTATCAATAAACACTGCTACTGCTTCATAAGCGATTGTACCGTTAGGCGCTCAGTCTGCAGTCTGAGTCTGACATGTGGTGAAACCTGGTAGACACGAATTGAACTACCTCGTCCAGCGTCTAGTCTCTATAATACCAACTGATCCACTGCAGCTGCTAGCCTGACCAGTGGCTGTGCGGTCTAAGGCGTTACCTTCCCGGCCGGGGGTAACACTTGGATCGAGGGTTCGAATCCCGTCACAGTCGGTAGTTTTTATGTGCAACTCATGGAGAGTTCACCTGTCTGTGGCAGAGTTGAAGGGGAGGGTGGACCTTAAGCAAACGGTGGACGGCTCGGGTCCAAGCTGACGGGATGGGTGGATTCTTTGTGAGTTGCACATCTGATCAGGTGTTTTCCTACTTTTTACCTATCCTTTACTGTGTGTGTCCAGCGGAAGCACGTTTTTATTAATTTTAACTGTTCAGGCGTTCAATATATTAAAAAAATCAACAAAACATCACGGATTCAACTACTCCTTTCAGAAGCTTAGCACTCAAAGGGTTAACCTAGGTTAATAATTCAAAATACTATATTATTTGTTTTTTTATGCTCTACAACATGGTCAAAACCAAAATTAAGCTTTTAAAAAATGTTAGGGTTAAAAATGCAAAAAACTGATTTTTGGAAAATTTAAAACCCCCATAAACCCCCTTTCCCATGGTCCGATTTTTCTGGTTTTCGAACTTAAAGTCATGAATTTCATTTTACACATTTGAGCCAAATTTCATCGAAATCGGACGATTTTTACTCAAGTTATCGCATTCACGGACACATATATAGATATATATAAATATATACATATATATAAATTTTAACGAACAGTGTTTTTGTCATCTTGGGACCTCAAAACAAAAAATTGTCATGGTCTCGCGCTTAAGTCTTACCATGAGACCTACGGTAATAGCTTCTTCCCTATAGGGGAAATTCGCTAAAAACAGAATAGTAAATACATTTAGATTCCTGTATGATTGCTGCATTTAAGACTACTAGTAAAATTACTAAGGAAGATTTTAGAGAGCTTCTTGAGAAGGCAGGGCAGCATCGTGGAACACTAATGGGGTTTGGGGATGAGGGTAATGTTTTCACCTAGCATGGCGGACTGGTAGACAGTACAGTCAGTGACAAAAATTGGGGTGGGGAAAAAGTGTCCGATTTTGTCGTATGGCGTCAAATCCGGACACTTTTGTTTCTGTACAGAAACGTCAAAGTCGGACAGCGTCAAATCAGGACACTTTTATTTCTGTGCAGAGGCATCAAAATCGGACAGCGACAAATCGTGACTAAAAATGTGTCCGGATTTGACACTGTCCGACTTTGGCATGGTCCCGTGAGAGAAAATTGCTGTAAGAAGTTTTAAGTTAAGCTGAGAGAAAGATTTGTAATAAAAAGCCTTTGTCACGCATCAGCATGTTTTGACATATGGTATCACATTAAGTACACCATATGAAAAATTTGTGAATTGGAGGTGGTATGTTTTATTAATAAATTAGGTTTATGATCCCAGTTACTCTAACTAGAAGTATTATTAACACATTTTTTTTAAACGTGTTTGTAATTTCTAACTGTTTATTAATAAGGGAAAAAAATGATTAATTGTGTTTAAACATGGTTTCTATCAGGCGCGGATCCACGGGGGGGTAATGAAGGAAATTTCTCCCCCCCAAGGCAAAAGGTTGGAGTTGCGCGTGCAAATCCGCACCAGCGCTACGTCTGCCCGGCAGCGTCATCATGACTTTTCGTCTGATTGATGCGTTAGAAGGAAGGCGGGATCAGATTTCAGTACCCGAAATTATTAAACTTTTCTTTATGAATCAGTGATGACACACTATAATTTCTTAAAACAAAAAATGTTAGGTGTATGGTTGTACAGTTTCAACTCGTAATTTCTCCATAATCACCCACTGTATAACAAGGAACAACAAACCTCCGTTACAGCAATCCTGTGTACTCAGTGAATATCCAATGCATTTGTATATCACTATCACAAAAACACTTAATAAGATTTTTCCCTATATGTCCATAAATAAGCGAGATATTACATTTTATTTATTTTCTATAAGAATGGCCTTTGGTCAGAGCACGCAGGTTTGCTGCAAAAAGGACCATAAAATATTTGTTTCTCTACAGATATCAATAGTTCTCAACCAGATAAAGTAACCAGGTTTTGCCAATTTATGTTGATCCCTATAACAGTGATATTGATAAACTAGTGATATGTAGTCTACTGTATGTTGAAGTCTTTTTAATTATTAGACTGTAAGATGATCCAACTATATCTATAGTGATCCGCTGAGATCCTACTCATCAAAATGACAGGATTTGTGTCTAGTTAGCATAATTTTGGTTCACTGAATGTTACGTTTAGTGTGTGTTGCATTGTAGGTGGCTATGAGATGGCAAACTGAGCATGAGTTGGTGTCAGGCAAGGGCCAGTTCATTTGTGGAGAGAAAAGTTGTAAAGATACTGAGGGCTTACGAACCTGGGAGGTTAACTTTGCCTACCTAGAGGATGGAACCAAAAAAAATGCTCTCGTTAAATTGCGTAAGCACGAAATCAAGATATTTTATTTTATTTGTAGTTTGAGTTAAAGGGAATATTTCAGTGACTGTTTTAATGTAATCTTTGCTTAAACTAGATAGACATAATAGCCTAGATTAGATATAGGCCTATTTATGTTGGGGTTCAATAATTGATTTTGAGCCTGTAAAGAAGTGAACTCGGCCGATGGCTTAAGTCAAGTAAATATAACAAATATTTTTTCATAATTGTTCTCTCAGCACGCTTGCTTGTGTTCAAAATGTTAACTACATTTACAAATTTAAACCTATATTTAACAAATGATGTATATTGCCTGCTCTAATCCACCTGGGCCTTAATAGGGTTTTCCAAAGTTTCCAACTTTGGCAACCACCCCAAGAATGACAAAATCGGGACTACATTCGGTTTCACGTTCACCGTGCAGTTCAGGTCTTATGGAAGATGGCTGTGTTACTACCTGAGCTGAGTGAGTTGTTGGTGTGGTTGCATCAACTGTCCCCGCGACCCACATCAAGATGCTCAAGTAAATGATTTCAAGATGGCTAGTACACCTCGAATTGCCATTTGAATTACATTGCTTATGGACACTCCATACTGCACGGTGCACATAGGACAGAGTATGGGACATTTTTCCCCAGTAAACACGGTATAATGAATACCTGTATATACCACCACATTGTATAAATATATTTCAACATTGGCTCATACTTTGTATCATCCAATACTTTGTCCAATACCAGATGTATCGTTTCTATCTTTTACTTTTTTCTAAGCTCTGCACATGGTTTTGTTTTTGTTCAAGGTCTGTGTCCCGAATGTTCCTATAAGTTGAATTACAGAAATAAGAAAAAAGAGGTGAAACGCAAGTCGAGAAAGAGACCAAGCTCTTCTGTGGGGTTACATGAAGTTTCAGCAAAGGTTGCTAAAACTGCAGAAACAACAAATGAAATCCAGACAAAAACCGGTAGCAGTACAACAACGGCAGGCGAGGAGATCTCGGAGGAGGAACGGAACATCTGGAAAGAGGGAGGAGTGACAGAAGAAAGGTCGAGGGATGAAGACTTTGAGGACTATTTAGAACACTTGCTGTTATGATTGTATCATATTTGTATATAATTGCTAAATTTGTGCTTAAAATATAATTTTTAAATATAATAATTGTTCAATGGATATTATTGGATATAAATAATTTTATATAAAATTATCTTAAGTTTTAACTAATATCACCCGTGGTCATCGTAATATGACCTAGGTACCGGTATGGATAACGTTTCATTTTAAGACCCTCAGATGTCAAAATAACCATTCATTCAAACTTGAGTTTATATATATATATATATACTGACTTTCCTCATCGGAGGTTCTGCCCCCAGACCCCTGTCAGTAGCCCTTGCAAAACTAGTAGAAGTATTTTTGAACTATATTTATTCTAGATCTAATCTTAATTCAGTGGTGCTAATATTTGTAGAATTTGTATTCCTCAGTCAGTTACACATGTGGCTGTATAGTCTGTAAGATATATTAGATATAGTACTGGAGAGACCGAGCCATGCTCGTTGATTTTTGATTAGTTTTGTGGGTGAAAAATATGTCTATATACAATCTTTATTCACTGGTTCTAGTTACTGGTTTCAATTGTGTTTTGATACTTTACCTTGTATATGTGCTACCATTGATTTTGAATACAGAATAGATATCCCAAGACTGGTTAATTTTTGAAGCCAGAAAATTGGATCAGCTGGTTCACTGGTCAGACCACTCTATCAGCTGCTGGCCAAAACAAAAATAACAATTCTGTTTATCAGACAAAAAAAATCCCATTTCATCCCATTAAATCACCTTCAAAAATCCCTTTTCATCCCGCTTTTAATCTGATAATATTAATATGTTTCTCGCTAGATTGCAGCATTAATTAGATTTTTTTTTTCTAGCAGTTTTCTTTTAATTGTACGATTTATATTCTTAAAGTACAACTTCAGGAAATTATACTATCCATATTGTTATGATGGTTTTTTAACCCTAGCAGTGGCCAACCATCGGATTCCGATGGTTTATGTGTCGCCTTAGAGTGGCAGCCGTCGGAATCCAATGTTTTGGGATTGACAATTTTGTAACTTTAAAAAACCACTAATTTTCAACTAAAAAAGTGAACAATATACAAGGTCTGTTCAGAAAGTAAGATCCGTTGGTGGCTAGCGAGTAGAGGAGTGGGGGTAGAGGTGTGACCACGGCGGCGTTGGGTAGTCTGGCTCAGTAGGCGTCTGTCCGTACGCCAAGAAGGTCGATCAGACTGTTCCGCGCGCTGCAAGTGCCAGTGACGCCGCGAGCGTCAGTCCAGCCGCCGCAATTGACAACCCTGCTGACTGTGAAGTGCGTTCCGTTATCCGGTTTCTTTGGGAAAAAAATTAAACCTGCTGAAATCCATCGTGAACTGAGTTCTGTGTACGGAAATAACATAATGAGTGACAGTGCAGTTCGAAAATGGTGCCGTTTGTTTAATGAAGGATGCACGAATGTTCATTACGAAGAGAAAAGTGGCCGGCCATCTGTGGTAACCGACGATCTTGTGGACAAAATTAATGATAAGATTAGAGAGAACAGGAAGTTCATTATTACAGACCTCTCGGAGTGTTTCCCTCAAATTTAACACACTCTTCTGTATAACATTGTGACTCAAAATCTTGGTTATCACAAATTTTGTGCTCGGAGGGTGTCGAAATTTTTCTTAACTGATCACAAAATGAACAGAATGGGTGCTACCCTAACATTTCTGGAGTGATACAACGAAGAAGGCGATGAACTTCTTGATCATATAGTAACAGGCGACGAAATTTGGGTTTCTTCCCGTTGAACAAAAAAAAAAAAAACAATGGAGTGGGGTCACACTGCCTTGCCGCGTAGGCCCATCAAATGCCGACAACATTCTCAAAGAAAAAACTCATGGCAACTGTTTTTTGGGACATGAAAGGGGTTCTATTGATTGAGTATTTAGAAAGGGGCACTACAATTAAATCAACAGGGAACTGTGAAACGCTAAAGAAACTGAGGCGGGCAATCCAGAACAAAAGGCGCGACATGTTGACCGGTGGCATTCTTTTCATTCACGACAATGCACGTCCTCACACTGCAGCAAAAACTCGTGAGCTTCTGGACCATTTTGGTTGGGATGTTTTTGACCACCCACCTTACAGCCCTGATTTAGCACTAAGTGATTTTCACTTGTTCCCCAACATGAAAAAGGCTTGGGTCACAGGGCTTTGTGAATGACGACGAGCTGAAAGATGGCGTCAACGGGTGGCTACGTGCACAGGCGGCAGAATTATTTTCAGTGGGAATTGAAAAGCTTGTTCCTAGGTATGATTGGTGCTTAAATGTTAGTGGGAATTATGTCGAAAAATAGTTTAAAACACGCTCTTTAAGATGTATATAATAAATTTGTTGTAGATCCATTGAGTATTTTTTTACACCTAAACGGAACTTACTTTCTGAACAGCCCTCGTATATATCATTTGAAAGGTCATATTCTGAATTTTCATTTTATTACATAAATGAACCGTGTAGCAGCTGTACAACCTTGTCACGACGGTTAGATATCAAATTTTTAATTTTTGGCGCTATGCGATTCCTGCAGCCCACGCTTCGAAAACGTCAACATTTTTGTCGCGGGAAGTTGCGGTTGGTACCAATGCACTGCTAAACAGTTTTGCTTGATTGTGGTGTTGATTTTTAGAACGAAATATTGATTGGACAGATGATATGATTTAACGAAAACAGGTGTTTTTTGTTTCTTTAATGAATGGCAAACCATCGGAATCAGATGGTTAGAAAAATCTGATTTATATGCAGTGTAAGTTATAGTTACTAGTCAGACAATTTGTCATTTTGAAGAGGAAGAAATCTAGAGGAATTTAGTTTTGCCATTGGCAGCACTGGTTGCAGGTTTATATCCTCCCGCACGGATTTATTTTGTCATACTTTTTCTGCTTTGTCTGTAGGCCATCGTGTGTTGACCATCATTGGTATGCGTTCAGTATTTTTTATGCGTGAATTATTACTAAATCCTTTATTATTTCAGAGTTTTAGTGTTAGTGAAGTGTTAGTGTATATATAACAGTAATCTTTATGCATTATTTAATGCATAAATATTACTGAAGTGTGAGAAATAGTGTTTATAAAAAGTGTTGCGTTTTGTTTACATTGTTACATATAAAATATAAAATAATAATTTACCCTAGGTGTTATGCATTTTTATGTAGATAATTGAATATACTGCAACATGTTTACATTGGTTTGGGGGGGACAAATTGGTGAAAATTTACATACTAAATACTGTAAATTGTTTTTTCAAATACGCAAAAATATCGAAACATTATTTTATTTAAAAATATTTATAAGTGCTGATAATTTTTTACCATCAACTTTATGACTTTTTTAGATTCCTTCCTTCATTAGCTTTACAAATATGTATACATCATTATTTGTATACATATATTTTGCTAACGTGAAAAAAGCACTTAACTTTTTTACAACACAAACTAACACTACAGTTTCAACTTTTTCGGTTTTCCGTTTATTATAATATTATGCCCCTAACATTTGTGAAAACAAATTCTTTCCCCAACATGTTTTATATGTCTATGTAGGGAATTAAATTGTCTACACAATGTATATAATGAATTTTCTATAAAAAATCTGAAGACAAAATTTTTCCGAGGCTGCTTTTGAAATTTCAAAAAGAAATTATAATTCGTTTGTATTCTTTTCACTTTACCGAAAAACTACCATTATAGATCCTTTTTATTTTACTATTTATAGATTTTCCTATTCTTTCCGATCAAAATGAATATGAGGTTGGCTAGGTTTACTGCTACGGTTGAATTTATACGAATTTTCAAAAAAAAGGTCTGCAAATTTGCCGAATCTGCTTGGCCATTCCTACTTGCACCATTGGCCACTGCTAGTTAGTGAATTTCCTATGGAAAGTGAACTATTAGCATGACCCGCACGGTGAAACTTAAGCCCGGGACCACCATAGAAGATCCTAACGTGACCCCCTGAACACGTTTTGGGGGGTCGTTCAAAATTATATATATATATATAGAGAGATATACATATATATATATATATGTGTTTGCAATCTAGCGGTCACATTTTTGGTCCAATTTACTTCAAATTTGGTAGGGACATTCCTTTCTCTAATCAGTTGGACAAGTTGGTTGGGCAAAACAATCGGAACTCAAAACCCCTTTTTTGGGGATTAATCTTTCAAACTTTGAGTTTTTGGGCCCAAAAAGGCTCATAAAAGCCCCGGATGTAAAATTAATCCATGTATAAAGATGGGAATTAGTGGGGCGAAACTTTTAAGCCCTCTCTTGTCATTCTAGCATAACTATTTACCAAGGGAAGAAAATGTGTACTGACCAAACACAGTACGTTGTCTTATGGGGGTTTTACATCAGAAAAGCCTGTTATTCATTTGTTGGTGTACTTTCATCATCCCCAGCAACCTCACGCCTACTTTAAAGCCTGACTGGACCTTCTCCTAACCTTATAATGGGCAAAATTGTATTCCCAACATTGCAGGTAAATGAAACGAGGAGTATCAGAACAGCCAAAAAATCAATGTTTTCAGATTTCAATAAAAATTGGAATAAATGTATGTTTTACACTTATTAGCGAATTTCCCCTATATGGAAGAAGCTATTACCGTAGGTCTCATGGTAAGACTTAAGCCCGAGACCATGATAACTTTTTGTTTTGAGGTCCCCAAATGCCAAAAACACTATTCGTTCAAATTTATATATATGTATATATATATATATATATATATACATGTGTCCGTTAACACGATAACTTGAGTAAAAAACGTCCGATTTTGATGAAATTTGGCTCAAATGTGTAAAATGACATTCATGACTTTAAGTTTGAAAACCAGAAAAATCGGACCATGGGAAGGGGGGTTTATGGTGGTTTTAAATTTTCCAAAAATCAGTTTTTTGCATTTTTCACCCTAAAATTTTTAAAAAACTAAATTTTGGTTTTGACCATGTTATAGAGCTTAAAAAACAAATAATTTAGTATTTTGAATTATTAACCTAGGTTAAGTGGTTGCGGAGAAAATCCAAAAAAACCTGCTCATAAAATCTCCCATGTTAATCTTATGGGAAAAAGGTTTTTGGCTTTTCCTCACTTTATTTTAATGTAAACTTCACATTTGCTTTTACCAATCTGTTCAGTTCCACAAAACAATCATTTTGGTGTTTAAATTGTGATTCTATGCAGAGATATTCAAAGTGCTAAACACAGTACGTTGTCCAATGTTATCCTTATGGAGAATAAATAAAATTTGATATTTCGATTATTTATGTTAATGTATGTTGATGAAACTTGGTATGTGGCTTCAGGTAGTTCTGGTATATTGATATTTGCACATTGATTTTTTGTTGATTATTCCCGTAGCAGCAAACCTGCGTACTCAGCCCCCATGTTATTCTTATGGAGAATAAGTAAAATGTAATGACTCCCTTAATTAAGAACATAAATTAATAAAACTTGGTATGCAGCTTCACTCGGTTGAGTTTTATTGATAATTATATAAAATCCCATTTTTCTGTTCCTTGTTGCAGCAAACCTGCTTTCTCAACCCCCATGTTATTCTTATGGAGAATAACTAGAATGTTATATATCACTTATTTATGATTGACTATTGATGAAACTTAGTATGTGGTTTCACCTAGTTAAATTCTATTTATATTTGCATAAAATCCAATTGTTTGTGTTCCTTGTTTCAGCAAACCTACGTACTCATTACCAATGTTATTCTTATGGAGAATAATTAAAATCGCTTATATGTGAATATATTTTTATGAAACTTGGTTTGCCGCTTTATGTGGTATTAAGACATATATTATACATTGTAAATTCGCTGAGTACGCAGGTTTGCTGCGACGGGGTATTTTGAGTTTTAAAAGTTTGTTATGCGGAAATTCACTTCCCTCACGTCAGCGTGCTGCGTGCGAACTCGTTTTAAATTCAATTAATTATTATTGAATTTCCTTTGGAAAAGTGAACTATTAGCATGACCCGCACGGTGAAACTTCAGCCTGGGACCACCATAAAAGTTCCTAACGTGATCCCCTGACCACGTTTTGGAGGGTCATTCAAAATTATATATATATATAAATATAGGCAAATATATATATATATATATATATATATATATATTTGTGTGTATTGCACTCTAGCGGTCACATTTTTGTTGGATTTACTTCAAATTTGGTGGAGACACTCCTTTCTATAATCAGTTGGACAAGTTCGTTGGGCAAAACAATTGGAAAATTCCAATACCTTTTAGGGTTTTAATTATTCAAATTTTGAGTTTTTGAGCCTAAAAAAGGTCAAAAAGCCCTGGATGTAAGATTAATGCATGTCAAAAGATGGGGATTAGTGAGGCAAAAGTTTTGAGCCCTCTTTCATCATTCTAGCACAAATATTTACCAAGTTATTAAAGAAAATGTGTATCGACTAAAACGACACAGTAAGTTGGATTATGGGGGTTTTATATTATAAAAGCCTTTTATTCATTTGTTGGTGTATTTTTATTATCCCCAGCAACCTCATGCCTACTTTCAATCCTGACTGGACCTTCTCCTAACCTTATAATGTGCAATACTGTATTCCCAGCACTGCAGGTAAATTGAACCAGGAGCATCAGAACAGCCAACAAATCCATGTTTTTGAATTTCTATAAAAGTTGGAATCAATGAATGTTTTAACACTGATTTTGATTTTTAAAAGTTTTTTATGTGGCATGTGGCAATTCACTTTCCTCACTTCAGCGTGCTGCAAGCGAACTCGTTTATGTTTATAATATTTTAGTTGAACTATTACTGCTTCCTTCTATTGCCCCTAAGGCTCCATTGTATCTGACCGACGAAAATTCTGTTGGCGATACAACCGATGTCGCTCCTGTCAGCGACGACAACAGTGTCCTAACTATTACAAAAAAATACAAAGGCAACTATGTGTTCTCATTTATAAAGTGTTAGTAAATAACAATAATTAACGAAGTGTAAAATACTTGTATTACTTGACATTATACATTTATACCTCACACATGACAGTTTTCACATTATGATAGGCGATAACGGTAATATTGGGGTTTTTATACCGCAGAGAGTTCAAAAATCCCGCAAATTGAAATACTGGTTGTAAGCGCCTCCTTTGGCATGGTGTAGCAATAGTTTCATAGTGTATTTTTAGCATTGCAGATAGGCCATAAGCTCGGTTCATTTATTCTGTATTTTTAATAAATGGTGCTACTTTGACAGTTTACTTGTTAATTATTCACAGCTGTAATGACGGTTTTTATTTGAAACTCCATAAGCTCAATGTTCAAATTTTCAATTTTCAAATGAGATTTTGAACAAAATATTAATTTTCCTGGGGTTGAGGTTTTTAACAATCATAATTTTAGGTCCAAAAGCACCTAATTGCTGAGTTTTAACAAAATCGTTCTACAGGATTCCGAGATTACTTTTGCAGACATACAGACATTGATCATATTAGAGTATAGGATATATATACAGGATGTCTTAATGAACGGTATCAGAAAACTGACACATACTTTCTCCCTTTTAGCGCAACTTTAATGAATAAATTACTTTTTATTTACTAAATATAGAATATAAGTACACAGTCGAATGTACAGAAAATCTTCTAAACAAGTTGTTTTCATAAATATCCACCCTAATCCCTTCTTTTGGAGGCACTACAGAATCCTTTGCTAAACACAGTGGTTTTAAGAGGGGAAATACCCCTTCATCCCCCCAGGGTTAAGTGGCTACATATTTTGAATAGAATCCTTGGTTGGTCAACGCTAAATTGACCTGAATATCAAGTTTTAACAAAATTGATCAGTAAATAAGAGAGAAATACTAATTTTTGTATTCCCCATAAGAATAACATTGGACAACGTACTGCGTTTACCGCAAAATTAAAATTTCAATTTTTTCCACAACCAGTAATTGTTGGATAATAATTCAAAATACTAAATTGTTTAATTTTTTGAGCTTTTTTAATAGTGATAAGTATTTTTTTAACATTATAAAATACCCCCGTCGCAGCAAACCTGTATACTCAGCGAATTTCCAATGCATAATATATGTCTTAATACCACATAAAGCCACATACCAAGTTTCATACAAATATAAGCGATTTTAATTATTCTCTATAAGAATAACATTGGTAATGAGGACGTAGGTTTGCTGAAACAAGGAACATGAACGATTGGTTATTATGCAAATATAAATAGAATTTAACTAGGCGAAGTCACATACCAAGTTTCATCAATATTCAATCATGAATAAGCGCTGTATAACATTTTAGTTATTCTCCATAAGAATATCATGGGGGCTGAGTAAGCAGGTTTGCTGCAACAAGCAACGAAAAAAATGGGTTTTTATGCAATTATCAATATAACTTAACCACGTGAAGCTATATACCAAGTTTTATTAATTTAGTTCATAATTAAGGGAGTCATTACATTTTACTTATTCTCCATAAGAATAACATGGGGGCTGAGTACGCAGGTTTGCTGCTACGGGAATAATCAACAAAAAATCAATTTTTTGTGTAAATATCAATATACCAGAACTACGTGAAGCCACATACCAAGTTTCATCAACATACATTCATAAATAATCGTGATATCAAATTTTATTTATTCTCCATAAGGATAACATTGGACAACGTACCGTATTTAGCACTTTGAATATCTCTGCAACGGTTGGGCGTAGAATCACAATTTAAACACCAAAATGATTGTTTTGTTGAACTGAACAGCTTGGTAAAAGCAAATGTGAAGTTTACATTAAAATAAACTGAGGCAAAGCAAAAAACCTTTTTCCCATAAGATTAACATGGGAAATTTTATGAGTAGGTTTTTTTGGATTTTCTCCGGAACCACTTAACCTAGGTTAATAATTCAAAATACCATATTATTTGTTTTTTTTAAGCTCTATAACATGTTCAAAACCAAAATTAAGTTTTTTAAAATGTTAAGGGTGAAAAATGCAAAAAACTGATTTTTGGAAAATTTAAAACCCCCATAAACCCCCCTTCCCATGGTCCGATTTTTCTGGTTTTCGAACCTAAAGTCATGAATGTCATTTTACATATTTGAGCCATATTTCATTGAAATCGGACGTTTTTTACTCAAGTTATCGCATTTATGGACATATATATATATATATATATATATATATATAATTTGAACGAATAGTGTTTTTGGCATCTGGGGACCTCAAAACAAAAAGTTATCATGGTCTCGGGCTTAAGTCTTACCATGAGACCTACGGTAATAGCTTCTTCCCTATAGGGGAAATTCGCTAAAATTATTCAATAAATCTAAATACCCCCGTCGCATCAAACCTGCGTACTAAGCGAATTTCCAATGCATAATATTTGTCTGAATTCCACATAAAGCTGCGTACCAAGTTTCATAAAAATATATTCACATATATGCGATTTTAATTATTCTCTATATGAATAATATTGGTAATGAGTACGTAGGTTTGCTGAAACAAGAAACACAAACAATTGATTTTTATGCTAATATAAATATAATTTAACTAAGTGAAGCCACGTACCAAGTTTCATCAATATTCAATCACAAATAAGCGCTATATAACATTTTAGTTATTCTCCATAAGAATAACACGGGGGCTGAGTAAGCAGGTTTGCTGCAACAAGGAACAAAAAATGGGTTTTTATGCAATTATCAATATAACTCAACCAAGTGAAGCTACATACCAAGTTTTATTAATTTATGATCAAAATTAAGGGAGTCATTACATTTTACTTATTCTCCATAAGAATAAAATGGGGCTGAGCACGCAGGTATGCTGCTATGGGAATAACCAACAAAAAATCAATTTTTTGTGCAAATATCAATATACGAGTACTACGTGAAGCCACATACCAAGTTTTATCAACATACATTCATAAATAATCGAGATATCAAATTTTATTTATTCTCGATAAGGATAACGTTGGACAAATTACTGTGTTTAACCCATTGAATATCTCAGCAACGGTTGGGCGTAGAATCACAATTTAAACACCAAAATGATTGTTTTGTGGAACTGAACAGATTTCTAAAAGCAAATGTGAAGTTTAAATTAAAATAAACTGAGGAAATGCCAAAAACCTTTTTCCCATAAGATTAACATGGGAGATTTTATGAGTAGGTTTTTTTGGATTTTCTCCGCAACCACTTAACCTAGGTTAATAATTGAAAATACTATATTATTTGTTTTTTTAAGCTCTATAACATGGTCAAAACCAAAATTAAGTTTTAAAAAAATTGTAGGGTGAAAAATGCAAAAAACTGATTTTTGGAAAATTTTAAACGCCCATAAACCCCCCTTCCCATGGTCCAATTTTTCTGGTTTTCGAACTTAAAGTCATGAATGTCATTTTACACATTTGAGCCAAATTTCATAAAAATCGGATGTTTTTCACTCAAGTTATCGCATTCACGGACACATATATATTATATAAATTTGAACGAATAGTGTTTTTGTCATCTGGGGACCTCAAAACAAAATACCCCCCGTCGCAGCAAACCTGCGTACTCAGCGAATTTCCAATGCATTGATATTTTTCTCACTAGTACATAAAGCCATTCACCAATTTTGACAAAAATACATTCATAAATAAGTTATTTATTACATTTTATTTATTCCCCATAAGAATAACATTAGGACTGAGTAGGCAGGTTTGCTGCAACGAGGAAGATAAGAAATGATTTTTTATGCAATTATCAATATAACTGAACCAGGTGAAGCTACTTACCATGTTTTATTAATTTATGTTCATAATTAAGGGAGATATAAAACTTTACTTATTCTCCATAAGAATAGCATTAGGGCTGAGTATGCAGGTTAGCTGCTACGGGGACAATCAACAAAACATTTATTTTTTGTGCAATTATCAATATACCAGTACAACATGAAGCCACATACCAAATTTCATCAATATACATTAATAAATAATCAAGATATCCAATTTTATTTATTCTCCATAAGGATAACATTGGACAACGTACTGTGTTTAGCACTTTGAATAGGTATCTCTGCAACGGTTTGACGTAGAATCACAATTTAAACACCAAAATGATTGTTTTGTGGAGCTGAAGTGATTGGTAAAAGAAAATGTGAAGTTTAAAGTAAAATTAACTGAGGAAAAGCCAAAAACCTTTTTCCCATAAGATTAACATGGGAGATTTTATGAGCATGTTTTTTGGATTTTTTCCGCAACCACTTAACCTAGGTTAATAATTCAAAATACCATATTATTTGTTTTTTTAAGCTCTATAACATGGTCTAAACTAAAATTAAGTGTTTTAAAAATTTTAGGGTAAAAAATGCAAAAAACTGATTTTTGGAAAATTTAAAACCCCCATAAACCCCCCTTCCCATGGTCCGATTTTTCTGGTTTTCGAACTTAAAGTCATAAATGTCAGTTTACACATTTGAGCCAAATTTCATCGAAATCGGACGTTTTTTACTCAAGTTATCGCATTCACGGACACATATACACATATATATATATATATATATATATATATATATATAGATATATATATATATATATAGATATATATATACATATATATAAATTTGAACGAATAGTGTTTTGGACATCTGGGGACATCAAAACAAAAAGTTATCATGGTCTCGGGCTTAAGTCTTACCATGAGACCTACGGTAATAGCTTCTTCCCTATAGGGGAAATTCGCTAAAATTATCATGGTCTCATGGACTTAAGTCTTACCATGAGACCTACGGTAATAGCTTCTTCCCTATAGGGGAAATTCGCTAAAACTGAATTTAGGATGTTTAAGTCCTGTAATTTCTAAACCCGAATTTTTACAGAAATGCAGGAGGTGTAATTTTGTTGGAAACCCAAAGCTCTATACAAACCACTAAATTTTTTCAAAATCGTAGCCGTTTTTGATAAATTTGGATTTTTTATGTTTTAAGTGGTTTTTGGGGGATATAACTACCCGTAAAAATCAATACACCCGTCGCAGCAAACCTGCATACTCAGCGAATTTCCAATGAATATATAACATAACACTTAACCCATTGAGGTAGTAATTTTATTCTATTTGTAGTAGCCTATAACGGGAATTGATTGGTACTGCACTCTAGTAGCAAAATATGTAACTAATGACCGCGGGCGTCTACGGTTCTATCCGCTAGAGGCGCGGACTGACTGAAAACCCTTAATATCGCCGCCAGGCCTTTGGTCATGTTAGCTGAGTTGGCTACGTCGTGGAAACACCTTGGCCAGGTGGCGATACGATGTTCGTGGGTTCGATTCCCGCACACAACCAAAACTGACCAGTTGTGCAACTCTCAATGAGTTAACCGGTCTGTGGCAACGTTGGTGGGAGGGCCCAAGTAAAATTAACGGTGGCAGGCTTGCTTGGAAGTTGACGGGATCGGTTAATTCTTTGAGACTTGCACATGGTCAACACTGATTTTGCTAATTTTTACTTATGTCTACTGTGTGTGTGCCAATGCGACTCTCTAAACTGAAAGAAAACAATATTTTAATTAAAATATGCCATTAACCCATTGAGGTAGTAATTTTATTCTATTTGTAGTAGCCTATAACGGGAATTGATTGGTGCTGCACTCTAGTAGCAAAATATGTAACTAATGACCGCGGGCGTCTACGGTTCTATCCGCTAGGGGCGCGGACTGACTGAAAACCCTTAATATCGCCGCCAGGCCTTTGGTCGTGTTAGCTGAGTTGGCTACGTCGTGGAAACACCTTGGCCAGGTGGCGATACGATGTTCGTGGGTTCGATTCCCGCACACGACCAAAACTGACCAGTTGTGCAACTCTCAATGAGTTAACCGGTCTGTGGCAACGTTGGTGGGAGGGCCCAAGTAAAATTAACGGTGGCAGGCTTGCTTGGAAGTTGACGGGATCGGTTAATTCTTTGAGACTTGCACATGGTCAACACTGATTTTGCTAATTTTTACTTATGTCTACTGTGTGTGTGCCAATGCGACTCTCTAAACTGAAATAAAACAATATTTTAATTAAAATATGCCATTAATCCATTTAAAAACACCAATTTTATACTCCAATTCACACGTTAATAAAATTACAAGTAAGGAACGAGACCTGCTCGTATGTCTACGCCAATGGGTTAATCCATTTAAAAACACCAATTTTATACTCCAATTCACACGTTAATAAAATTACAAGTAAGGAACGAGACCTGCTCGTATGTCTACGCCAATGGGTTAACAGGATTCATAAGAAATGTATTCACAAACAAGCGATATTTAAAATATTAATTATTCTCCATAAGAATAACATTGGGGATGAGTACGCAGGTTTGTTGCAACAAGGCACGCAAAATAATGGGTTTTTATGCAAATATCAATAGAACTCATCTTAGTGAAGTCACATACCAAGTTTCATCCATATACATTCATAAATAAGCGATATATAACATTTTAAGTATTTTCCATAAGAATAACATGGGGACCAAGTACCTAGGTTTGCTGCTACAGGAACCATAGGCGAAAAAAATTTTTTTTGCAAACAACAATAAACCATAACCAGATCAAGCCATATACCAAATTTTGCCAGTTTATGTTCATAAATAAGCGAGATATACAATTTTTCTTTTTCTCCATAAGAATAACATTAGACAACGTACTGTGTTTAGCACTTTCAATATCTCGGTAACCAATTGACGTAGAGCAATGATCAAAATACCAAATTGTTTGTTTTTTTAAGCTAAATTCAATGGTATAAATTAAAATTTGATTTTAATTAAAATTACATGTGAAAACCCCAAAAAACACATTTTTGGGGTACAAAACCCCCTTCGGATGGTGCGATTCATCTGGTTTTCGAACTTGTTCAAATAAATGGTACTTTACACATTTGTACCAAATTTCATTAAGATCGGACCTTTTTTACGAGAGTTATCGTGCTTACGGACACATATATATATATATATACATATATATATATACATATATATATACATATATATATGTATATATATATATATATATATAAATTTGAACGAATGGTGTTTTTGGCATCTGGGGACCTCAAAATGAAAAGTTATCATGATGGTCTCGGGCTTAAGTCTTACCATGAGACCTACGGTAATAGCTTCTTCCCTATAGGGGAAATTCGCTAAACATTAAAAATACCCCCGTTGCAGCAAACCTGCATACTCAGCGAATTTCCAATGAATATATAACATAACACATTAAAACACTTAACAGGATTCATAAGAAATGTATTCACAAACAAGTGATATTTCAAATATTAATTATTCTCCATATAACATTGGGGATGAGTATGCAGGTTTGCTGCAACAAGGCATACAAAATAATGGGTTTTTATGCAAATATCAATAGAACTCATCTTAGTGAAGTCACATACCAAGTTTCATCCGTATACATTCATAAATAAGCGATATATAACATTTTAAGTATTTTCCATAAGAATAACATGGGGACCAACTACCTAGGTTTGCTGCTACAGGAACCATAGGCAAAAAATTGTTTTTTTTTGCAAACAACAATAAACCACAACCAGATCAAGCCATATGCCAAATTTCGCCAGTTTATGTTCATAAATAAGCTAGATATACAATTTTTCTTTTTCTCCATAAGAATAACATTAGACAACGTACTGTGTTTAGCACTTTCAATATCTCGGTAACCAATTGACGTAGAGCAATGATCAAAATACCAAATTGTTTGTTTTTTTAAGCTTAATTCAATAGTATAAATTAAAATTTGATTTAAATTAAAATTACATATGAAAACCCCAAAAAACACATTTTTGGGGTACAAAACCCCCCTTCGGATGGTGCGATTCATCTGGTTTTCGAACTCGTTCAAATAAATGGTACTTTACACATTTGTACCAAATTTCATTAAGATCGGACCTTTTTTACGAGAGTTATCGTGCTTACGGACACATATATATATATAAATATATATATATATATACATATATACAAATTTGAACGAATGGTGTTTTTGGCATCTGGGGACCTCAAAATGAAAAGTTATCATGGTCTCGGGCTTAAGTCTTACCATGATACCTACGGTAATAGCTTCTTCCCTATAGGGGAAATTCGCTAAAAATGAGAAAATTACCTGGAGATATCATGGATTAGTACTAGAACATACCAAAATTCACCAAAATCTGACAACTGGTGTCGTCTCTAGCTCTGTACACAGACACACACAGGCTGATCCAAGATGGTGGCCAAAAATATTAACTAAGTCAAAATGAAGTATAAGTTGGTCAATAATGATCGGGAGTGGTCCGGAGTTGATATCTTAAGAAATGTAGTAAAGATAAGGGGGGATTCATTTAAAACTCACCCTGTATATGGATGTACATTAGAAACTCGCTAACACGACTTCCTCGATAATAATTGTGCATTTCAACAATCCCCGTGAGATTGCCAAAACACTTTATGTTGAATGTACCTCTTTAGTACAACTGTTATTGTTTTACAAACCTCAATAGCACAGATTTTTTCCTAGTTCAGATCGCAGTTCTAACCCTCTATAGCACATCTTGTTGTTACACTGAACCTGTATAGCACGACTTCAACCTCAGTAGTGTGTCGTTTTACATAGTGGACCCTTTATAGCACAAGTTAAATCTTCCCTGTACATAGTTCCCACGGGCAGGACTCATCAGAACGAATGTTTTGAAGGAAACAATTCTTTGGGCTCAGGCCTCAACATGAAAACCCCACTTTCACCCTTCATACCCTTGTTTGAGAAAAACATAAAATAACACCACTGACTGTTGAATTCAAACGGAAAGTAATTTAAAGTGATGAGAAAAACCCTACTCAGACCCTGATAACATGAACCTCAACTATATAGAGTACCTCTATAACAAGAAACAAGACTGTTTCACAAATCCTCTTGAGGTTCTACTGCATATATATAATTTGAACTAAGGGTCTTTTTGGCATCTGGGGACCTCAAAACAAAAAGTAGTCTTGGTACTGGGCCTAGGTCTCACTATACCAGCTATAGCAATAGCTTCTTTTCTATAGAGGAAATTTACAAACAAATTTGACTTGAAAAAATAAACAATGTTTCCTTATGTGTAAAATAATTGTCGTATATACTCAGATTCTCTGTTGTGCCGAAAGACACATTTAATGACATGAACACTAATCATAACTAAAAATAAAATTAATCTTCAAAAGTTGCTGTCCCATTCAAAAATGTTTATAAAGTAGTTGTTAATCAGGGTGTTGAATTTCTGGAGAGTAACTACAATTGTCCTGAGAAACCATTTGGTTTCAGGAAAAACAAATGTACAAAAATAGCTTTGATAGAATTTGTAAATGGCTGTATTGATGCCTTATGATGGTAGAGGGGGGCGTGGTCGGATACTTTGCCGACCTGTACAAAGCATTTGACTGTGTCAACCTCTGTATCTTGACTGAAAACAGTGGCGTCAATTGGAGGTAAAGATCAGGCCCTATAAATTGTTTTAGATCTTATCCTTCAGACAGATGAGAACAAGTCACTGAAATGGATTTTTCAATAAAACTGGAATAAAGTCAATTTTTCTTTTAGTCAGGCAACCACTTCTCTGTATGGGATTCTCCAAGGCTCTATATTGGACCCGCTTCTTTTTCCCATTTTCACTAACGATATTTCTGATTTCATCCCTGGATGGACAGCAATATCATTTTTGTCCTTCAGCACATAGCTTGGATGGGAAATTTGAATTTAACTATACGTAAGTCAATAAACTATCTGTCATATCCAGTTTCCCACATTTATAACAACTATAGGAACAAGAATTCTCGTACAGCTACCAATCACAATTTTAAGAGAATCCTAGTAACTGGCTTAGTCTAAGATTTGTTTCCAAATTTTCCAACTAAAGTTAAATTAGTTGAAAACCCAATTAAATTCAGAAAGGGTTTGAAACATTATTTCATTAATAAATATTGCTATTCGCTTGAAGAATGTTTCTTCCTTTAAATCTTTGAATACAAATAGAATGCTTAATATATGCCAAAATCGATTCACTTGGTAAAGCAAGAGGAAATGTCACTACAACCCAACTTCATTTTTCCTGTCCTCGGCAGGCTGAGGCGAGTGAGGCAGATGGAATCTGATGAACCCCATGCCCATTGAGCACTGAGCAGTCAACGAAAGGACTGCAAGGCACCGTCACCGTCAGCATCTAAGCTACATTTGCGCGCACCCATTAGCTCGCACCATACAAAAAAACATAGGCCCACTATAAAAAGGTCGGCAATCAAAAGGTGTAGGCAGTAGGGGGCTCGCACCAGGTTGAGCCTAGGGATCTATAAATCCTAACTCTGGCTCTGGGCGCTGTGCCGATGAGAATAGCATTTGATTTAAATTTAAATTTATTAAGATCCTTTTTAAAGCTGCCTAGTAACCGATTACTGTACAGTGCCGGATTCCGTCATGAAACAAATGCATGGTGTTCATAAAGTAAATGAGGTTATATGTTTAGGAATTTATAGGTAAAGATAGGTTTTTGAGGTGGTAGTTATTAGGATGTGGAACTATGGTAAAATTGTTTATTGCTAAAATGCACCCTGGTGAAGTGATTGGAACTATTTTCCATTCACTTCACTCTTTTTATTCAAGGTGTTTCCAAATTAATTTTGCTAACTTCGGGATATTGTTCCTTATGTCAAGAGAAACGTAAATCATCATATAACCGGGGGTCTATTTCTTTTCGTTAACTGTATGTCTGTCTGTATGTGATTTTTACTAGAAAATTTATATTTTAAAAACGGCTTGACCAAATTCAACCAAATTTTGGTTAAATACTCTTCTTGGTAGGTTATTTGAAAAAAAAAAAACATTTTTTCATATCCTTCCGTTAAAAAATGGCGGTCATTGAAAATCTTTAACCTCAAACATCTAAAAAACTAGAAATTTTAGAAAAAACTTTGTAGAATATAAAAAGTTATAAAATGTAATTATAAATCCATATCAGCTTTAACATTGAAAATCGGTTAAAAATTAACTGAACTATGAGTGAAAAACGGAACAAATGGCTACATTTTGCTATCATTTTGATTAGTTCAGCCATGACTTACGTTTTCAGTCATAGTTCAGTTAATTTTTAACCGATCTTCAATGTTAAAGCAAATATGGATTTATAATTGCATTTTATAACTTTTTATATTCTAAAAAGTTTTTTTCTAAAATTTCTATTTTTTTTTTTTTAGATATTTGAGGTTAAATATTTTCAATGGCCGCCATTTTAAAACGGAAAGATATTATGAACAAATATATTGTTGTATAAAGAACCTACCAAGAGTATTTTTAACCAGAATTTGGTTAAATTTGGTCAAGCCGTTTTTAAAATATAAATTTTCTAGTACAAATCACATACAGGCAGACAGACAGTAAACGAAAAGAAATAGACCCCCGGTTATATGATGATTTACGTTCCTTTTGACATAAGGAACAATATCCTGAAGTTAGCAACATTAATTTTGAAACACTCTGTATATCGTGTAACAGCTTCATAAAAGTATAAATCTAATCTTTACATTCGAACCGAGACTGAAACGCTTGATCCAGTTTTGTATAGTGCGAGAGGCAAGTTGTATTTGCATAGACTATAACTACTGTAGTTAGTGAGTTAGTATGTTGGTGCGAGGCTATCGGAATCACGACAAGTTCGAAGCCAAACGGTAACGTGAAAATATGGATAACAATTTAGGTACTATACTTTGTCTATAGACCTTTATAAAGCGAAATGATTCCATTGTTAACTTGTATGAAAGCTTTATCTTACACCCTCACCTATGAACCTCATATATTTAAAAAAAAAGTAAAGTGTCTGCATTAATAAACAACCTCTTGTGGAATATATATATATATATATATATATATATATATATATATATATATATATATATATATATACTACATATATTTTTCATTAAATGTACTTTAACTCATCGGTAATGGAGTGTATGTACGATGTGGCACTTCATTACAGGGGCATAGAATAGGGCCAGACGGTTTTTTAACTATCTCCATTTTTTACTTTAATTAGGTTTACGTCATAAATGGGTTTTAGATGTTATATAGGCCTAATGAGGGTTAGGTGACATTATTACGTTAGATATGTTTGTATTAAGGTATTTTGGAATTTCTCATACAATTTTGTCATAAAATATATTGTTTCAAAGTATGTGTAAACCTGGGGGCCGAACTTTGCTAGCATTTTTAACTTGACTGGATTATTTTTATTAGTTGTTTTGTCTGCAAGTTTCTACAAAAGCTTCTGCACAACAGATTAAGGTTTCAGAGTATGTTTTATGACCGAATAATATATATACTATCGATATCGATATGTACAATATAGAAGAAAAATATCGATTGTAAAATATATCGAAGACCAGTTATCGACGTAATAATATCGAACATTGACCTCTAAATATATCTAATCTGTAGACATTTACGATATATCGAATATCGATACCAAACGCTAGAGGCAAGAGTGTTTATGGAGAATAGAGATGAGCGATCCAGTGACTTTGCCGTATCAGTGACTTCAGTGACAGCGCCAAAAAATATCAGCTACTTTTACCGGTGACTTGGCACCAGTTACTGGCGCAGTTCATCGTGACAACTCCAGCGATAAATTACCCCTTTTTGACACCATGTTATTTATCAAAGTTGATCATGACCTTATAAGGAATCAACCGCTCAATAATTCGCATTAGAATTAAATATATTTCATAAAAGTACCTGGAGGTCAAGCTTCGCTCGGGGGAGGGTCAGTAAGTTTGTTTAAATGACTTGGAGTAATATTTCACCACTACCCCCTACTGATAATTAGATTTGTATAACTCATTTTCCTCTTTTCTACATTGTTAATGTCACTCCAGTTGTTATTTATAGCTCAATGTCCCTTTGATTTATTTTACTACTCTATATATGTAATCTTCACTCAAATCTTTTAATCTCTGCTCTCAGGAAACCACATGTTAATTAATTAACGAGTTCGCACGCAGCGCGCTGACGTGAGGGAAGTGAATTTCCAAATAAAAACTTTTAAAACTCAAAATCAGTGTAAAAACATATATTTGTCCAATTTTTATTGAAATCTGAAAACATTGATTTTTTGGCTGTTCTGATACTCCTGGTTTCATTTACTTGCAAAGCTGGGAATACAATTTTGCCCAAAAATAAGGTTAGGAGAAGGTCCAGACAGGCTTGAAAGTAGGCGTGAGATTGCTGGGGATGATAAAAGTACTCTAATAAAGGAATAACAGGCTTTTCTCGTGTAAAACCCCCATAAGACAACGTTCTGTGTTTAGTCGATACACATTTTCTTTAATAACTCGGTAAGTATTTATGCTAGAATGACGAGAGAGGGCTTAAAACTTCGCCTCTCTAATTCCCATCTTTTTACATGCATTGATTTTACATCTGGGGCTTTTATGACTATTTTTGGGCCCAAAAACTCGAAATTTGAAAGATTAATCCCCCAAAAAAGGGGTTTGGAGTTTTCCGATTGTTTTCCCCAACGAACTTGTCCAACTGATTACAGAAAGGATCGTCCCTACCAACTTTGAAGTAAATCGGACAAAAATTGCGACCGCTAGAGTGCAAAATTATATATATATATATACACACACACACACACATATATATATATATATATATATATATATATATATATAATTTTGAACGACCCCCCAAAACGTGTTCAGGGGGTCACGTTAGGAACTTCTATGGTGGTCCCAGGCTTAAGTTTCACCGTGCGGGTTATGCTAATAGTTCACTTTCCAAAGGAAATTCACTAATAATCCTATACTCTAATATGAGTAAGGTTTGCTTGCGACACTGATCTCAAAAACGGCTCCAACGATTTCCATCAAATGTTCGAAATAACTAAGTTCTGGGATAAATAAGTTCTAGACAGGCCTCATCCCCAACAAAAATAAAATAATGTAAAAAAAACTAAAATGAAAAGTTAAAAAAATTATCATTGGGCTTATGGAGTTTCAAATCAAAACAAAAGAATTGTAACAGCTGTTCATAATCAACCAGGGAACTGTCAAAGTAATAATACTCATGTTGTTTATGGTTATTAACATGTGGTTTTCTGATAGCAGAGATTAAAAGATTTGAGTGAAGATTACATATATAGAGAAGTAAAATAAATCAAAGGGGCATTGAGCTATAAATAACAACTGGAGTGACCTTACAAATTTAGAAAAGAGGCAAATGAGATATACAAATCTGATTATCAGTAAGGGGGAAGTGGTGAAATATTACTCCAAGTCATCTAACAAACTGACTGGCCTTCCCCCGAGCAAAGCTTGGCCCCCAGGTACTCATAAACAACATTAGTATTACAATGGTATTACTTTTACAGTTCCTTGGTTGATTATGAACAGCTGTTAGAATTATTTTGTTTTGATTTGAAACTCCATAATCTCAATGTTAATTTTTTTAACTTTTCATTTTAGTATTTTTACATTATTTGATTTTTCCTGGGGATGAGGCCTGTCTAGAACTTATTTTTATCCCAGACATTAGTTATTTCGAACATTTTAAGAAATTTTGGAGCCGTTTTTGAGATCAGTGTCGCAAGCAAGCAAACCTTACTCATATTAGAGGATAGGATAGGAACAACAAGTAAATTAGAATTCTTAGTACAAATTCTCATTTAACTACGAAAAACAATTTAGGAGTATCGCTGAAAAAAATATTAATGACCTAGAAGTAAAATAATAAGGTTGTTATTAAATCATAAATAAAGAAAGCTTGTAAAAAGACTACTTAAATTATACAACTAAGTCATCGGCAAATTAATTAACTAACAGAGCGCTTTAGTTAGTAAACGCACAACAGCAACTTGCATGAACGATGCGGGCTCGTGCTGTCACTGAAGTCACTGGTGCTGGTACTGGTTTGTCCATCTCGTCTATGCCCAGCTCCAAGCTCCAGCGACAGCGCCAAGCTCCAACCAGCGCCACGAACCTAGCGGCGATACCTCGAAACCACCAAACGGCGACCGGTGACAGTGACCAGTGCCAGCGCCCAGCTCCAACGACAGCGCCACGAACCTCGAAACGACAAAACGGCGA
The DNA here is from genome assembly GCA_963675035.1 of Allygus modestus. Classification (NCBI taxonomy): domain Eukaryota; kingdom Metazoa; phylum Arthropoda; class Insecta; order Hemiptera; family Cicadellidae; genus Allygus; species Allygus modestus. The sequence continues at coordinate 351,593,066 of OY776111.1, read as the reverse complement.
GAGCGACTTTTGAGTGAGTGAATCGTACTGTCACTGGAGCTGGTTAGTACGATTTCCTGGCACCAGCTCTCCTTTAGTGCCGAACAAATATTAGCGCCAAAGTCACCGGTACAGAAATATTTAACAACCCGAAGGAGAAGCGTTGATTTCCATGGCGGAAGCGGGCTCGTCAGGTTTAAATAATTCAAAAGTGGTGACTTCACTTTTAAAACGTGTATTGAATATGTTAGAAGAGGAATCCGTTTTAGAGGTTAGAAAAGATGACGTCGTCAATTTTCAACATCCTTTGATTTTGAAGGTAGGTTATATAATTGTTTCTCCTAACCATAATGCAGTTATTTTAATGTGTCAATACGTATGTTAAAAAATTTTGAAAATTCAACTATGTTACGTCATATATAATAAGGAATATTTCTGTTTCTGTGTCTATCTACGCCAGTAGCATTTTGATAGATTATTGTTAAAATTTAGTTATTTTTAAATTTGTGAACTTAGTGAATTTTGTTTTAACATACAAGATAATTTAATAAACTTAAAATTCATAATTAACGTGTTTGTTCTGCAATGCATATTTAATTATATTTCTCATCCATATTATCATATCAGCAAGAAATATTTAACAATTTAAATGCCTATAATGAACACTGTTAGATATTATTACATTTTAAGTATTATTTTGTAAAATTAAGAAAACAATAATACTTTAACAAATATTTATGGTTATAAATAATGTAACATATTCTTTGTTGTGAATTGTGCATATATTCAAATGTGATTTATTCTAATTTTCACATAATTTTGACCAATCAATTTCAATTAAGATATGCAGATCAGTAGTTTTACGGAACATAATGAATAATGTTAGGCAAGAGTTAAATTTTAAACCACATATAAATAAAAAAATAAAAAAAACTGCATATCTTGACATGTTATGCACACAATTACAAAAAGAAAAGATGAAAAACATTTTAAAATACCATATAAACCTACTTATTTAAAGCGCTAATTTGTCAATACATGTAATCAAATAAGAAATTGTCATACATATTAGAAGATGCTATTGTGACAATAATCCATTATTTATCATATAGGCAATTTATTTATTTATATAATATTCATTGTGGTTTTTACTTGGGTGAAAATTCAGAAAATATTATAAAAACCCTTAGGGCTTAGCCCCATTGGCCTTAGAAGATTAAATTGTTACCTATTGCAGAAAATGATTTTAATTGCTCAGGTGATTATTTAACAAATTTGTTTACATATTGTTAAGATATTTTATTAATGATACTTGTCAGATGAAAAAGTTACTTTGGCTTAAAGTTATTACAATGAGAATATACCTTGGTGATAGATCACGATGTTATTTGCATTGGAGGGGTGGCTGGGCCCAACGAGGTCTCCCCTGGATATTTTTAATATATATATATATATATATATATATATATATATATATAGGATTGAAACTGTGAAGGTTCAATTAATTAAAGAATGTCCAATTCATAAATACTATATAATTGCAATTTCAAATCGGCATAGTACAGGAAGGTTCAATTCAATTCAAGTAACATGTGACAATTAATGCCAAAAGTGCAATTCGAAACCTTAAACTTCTGTTATGTCAAAATATACTTCGAGAAGGAAATACACTGGATCAAAAAAACTTTTAATTCTAACCTTCTATACTAAAAACTTCAAAATTTAATTATTCGGATCCCCTATTTTCAGATAGTGGGGAATATCTGTCTGGTTTCACTTAATTTTTTTTTACTTTCACAATTTATTGTTATTTTTATTTTACCCTCTAACTGACCTAGATGATCATTACATGTGCTTCAGTAAAGATCGGTAAAAAGTAGCAAAACACTTGATGAGATGTCCACTCGCAAAGGATTTGCCCATCCCATCAGCTTGGACCCGCGCCATCCACCATTTGTTTAAGGTCCAACCCCCCTTCATTTTTGTCACAGACAGATGAATTCTCAATGAGTTGCACACAAAAATCATCGACTGAGACGGGATTTGAACCCTCAATAGAAGTTTCAACTTCAAATCCCATCTCAGTCGATGATTTTTGTGTGCTCATCGAGAATTCATCTGTCTGTGACATGAATGAAGGGAGGGATGGACCTTAAAATAATTTAACGGGGGTAGGCCCCCTCATCGGGAGGATAACGCCTCAGACCATTCGGCCAATGACCAGACTAGCAGCTGGATAGACCAGGTGGTGTTACAGCCTACTTGCTAGACAAGTCAGTTGGTTCAGGTTTGGTCTACTAGGTTATACGGGGGCCTACCAATTAACCGTAAAGACACTTGTGCGGATGAAAATTTGGGTGAAATTTCAAATATTAATAATTATTAATAAATAGGTAGCTGTAACCAACTTATCGACATGAAACTAGTCCGTTTGACCATATAATCGACATTAAAAAAATTAATAATTATAAATAAAAAGAGGGCTGTAACCAATTTATTGACATGCCACTTGCCCGTATCGCAATTTGTCCTCGTGGATGAGCGAACAAAGTAAGTGAAATCCCTATACATCTTATAAATATCGTTTTCCGCCTAAAACGTCGTTATTTATCAACCGATTTGGACAATTGATGAGTCATTTTAAAGGTTTTACACTGCAGAGTAAAATACAAATGTAAAAATAAAAGATACCGGTTTATTTATTTAAATATTGACTCTTAAAAAATTGCTCCATGTTATTTAAATGGGAGAATATTTTTAAAGGAACTCTGCCTTAGTTTGAGAATATCAGGCAACGTGTGGTCATGGAATTTGCACCAATTTGAAGATTAAACATTCCAATCCCCAAAATTGTCAAATTTATCATTTTTTCCTTTAATTTTATTTAATGATATAAAATATGAAGTCCTCAAATATCCCCATGTTATTCATATGGGAGAATTATTGACCAGGAACTTGGGCTTAGTTTGAGAAAACCAGGTAACATGTGGTCGTGCAATTTGTACAAAACTGAAGCTGAAACATTCCGGAACTCCTCAAAATTGCCAGACTTATCATTTTTGCCTTTTAAGATTGTTAAATCATACAATATGTAAATTCCTACAAACTGTTTTGAAGGGATTTATAGTCTGTTATGTTTACAACAAACAGCTGATTATAATCCAACCGTGTGATTGTCATTAGGCAGCCGTTTAGCTCACTAAGCTTTTGATTTATTTTCTTGTATTATACAGTAAATACTAGCGCTATCGTACCCGGTTTCACCTGGGAATTCAACAGTTGTGAGTGCTGCATTCTGTGGTTAACCTGTGGAAGAACTACGAAACATGTTCAGCTGTTTGTATTTTCGTCAGCTCAAACAAAAATGAATGTCCATAAGAATAACACAGGATTGAAACTTTAACTCCCCGTGGGGCGGAGCCCTATGGGAATTTATTAAAATCCTTTCTTAGTGGTTACCTACGTTATGTAAAGAGTACACGTGCCAAATTTCACAGTTGTAGCGGTAGAGGTTTGGCCTGGTGGATGATCGGTTATTCGTATGTATAAATTGTCCTTAAGAATAACTTGGTGTTTGAACTTTGAAGCCCCATGGGGTGGGGACCTATGGGAATTTCTCAAAATCCTTTCTTAGTGGTTACCTACGTTGTGGAAATACTATACGTGTGGAATTTCGTGGTTGTAGGTGTAGAGGTTTGGTTTGGGGGATCATCGGTTTTTCGTATTTATAGATATATATTAACGTAACCATTAAATTTAACTATTAAATACCCCCGTCGCAGCAAACCTGCAAACTCAGCGAATTTCCAATGTATAGATATGTGTCTTAAAACCACATAAAACCAAATACCGTGCCAAGTATCATCAATATACATAAATAGATAAGCGATTTATAACTTGTTACATATTCTTTATAAGAATAACATGGGTTCTGAGTATGCAGGTTTGCTGCTACTGGAACTATCTGCCAAATAATAGTTTTTTGTGTAAATATCAAAAGACCACAACGAGATGAAGCAATATATCAAGTTTTCTAAAGATGCATTCATAAATAAACGAATGTACAATGTTTCTTATTGTTCATAAAAATACAATTGGAAAATGTACACTGTTTAGCACTTTCAATATCTCTGTAACTAATTGATGTAGAGTAATGATCAAAACACTAAATTGTTTATTTGTTTATGCTGAATTCAAGGGTGAAAACTAAAATTTGATTTCTTAAAAGATCATATTTAAAAAACTAAAATAAAAACATTTTTGGGGTACAAATCCCCCCCACCCAAAAAAACCCTTTGGATTAAGCCATCAGACTAATTTTCTAACTTAAAGTCATAAATGTCACGATTAAATCAAAATTCATCAAAGTCGGACCATTATTACGAAAGTTATCGCAACCACAGACACATATATATTTAACTACAGTTTTTAACAAATGGTGTTTTTAGCATCTTGGGACCTCAAAACGAAAAGTTATCATGGTCCCGGGTCTAGGTCTTACCGTGCTGACTACTGGAATAGCTTCTTCTCAACAGGGGAAATTCGCTAAAAGTAATTTTTTTTTAGTTTTAGTTTTGTGATTTTGTGACTTTTTACTTGTATTGCGCCAAATATAAAAGTGCATATGTTTAATAATATGTCATATTTTCAGTCAGGTAATTCATAGTTGTTAATTATTCGTACAGATTGGCCTACCCTCAGACTACTCAAACTTTATGTATTGTATCCGTCGAATTTCGACAGACACCTACTAGTTAATTTAATGCCAAAGTGGTAAGGGAATCAACTCAAGTAGCGTCTCTGCCATCACAATAACTCGAAAACGCCGCCATGGATAAATTTCAAATTGTGCAGTAAAATCTTTAATACCAAATCTCAGTTGCTTTCGTTATTGGACTAATTGTGTTCAGTATCTTTAACATTATCTTCAAAAGAAATATATTTTTTCTCCCATATTAACATTGTGAGCCATTTTAGTGATACTTGAGTCGTTGATATTTAGCCAACGTCTATGTTTCAACTATAGAGTAACGTAAGTAACACGTTGATCATATATTCGTGTTTACAGGGTGAAAAAACTCATTTTCATATCTGGAAACACAGAAAGTAAAGTTTAAATATTATTAGCTTTTAAAAGTAGTATATGTTTTTTACGCAACTCAATCGTAGTTGGCTTTAAAATAGCTTTTAAACATCGTTTCATTAGCAATTTGGAATATGGGTTTCAATAAATCATTAAACCTTTACTGACTTTCTTTTAACAACATGTTGCAATAAATTATTTTAAATCAAATTGTATGTAAATAAACAAGACTGTTACCGATACTAATAATATAAACAACAAAATATACTATTTCAGCTAAAACGTAACAAATTTAATTACTTACTAATTCAAATACAAAATACCCCCGTAGCAGCAAACCTGCGTACTCAGCGAATTTCCAATGCATATATATGTATCTTAATACCATATAAAGCCACATACCAAATTTCATCAATATACATTCATAAATAAACGATTTATGACATTTTAATTATTCTCCATAAGAATAACATGGCGACTGATTATGCAGGTTTGCTGAAGCAAGGAACAAAAAAATTGAATTTTATACAAATATCAATGTAACTCAATTAGGTAAAGCCATATACCAAATTTGTATTAATTTATGTTCATAATTAAGGGAGATAACACGTTACTTGTTCTCCATAAGAATAACATGGGGGATGAGTACGCAGGTTTGCTGCTACGGGAACTATCAGCAAAAAAATGGGTTTTTGTGCAAAATTAATAGACCACAATGAAATGAAGCAATATACCAAGTTTCGTCAGGATAAGTTGATAAATAAGCGAGATATACAATTTTTCTTATCCATAAAAATAGCATTGGACAATGTACTGTGTTTAGCACTTTCAATATCTCAGTAACCAATTGACGTAGAGCAATGGTTAAAACACCAAATTATGCGTCTTTTTAAGCTGATTCTAATGGAAAAACTAAAATTTGACTTTTTCGAAAACTATATGTAAAAACTTAGAAAACCATTTTTGGGGTACAAAACCCCCCCAAAATACCCCTTTGGATAGGTCGATCTGTCTGGTTTTTTAACTTAAAGTCATAAATGCTGCTTTACACGTTTATACCAAATTTCGTCAAAATCGGATTATTTTTATGAGAGTTATCGTGCTCACGGACACATATATATACAGTTTTGAACGAATGGTGTTTCTGGCATCTAGGGACCTTGAAACAAAAAGTTATCATGGTCTCGGGCCTAGGTCTTACCATGCCGACTATGGTAATAGCTTCTTCCCTATAGAGGAAATTTGATAAAACAAGGATATGGGTGGGATTACGCATTACTGGGGACGCATTGCTTGATACAGTATTGCGTATAATACCAGTACTGTATAAAGTAATGATTTTACACTTTAAAACAACCCAAAACATAGGTGTAAAGTAATACAGAACTTACTCAAAACTCGTTACATATTTATTTTTAGTTTAACTGATATTAAAATATTATTTGATAGATAGTTCCTGTAGCAGCAAACCTGCATACTCAGACCCCATGTTATAAGAAAACATTAGAAAAAGTAAAATTTTATAAATCGCTTATTTATTTATGTATATTGATGAAACATGGTACAGTATAATATGGTTTTATGTGGTATTAAGACACATATCTATACATTGGAAATTCATTAAGTATGCAGGTTTGCTTCGACGGGGGTATTTAAAAGTTACATTTAATGGTTACCTTAATGTTTACTACATAATACATGAAAATCAATCACAAGCTTATAGTGAGCTAAACAGCGTCTAATGAATATCACAGAGTTGGATTATAATAAGCTGTTTGTTGTAAACAGAACAGACTATAAATGCTTTCAAAACAGTTTGTAGAAATTTATATTTTGTATGATTTAACAATCTTAAAAGGTGAAAATGATAAATCTGACATTTTCAGGAGTTCCGGAATGTACAAATGAATGTTAGCTTCAATATTGTAAAAATTTCATAACCACACGTTACCTGGTTTTCTCAAACTAAGGCCGAGTTCCTGGTCAATAATTCTCCCTTATGAATAACATGGGGACATTTGAGGACTTCATACTTTATATCATTAAACAAAATTAAAGGTAGAAAATGATAAATTTGACAATTTTGGGGAGTGCCGGAATGTTTAATCTTCGAATGGTACAAATTCCATGACCACACGTTGCCTGATATTCTCAAACTAAGGCCGAGTTCCTTTAAAAATATTCTCCCATTTAAATAACATGGAGCAATTTTTTAAGTGCCAAAATTTAAATAAATAAACCGGTATTTTTTTATTCTTACATTTGTCTGTTACTCTGCAGTGTAAAACCTTTAACCCATTGGATACTTAGTTTTTCAATGACTGCATGGCCCCAGAACCCCAATTAAATTTCAATATTTTGCAGTGTTTTAGTAAATAAACTGTAAAAAAAATTACTTTTGCTGCTAATTGGGCAAACATTGTGTTTTCTTGAAGCTGGATACATTTTCTTTTCAATATGTTAATAGAAAACAAAAAATAAAAAAATCATATTTAAAATAATTTGTTATAAAAATAAAAATTGAAAAAATATAGTAAAAATAAAAAAATTAAATAAATGGCTAATCCGTTGTCTAGTAAACTGCAAAACCTATTTCCATACATAACGCTTTTTAGTTTTTTACTTTATCTAAAAAACCAAATTTTTTATGATTTTTTTTGCAAAACCTCTTTTTTTTGAATAATTTATATTTTTACCCGTTTGCCAAAAATGGACCACAATGCAATATTTTACCTAAAAAAGACATACATGGATATAAGCTTAAATTTAAAACAATTACAACAAAAAATTAAATAAATAAAAAATTTTGAAAAAACATACGGTATTACATCATCACGGAACCACTCTGTGATAAAGATTTTGGGCGAAGACGGCCATCACGGAACCATACCGTGAAAAGTATTAAATGGGTTAAAATGACACATCGATTGTCCAAATCGGTTGATAAATAACGATGTAGTAGGCCAAAAACGAGATTTATAAGATGTATAGGGATTTCACTTACTTTGTTCGCTCATCCATGAGGACAAATCGTCATTCGAGCAAGTGGCATGTCAATAACTTGGTTTCAGCCCTTTTTTTTATTAATAATTATTAATTTTTTAAATGTAAATCATATGGTCAAACGGACAAGTTTCATTTCGATAAGTTGGTTTCAGCCACCTATTTCTGAATAATTATTAATATTTGAAATGTCTCCCAAATTGTCATCCGCACAAATGTCTTTACGGTCAATTGGTAGCACCCCAGGTTATATTCTATATATAAGACCCAGACCACAGATAGTGCTTATAACAATTATTTATAGCATGACTAACCATGATTTTAGGTAGCAGTTTTTAATGGCAATACATCGGTAATTCTATCGGGCTTAAATAGTTAGGATAGAATATACCCAATAATCAATAATCACGACTTATTCTTATTATTTGTAAATTTTTTTATGGGATTTAATTGGTATGATATTAAATAACTAATATAAAATATAAAACTCTTTACTCTTAAAAACTGCAAACTCTTTACAGGTCAAAGTTTGTTATATATAGCTGAAGAATAATCTAGTTTTTAGGTGATAATATAAACAAATAGGCCTAAACAGAAAAATCTTCACTGAACCCTGATTTTCTCATTTCCCCAAGATAAAGGGGAAGCCTAATACGATATTCCTCGTAGAAAAGTTAAGACTATTTATATTTGCAGTAATTTTCAACTTCATGTTTTTTTTCTCTCCATATCTTTCAAAGTTTCAATGCAATCTTATGACAATGGTTACTACTTAAATGTATTCATAATTGTATTTGGTTCAACAGTTTCATTAAAGTAGAACATTCTACTTTGTCAAAATATATTGGAGTGTACCTTGCAAATTTCTAACAAAAATAATAACAATACTAAAATACCCCCGTTGCAGCAAACCTGCATACTCAGCGAATTTCCAATGAATATATAACATAACACATTAAAACACTTAACAGGAATCATAAGAAATGTGTTGATAAACAAGCGATATTTAAAATATTAATTATTCTCCATAAGAATAACATTGGGGATGAGTACGCAGGTTTGCTGCAACAAGAAACAAAAATAATGGGCTTTTATGCAAATATCAATAGAACTCATCTTAGTGAAGTCACGTACCAAGTTTCATTCATATACATTCATTACGGTAATAAGCGATATATAACTTTTAATCATTTTCCATAAGAATAACATGGGGACCAAGTACCTAGGTTTGCTGCTACGGGAACCATAGGCGAAAAATTGTTTTTTGTGCAAACAACAATGAACCACAACCATATGAAGAAGCCATATACCAAATTTCGTCAGTTTATGTTCATAAATAAGTAAGATATACGATTGTTCTTTTTCTCCATAAGAATAACTTTATACAACGTACTGTATTTAGCACTTTCAATATCTCAGTAACCAATTGACGTAGAACAATGATCAAAATAGAAAATTTTTTTATGCTGAATTCAATGGTAAAATTTGATTTAAATTAAAAATTCATGTGGAAACCCCAAAAACACATTTTTGGGGTACAAAACCCCCCAAAACCCCCCTTTGGATGGTGCGATTCGTCTGGTTTTCGAACTTGTTCAAATAAATAGTGTTTTGCACATTTGTAACAAATTTCATTAAGGTCGGACCTTTTTTATGAGAGTTATCGTGCTTACAGACACATATATATATAAATTTGAACGAATGGTGTTTTTGGCATCTGGGGACCTCAAAATGAAAAGTTATCATGGTCTCGAGCTTAAGTCTTACCATGAGACCTACGGTAATAGCTTCTTCCCTATAGGGGAAATTCGCTAAAAGCCAATTTGATTTTTAACGTATATTTCTTTCAACATCTATAGGTTCATAGCTAAAGATAATTTTGAAGAGAGAGTCAGGTTAATGATTAAGGAGGGGAGGGAGCAAAAGAAGAGGGCTGCATAACATGAGACACATGAAATCCCTAAATTTTTAAGGGGGGGGATTATACCTCTCAGAACTTGAGTGTCTACAGGTTTGCATCCTCCTGTGACTGAAGTGAAGAGTCAATGAACTTACTAATGACTTTCTTTTTGACTGTCATTGTGTGGACCAGTAAGTCAATTTATTTCAAAATCAGGTTCTTTTGTCATCCTCAGTTAACAATGGGCTGACTGTCCAATCATGGCTTTGAATAGAGGGATCTCGGACCATTATCCTCATTATTCGACGAATTTAAACAATTTCTGTGTTGCCCCTACAACAATTTTATTCATTAATTTAGTTTTCATGTAAGAACCATTTTGTTTAAACCATATTTTAAATATCAAGTTATTATTTTTATATGTCTACAATTGTTATGATTTATGATATTTAGCTGGGTCATTATTTTGCAATTCCATAAACATATTTTAATATACCTTTTAAGTTTTATTATTTTTAATTTTGTATACAATATTTGTTGTATATGTTGTCACATAACAAATATTTAAATGTGTAATGTTTTCCGCTTATTGGTTTTGTGTTTGATAATTTTATAAAAACGTAGGGAAGCTACATAAATTTCAATAATCTCATATGTTTCCTAAAATGAAGACGTTTAAAGACGGTGGTCATTTGAAAACTTTAATACCAAATTTCATGTCAACCGTTTTAGTTTTCAAGGTATAAAGGTATAGAATTATACAAAGAGAAATCTAGAGTTTGTTTTAATTGGCCAAACATTTATTGTAATTAATTTGTTATTGTTATTACCATCATTAAATAGTATTATCATATCTGTATTAATTAAAATAATGTTAGAACGGTGATCTGTTCTGAAATATAAACCTGGATGAAAACTGAGTTTTTGTAGTCTGATTACAACAAAGAAAGTGTGATTTAAAATGTCTTTAAATTTCATACTTTTTAGCAAATTTCCCCTATAGGGAAGAAGCTATTACCGTAGTCGGCATGGTAAGACATAGGCCTGGGACCATGATAACTTTTCGTTTTGAGGTCCCCAGATCCCAAAAACACCATTTGTTTGAAACTGTATATATATATGTGTATATACGTGTCCGTGGGTGCGATAACTCTCTTAAAAATGGTCCGATTTTGATGAAATTTGGTACAAACGTGTAAAGCAACATTTATGACTTTAAGTTCGAAATCAGCCAGGTCGCTCCATCCAAAGGGGTATTTTGGGGGGGGGGTTTTTACCCCAAAAATGGGTTTTTTGAAGTTTGTACATGTAACATTTTGAAAAGTCAAATTTTAGTTCTCACCATTGGATTCAGCTTTTAAAAAACACACAATTTGGTGTTTTGATCATTTCTCTACGTCAATTAGTTACAGAGATATTGAAAGTGCTAAACACAGTAAGTTGTCCAATGCTATTCTCATGAGAATAAGAACAAAATTATATCTCGCTTATTTATGAACGTATACTAACAAAACTTAGTATATGGCTTTATCTGGTTGTGGCCTGTTGTTATTTGCACAAAAAATCAATTTTTACCAATAATCCCCGTAGCAGCAAACCTACGTACTCAGCCCCCATGTTATTCTTAAGGAGAATAAGTAAAACGTAATGTCTCCCTTAATTATGAACATAAATTAATACAACTTGGTATGTGGCTTCATCTTTTTGAGTTATATTTTTATTTGCATTAAAACTCATTTTTTTGTTCCTTGTTGCAGCAAACCTGCATACTCACCCCCATTTTATTCTTATGGAGGATAATCAAAAGGGTGTATATCGCTTATTTATGAATGTATATTGATGAAACTTGGTATGTGGCTTCACCTTGTTGAGTTGTATTGATATTTACATTAAAACCCATATTTTGTATTCCTTGTTGCAGCAAACCTGCTTACTCAGCCCCATGTAATTCTTATGGAGAATAATTCAAATATTATATGTTGCTTATTTATTAATGAATATTGATGAAACCTGGAATGTGGCTTCATCTAGTTGAATTCTATTTATACTTCTATAAAAACCAATTTGTTGTGTTCCTTGTTTTAGCAGACCTATGTACTCATTCCCAATGTTATTCTTATAGAGAATAATTAAAATTGTAAACATCGCTTTTTTGTGAATTCATTTTTATGAGACTTGGTATGCGGCTCAATGTGGTATTAAGACATATATTATGCATTGGAAATTCGCTGAGTACGCAGGTTTGCTGCGGCGGGGGTATTTAATGATTTTCTTGCTTTCAAAATGCAATGGGAGACCCTCCCATAACTCTCTAATCATATCCGACAGACAACCACATATGAATATCAGACAGATTATAGTAGAGCTTGGTGTTGTAGAGACTGCAAAAAAAAGTCCCAGTACTATCTAGAAGGGTGAAGTTAGGTGGTTGAGTTAAAGCACACAGATAATGGGATTACCAATGTAATTAGGTCTAGTCTCCAACCCATAATCCACAAGGTGTTCCACAAGGATCAGTGCTAGGCTCAGTGCTTTTCATTCTTTTCATTAATGAGCTACCCCAGCACATTGGAAACCTGCCTGCTTCTGTTTGGCATTGGTCCCTGTCAACAGGGGCGGCCCATCAGTATTTCAGCGCCCGTGCAAAGACCAAATTTCCCGCCCCCCGCCCCCCACCATCAACCAAAACTTCCCTACCCGATAGTTCTGAGATAGACTGACACGTGCGCGCCTCGCTCTTCCCTCACTTGTTGTTACGTTTGCGATGTTTCTGGTTCCGTGCTTTGCTGATCACCTGAAATGACAAGCTGTGGAACACATTGAGATAAGAGACTTGTGTAGTTCAAAATCTTGATTTAGAATATTATCGTCCTGGAAATGTATACCGTTTCCAATCTTCCGCACCACTAAACTTTTTTTCATAAAAAACTCAAAACCTCCAATAATTAAAAAATCTAAATTTTTAAAAATAACAAATGTGCACACTTGTATTCAACGTATCACAGTATACTGGGTATCATAAAACAATTATGTGTTTCTTTAAGAGAAATAATAATTAAAACAAACCCTTAAAACTGAGTAGGAACGGTGAAGTACATATTGATAACAGTACATCTGTTCTGAGCGTGGGAAAGATTTCATCCAGGGGAACCAAAACAATAATCAAAACGCTGATCAAAACCGACCACGATTCAGACGGTTCCTGGAATCTGTGAGGCTCAAGTTTGCCATGGATACAGCAAAGTTTGTTGTTAGAGTTATTTATGTTTTTGATAGAGTTATTTTTGTTTTTGAAAAAAGCTAATGTTTTCTGAATATAATATTTGTTTATTGATTCTTATGTATAACACGTTTTTCAATTGTACGGATTCTATCTTCGAGTATTTAATCTTTAAGGTTTTGTGTAGTGATAATCTTAATCTGTAATGAGGAGAAGTATATGTTTAATTCTTAACATTTCCCACTCCATCTCCAATACTCCAAAATGACTCAGTTAATAAATAAGAACTTGGTTGAAATGGTTACTAAACAGACGGAACGATGAACTATAATTTTCAAAGTAAGGTAAACGAGTGGATCTTACAAGTAACGATGTAATGGGGCGCCAAAATCTGAGGAGGGTGCATCATATTTCCCCCTTATTTCATATAATACTAAACTCAAATAGATCAAATTCTGATTTAATACTCTCCAGTCTCCAAACCATATCTTTCCTCATCTATAGGAACTAAGGAACTAGTTTAAAACAATCGACGTGGGCGGATTAAAACAATTAGTTGCATTGTGTTACTTTATATTTTAACATTGCAAATTTCTCGCATCGTATTGCGAGTTTTATTCAAACTCTCAATACCAATCAGAATGCCCTGAAGTTGTCACAAACCGATAGAGGTCAAAACAACTGCTCATTGACAAATATTTGCAGATGACACTTCTGTAGTTGCCTCTAGAACCAATAAACACGATCTTCCTAAAATCCTAATGGATAATTTTCAAGTAATGCATGAATGGTTCAATGCGAATGGTTTAAAGCTCAACCCTGATAAGACCCATTTCATAAATTTTCATCTAAACCATATTAATACAGCTCAAGGTGATTCCTCTTATTTACCAGCCACATTAAATCTAGTCACTTCAACAAAGTTTCTTGGCCTAGAGCTTGACTCTTCCTTGACATGGCGTCAACATGTCAATTATATTTTGTCGAAACTAAGTAAAGCTTATTATGCTCTATTAATTTTTTCAGAGTCAGTTGATCATCAAGTTTTAAGACAAGTCTATTGTGCATACTTTCATTCTCTGATTTCTTATGGTTTATTTTGGGGCAACTCAGATGACGCTGCCAGGGTTTTTTAGCCCAAAAACGTGCCATCAGACTGATTTCAGGTGTAGGATCTCGAGAACACTGCAAACATCACTTTCAAAGGCAGAAAATTCTATCACTTCTGTCAATGTTTATTTTACAGTGTTTTTTATTTGTCAGATCCAATCCAAATAGATTCTTCACCAGAAACCATAATCATGATCATTTTACCAGAAATTCAGGTTTGATACAATATACAATCCATAGAACTTCTTTCTTTGAGGCTTCTCCTTTCTATACCTGCTCGAAAATCTTTAACAATTTTCCTCCATCTATAAAAAGTGAGCCCAGCTTTAAAAAATCAAAACAAATGGCAATTAACTTCCTCCTGGAAAAATCATATTACACAGTCAAGGAATTTGTATCACCTCCCTCGAGGCATGAGACACATTAATGATTACTTTCCATAGATTTATGATTGTATCTATATGTGTTAACTTAAGCATTGACAATTACATTCATGTAAATTGTATGCACATAACATTTTTAGTTTTATTATAAGACATTTGTTACCTGTTACAGTAGCTGTGCTACAACTGATCTAATGTTTTGTGACAATAAATATTTTGATTTTTGATTTTGATTTGATTCGTAGACCATACTGAGGGATACATAGGATACCATGTTCCCAATCAAATTTCTGCTCAGGACAAGGGTTGTGTCGTCTGATGAATAAACTAAAGTTTGACAGGCAGTACCGGCTCTAGGGCAGTGCGAGCCGTGCTCCAGCACGGGGCGCGCGGGGTGCGCCGCTCTTGGGGGGGCGGGGCTCGGCGCTCATAATGGGTCGGTGGCGTACTGTCGTAGTTGGGGGCCTGGGGCGGCGGATATATTTGTAGTGGCCTATATATACATTAGGGGTTGAAGAGGAAGGCCTATTCATATATACGATGTATTAGGGGCGTGCGAGTACTCAAATTGTGAGTATTTAAATGGTCAAATGAATTTAAAAGTTTTGAAAAAATTACACATCATCATTAAGCTTTGTTGTAGGAAAAATATCTTATACACTAATTTGTTTAAACTGTTTTAGAGTTTATCGACATTCCAAGATTTAGGCGAGCCTGTTTTCAGCGAGGAAAAGCTAATCGAAGCAATTCAAGATGTAATCAAATACAGTGTGAAGTCTCAACACCCACTATTTCTGAATCAGCTTTACGGAGGCACTGACCCATATGGACTGGCAGCAGCCTGGCTGACAGAAGCACTTAACACTAATCAGTTAGTATTCATTTATTTTATATTATTAAAAGAATTTATTGATTTTTTCGGCCATTTCCAATCCCTAAAGCTATTATTTTGTATGTGTTTGGTGTCAACGAAAAGCTCCTTCTCTCTAGATGTGCTTTTTGGGGGTTTTAAAGATCTGTATCTTCAGAGCTTTGCCCTAAAGTCCTAATTTTAATCATATGGATTTACATTTTATTTAGTAAGTCAGCTGATTATAATGTAAATAAACTTCTAATATGTATAGCTCTATGCCTGACAGATCTCTGTGTAGAGAACGTGCCATTAGCTAATATATTCTTTAAATTATATTCCTTATTAATCAACAGTCCAAGACCAAACACTTGTACAACAGTTTTAAGAATTATCAATTTGCTAAGGATGTCCAAAGGCAGTTTTTTTGGGGCTGGATGTTTTTGGGGAAGATAAGAAAGGTAGGCGAAGGACCAGTGTGAAGGGCAAAAAAATGAATGATATTAATGGACAAATTATAACATATAACAAACATTTATTTTACATAAAGGAATAGATAAGTGAGGACTGACAGGCTGGTTATTGACATAGAAAAGGGAAACATGTTATGTATTGTAGTTCATAGTTTGTACCAATGGTTTTAAGGCATTGATACCAAATATTAGGGTACTTATAATTAAACAAAATGAAAAGGAAAATTTCAAAAGAAGTTTATATTAATTACTTATATCCACTCACCAAATTGGGTGACAGTTCTGACCTTTAAGTCAAAATGGGAAGAGGATGAAATATTAACAAAAGTAAACTGGGAGTGATTATTTGCTAGCTAGACTGTTTAGGTGAGGAGAAAGTTTGTTATTATAAAGTAGGTAACATTGAAAATGTAAACAAAAGATATCAGGAAGTATAGGAAAACAGAAGTATTTAAAATCAAATTAAAATAAAAACATACGATTTTAATTGGTGGTGTAAAAATGTGATGAACCAGGCTCTTGTTGAGTAGTTGGGAATTAATTATTTTTAAAACCACATTATATAAATCCAGAACATATTTAAGTCCTGATCATACTGCCGACCTTGAAGTGACCACACTTCAACAACATTAAGTATTAGGTAGTGGACAAAATTTGATGACTGGACGCACAAATGTATTCGTAGAAGTCTTGACTTGAGTTCTTTGGAGAATGACGTCTGTTGCACAAGAGCAAATATTTTAACTTAAGCTTCATTTAGTTCTCAAGTTTTGAGATATCCATTTTGACGTTTTGAACTACAACAATTGCGAATGAAGAGCAATACATAAGCCATAATTCGAGTCAATGTTATCCAGGATGAAAACTTGGACAAAAATGACCATTCTTCTTGTGAAGTAGTTGTTAGTATAGTTAATGAGTTTAGTTTAAGTTCGTGGGTCGAATTTAATGTCACAGATGTAAACTTAGATATTGGCCAATCATTTGTTGGGATTGATTTCCAGGATGAGCCATTCCACCAAAGATAGCCGTCTCCATGACTCAGTAGAAACCAATTCTTGGGTTTGTGAAACACGATTAGCCACACAGGTCTTTAACATGTAAGGAGGGGTTTGCAGCCATGCGAGAGCTACAGTTGAGTCAGACCACAAATGTATATTATTAGATGTTATTTTATCAGGAAATAAGGATTTGATATGAGACACTAATTGAGCCAATAAATGTGCAGCGCATAATTCAAGACGAGGTATCGTGACTCGTTTCAAAGGTGCGACACGACTCTTTATCGTTAGTAGTTTTATCGATACGGATTGGTTAGTTCACATCTTAGATAAGTAGCAGCAGCATATCCAACTTCGGATGCATCACGGAACCCGTGTAGTTCAATACATGTTGAACATAAGTTTAATGATCGAGGTATTACAATCTTAGATAGCAACTTAATATTATCAGTGAATGAGCACCATTGCATTCGAAGATCTGATGGAAGTGGTGAATTCCATGACAGTCCTTTTGTCCAGATCAGTTGCATAAAGCATTAAAGCATTTGGCCAGCATTATAAAAGGGACAAGAAATCCACAAGGATCATAAATCTGTGCTACAGTACTGAGTACAGAGCACTTGGTAGGAGTTTTGTGTGAAGTAAGTGTTTAAAAATCATATGAGAAGGCATCGGTTACTGGAGACCATTTAAGCCCTAAGACTGAAAATTGTGGAGTTTCTGAGTTTTGCAAGAACTTTGGTGTTTCAAGATGTGAATTGGGTAAGTTACTAAAAGTTTAGGCGAGTTCGAAACCCATTTTCTAAGTTCAAAACAAGCTTGATTTAACAAAGAATTAAGTTGGGACTGAAGGGTCAGAGCTTCATTTTCAGTGTCCGCTCCAGAGATAATATCATCCACATAAGTGGGATTACGCAAGACATGAGCTGCGTGTGGAAATTCATTGCCATGGTCATCAGCTAGTTGGTGAAATATGGTAATAAGTTGGTTCTGAATGCTAAATATGGAGAGCTGTTAATTCCATATGTTACAGTATGGAAGTTGGAAAATAGATGGGGATTGGTTTGGATTTGACACGATTAGCCACACAGGTCTTTAACATGTAAGGAGGGGTTTGCAGCCATGCGAGAGCTACAGTTGAGTCAGACCACAAATGTATATTATTAGATGTTATTTTATCAGGAAATAAGGATTTGATATGAGACACTAATTGAGCCAATAAATGTGCAGCGCATAATTCAAGACGAGGTATCGTGACTCGTTTCAAAGGTGCGACACAACTCAACAAAAAACAAAAAAACAAAATCAACTGAAAAGTTCTATCATCAGGATGAACCGAAATTTGACGGTACATTTGCTTACCCCCATGAAAATGTTTTTATCAGACTTGATCAAAATTGATCAAATTTGAACAGAGTTGATAAAGTTTGAATAACTGTGATAAAATAGTTGAACAAACCTGATCAAGTTTGTTCAGGCCCGATCAAACTTGATCAACTGCCTTGATCAGGCATTATCAAAATTTATCAGGCCTGATCAAGTTCATTCAGGTCTGGTCAGACTTAATCAAGTGTCTTGGATTAGGCCTGATATCAGACTAGGTCAAATGACTTGACCATGCCTGACAAACTTTTAGAACATGATTAGGAACGTTATTCTGTCTCTATTAAATCAACAACAATCAGTGGTGAAACCCATTTCAGACGGGCATATATAAGTTGTATATACCTACACACTATATTCCTGTGCTGCATCCACATAGGCTGCATGGTTTGTGAGTCATCATATAAGACAATTATATAACTAAGACAATATTGTCTTTTTACTTTAATATTGGCGGATCCTGCACTACCTGCTAGGAGTATGGCACAATTTCCTGCCAATGAGTACATTGAGTTTGACGGATGTTTTTTTATATTAACGTGCAGCTGAAAAAGTAAAAACTATAAGGAATTATTTTGGCATATGTTGATGAACAATTTTAATTACAGAAAAAATTGAGTGTTATTAATTTAAAATCATGGTCTCATATAGTTTCTATTTTTCATAATCACTTCTCTTCTTCTTATGTCAGTACCGCTCGTGGAGTAGTGGGTAAGAGAGCGGTTTTACACGTTGGAGTCCCGGGTTCGAATCCCGGCCATGACAAGTGGTTTTTTTCTCATTATTTTTGTTCAAATTTGTTGTATCCTATTTTTAATGCATATTTAATATATTTCAATGATAAAATATATTATATTTTTTGTTTTTATTTTTTGTTTATAAATCAATCCTGATTAATTGCCTGAACAAATTTGATCAGAATTGTTCAAACATGTCAGGTCTGATCAAGTCCCTGATCAAATTTGATCTGGAAAGGTTCCATAATCCATATAAATCTGATCAAGTTTGATTAAGCCTTGTTCAGGTTCTGATTTTTTTTTTGATGAAATCTGACATAGTTTTATCATGTGGGTAATATCACAGCAGAATACAACATTGTGTCGACGAAATTGTAAAAGTAGATCACATATATTGTTTTGCAGTTTGGGTCCCGTTAAAAGGATTTCATTAAGCGAGAGTCCAGCACTGGTTTTACAACTTGCATCAAAGACAGTGCGAAGTTTAGTCATACTACTACTCTCTTTAAGTACTCCATGATGTGGAAGAAAGTAGTGGGGTTGAGATAGGTCAATGTCATTACATTCGGACATGTGGCCTAATGATAAATTTCATCCATGAAATTACGATAAAGTTCTGAAAAGTGAGGATTAGAACTTGCGTTCCATGGCAAAGAGACACAATTCAGCAGCGGTTTTTGATTCACCTAAGACAGTGTTTGAATCTTGGAAGGGTAGACGAACTACATGTCATCCGTTGGCATCACAAGTGTGATTTTCCACAAAGTGTTTATCACACAGGATGTCTTCATGAGTTTTAATGGAAGAAACAGAAGTTTCTTCTTGGGACCAAAAACGTTGGATTGATGAATGCAAATCAGAATCACTAATGGAGTGTAAACGAACGTTGAGAGTTGTACTTGGTATGACATTGGTTATTGAAGGATTAGAAGGCAAGCAAGGAGCGGTACCTATTATTACATAACCAAAGTGTGTCCCTACAGCATATGGCATATGGCATATGGCCAAGGGAAAATTGTTCTGTTGTAAACAATTGGGGGAAGAGTGCACCTCCGAGTATGACTTCGATGCGATTAGGAACATGGAGCCTAGCTAGGATGAAAGAGTGAGTTCTTTTCAGTACTTCTGGAGAAAGAGACATACGAGGAAGATCTACAGTTAATCTATCGACGAATAAAGTAGGTTGATCAGCGGCTATCGTTCGACCATTCAGAGTTTTAATGTTAACAAAAATCTGTCCTTTATTGTTGTCACGTGGTGATCAATTTCAGAAAATTGGATACTAGATTTGTGTCGTGGAATGTGTAAGAGATTAGCTGCATGTTCAGTCATTAAGTTACACATACTCACAGAATCCAGGAGAGCACGAAATACATGCGAGTTTCCACCTGGTGCACTAATTTGTACCAATAAAGTGCCTAATACTACGATGGTGTTATTCGATGAAACTTCTAAGTTGTTCTGAGATGTGAGTGTTACAGATGTTTCAGGTTTAACCATAGAGTCAGATCTTATTTGTTTGTTTATTGGTTTAGCATTAGAGTTTGTTGCAGTTTTGGAACTAGTCACATTGTTAGTACCACTGTTAAAGTGTAGCAACGAATGATGACGTTTACTGTTACAGGATTTGCAACTAAAATGTGATTTACATGATTTGGTGTCACGTGTGCCTAAGCATGATATACATTGATGGCATTTCTTAACAAGTTGATATCTTTCATCAGGAGACATAGCTCTGAAAACAGAACAGGAGTATATTTTATGAGATGACTGATTGCATGCAAAACACGT
The DNA here is from genome assembly GCA_963675035.1 of Allygus modestus. Classification (NCBI taxonomy): domain Eukaryota; kingdom Metazoa; phylum Arthropoda; class Insecta; order Hemiptera; family Cicadellidae; genus Allygus; species Allygus modestus. Next base: position 351,572,153 of record OY776111.1, on the reverse strand, counting down.
TACAGGAATGTTTGTATGAACATTTGATTGAGGTTTTACTTGAGTAGCTATCATGCTGACATGTTTACGAGTTTTGTTGTTAACTGTGGGTCTTGGACAAGAGGTAGAAACGTTAATTTCCAGAGACTGCATGTTTTGTGACAAAGTCGCGTACATTCGGTATTAAGGAAATCCAGTATTTCTGTTACCATGGGTAGAGAATGCTTAGGGGACGAAGAAGATGCGCTAAATGCTTCTAGTTTTCTTCTAAGGTCTACGTCCATTTTACGCAATAATACTGCAACAAGAAGGGCATTTGAATCTTGAATTTCACAATCAAGAGCATTTAGTGCTTGAACATTTTCATTGAATATATTTACAAACTTGCGAACACCCTGAATGTTTGAAGATGTTAGTTGAGGTAAGTCAAGCAAATTGATCAAATGTAGTATTTGAAGCCTACGGTTGTTATGATACCTGTCTCGTAACAAGTTGTAAGCTATCGCATAATTTTGTGGAGTGATACTGAGACTGCGGATCATAGGTAATGGTTCCTTGTCCAGAGCACTGAGGAGGTACTGAAAGCGCATAACATCAGATAAAGAAATATTGTTATGAATAGTGGTATCGAAAAGATTGGTAAATTACGTCTATGTACTTAGATCACCTGAGAACTTATGGAGATCAATTTTCGGCAAACGTACTTGAGAGTGCGCAGAAGCAATTGACGCTTCATCGACACTGTTATTTGGACTAACAGATTGTTCTGGTACCGGACATAATGATTCAATATTACAAGAAATAAAAATAAATGATTCATTTATGTCATTTTGATCTGTCATTAGTTTGACAATGTCCAACGTGTTACCACCTATTGCAAGAATACGCTGAAAGTTTGTTTAAAAATATTCAGTTTTCCATTTGATTTCGGCCAAGTAAGCATTTAACGTTTTTGTCTGAACATTTGTTAGATGATCTTCTTGAGAGATGATACTGTCTACGAACCTTTAATGAAGTTAAGTCGTGTTTTGGTTACTGCAGTTAACCGCTCATAAGTTTTGATTTTAAAGTCAGTGTTCTTTGGGGGTGCCATCATGTATAACAATCAGTAAGGTAAATACAAAGTATCCAATGATTAGTGCAAATAAGTTGTGTTAAAATTCTCTTGCTATATTTGGGTTGTATTGCAAGAGCTGGTTAAGACACATACCCTATTATTAGAGGGTAGAAAATTAGTATTTGAGATAGTGATTTAACTTCGAATAAAGAACTGATATGTCCAAATCGCTATGAACTGAATCAGGTTCATTAATGGAACAGTGTTTGGGGCTGGATGTTTCTGGGGAAGATAAGAAAGATAGGCGAAGGGCCAAAAAATTGAATGATAGTAATGGACAAATTATAACATATAACAAACATTTATTTTACATAAAGGAATAGATAAGTAAGGACTGACAGGCTGGTTATTGACATAGAAAAGGGAAACATGTTATGTATTGTAGTTCATAGTTTGTACCAATGGTTTTAAGGCACTGATCACAAATATTAGGGTACTTATAATTAAACAAAATTAAAAGAAAATGTTCAAAAGAAGTTTATATTAATTACTTATCCACTCACCAAATTGGGTGACAGTTCTGACCTTTAAGTCACTACTTTGGATGAGGCATGTGGAGATCAAAGGAATCAGGAGATGGGATGAGAAGATCTTGAAGATCCAGACTTTCTAGACGTTCTAGAAGATCTAGAGGATCTAGGAGGTCTAGAAGATCTGAAGGGTCCAGGGTTATGGATGATGTCACTCACTTTATTACAGGTACATAGTTTGGGGGTTTTAACCAGCGTGTCATTGAAAAACAATTAACTTGAAGTGGGATATAGATATACATACATTATCATGTTGATAATTGACAAAAAGAGGAAATCAAATGGGAAGAGGATGAAATATTAACAAAAGCAAACTGGGAGTGATTATTTGCTGGATTGTTTAAGTGAGGAGAAGGTTTGTTATTATAAAATAGGTAACAATGAAAATGTAAACTAAAGATATCAGGTGAGAATAAAAGTATAGGAAAAGAGAAGTATTTAAAATCAAATTAAAATAAAAACATATGATTTTAATTGTTGGGGTAAAAATGTGATGAACCAGGCTCTTATTGAGTAGTTCAGAATTAATTATTTTTAAAACCACATTATATAAATCCAGATCACATGTATGTCCTGAACACAGTTGGTTTAGAGTGCAGATAAAATTAATTGATCGCAAACATTTAAATGCATGAAATAAGACAGGACAGTACATGCATATACTACATTTTGATTGTAGCAAAATATCAAAATCAAAATGTTCTGCTAGTATTCCATTCACAGACGTTTAACATATGTGTGTATGTGTATGTCACTTCTGACTTTATCATCAGCAAACGATACCTGCCAGAGATCCTGCCAGAGAGACAGACCCTCCACCACCAGGTGTCTGCTGCCTCCATCTCGGCTGCTGGGCTGCTGGAAACAGTGATGTCAGAGAGATGGAATGGTTGGGGGGAGTGAGTCAGATACACTGGCTTACTGTTTACTGGCTTTACTCCACCCGTTATGTCAAACTCACTGTTTTTGCCATCGAATGATGCATATTGTTTTTCATGTTGTTCTTTTATATCACTCCTTTTTACAAAATGTTAAAAAACCTTACAGAAAAATGGATTCTTTAACCAATCTATAAACAATTTACAATTTTACATGTTGTCTTGTCTATCGATCCCCAAGACCTTTAAAAGCCTTTTTATCTCAATGTTCTCCTTTCGATTTTTTATAAAATTCATATTTTTTAGCTATAAACTTTCCATCAACTAGTTTTGTTAAACCTGGAAACCTGCTATTCTAAATAAATAATTCTAGCCAAGAATTAAAATAATTGAAACAAAGCTTGTTTTAAGTCACAAATAAGTCCTCCGAATCTCGTTAATGGTTAATCGTTAATCTCTAACTAGGGTTTTCTATTTTGAGACTTTTGACACCCTTTTTAAATGTTGATAAAATTATTGTTGGCTGGCAGATTTATGAACCACTAAGCTATGTTGTCTTGGGCCAAATTGCTGATAATAAAAGTCCTATTGTCTTTCAGCTCTCAGACTACATCCATTCACTATATCTTATTGATATACTACATTTGATATTAAAATAATTTTTGCCGAAGAAACTGTTAATCTATATTCCAGACTATTCAAGAAAAACATTTTGTGAGAAGAAGTCAAATAAAACTAACTAACTAAAAAAGATTACATAAACAATATAATATGTTGTTTATGTAATCTTCTTATTTTCAATATTAAAGTGTACAAAAATGTAATGTGTAAATGTAAAAAATATGCAACCGAGTGAGGTAGCGATTATTGCACCTCACATTTGGGAGGTCTTGGGTTTCATCCCAGGCCGGCCATACTGAGAAGAGTTTTTACGGTTTCTCATCTCATTTAGGCTAATGTTGGAATGGTTCCTAAAAAAGGGCCGTACCCTGCCAGGAAGGGAAAGATAGGACTCATGCCTACCTTACCTGGTTTAAAGATTTCCCCATAAATTTAATATATTGTTTTGTAAATTCCAACACATTGTTAAACATAGTCATGGAATAAATATTATTAATATTAGTATTACAAATACTTAATTAGTATTAAGTTGAAAATTAGCAAGTGTTGTTAAAATATCTTGAATATCAGACAGTTTCAAATGCATACCTATAAAATATTTACATTTAATTACACTATACAGTGAAAAATACTTTACCAAAAAGATTAATTTTAACAATGTGATCAGTTCTAATCTGTTGAAATTTTCTATAGCATTTGTACCAATAAATAGGACTGTTTTTTAGTAATATAAACTTTGAAATGCTTGGCAGGTATTTTATTCTTTGCGACAAAGGAATTTTATAGAAATACAAGTAATATTTTACTAATAACTCAGGAAAAATAGCTATAAAATAACAAAATTGAGAATTCATGAAACATTTTTGGAAGAAGGAAATAGGGACTTTGTAAGGATAATGGCTTATCATTTAAAATTTAATTGATTAAAATATTTTTGTCACGATCGATCAGTAAATGAGCACAATTTTTATGTAAAATGAACCGTGGAATAAGGACTTTTCTGAAACAAACTTATCAGCTAAGGTATCGATGTTTAAAATTCATTTAATTTAAATGAATTTGATGGTTGATGAATTTGTTGGTGATGGTGAGTTTATGGTGGTTTAAGAGATTATTATGGAGTTTTTCCATCACTGATTGGTAAAAACAAGTTTCACAACGTTTTGAATTCTGGAATCTGGTTCCGTCTTCAGGTGATAAAAATACCTAAAGCATAACAAAATTACACAAAATATTAAGGCACAATCATGACAATGTTGGAAAAAACACAAAAAGCTAAAACAGAGAACTGTTTTTTTCCACGTTTGCTATATTTTGACTGCTTTATAGTTCTCTGTTTTAGCATTTTGTGTTTTTCCAGCATTGTCTGGATTGTGCCTTAATATTTTGTGTAATTTTTTATGTTCTAGGTATTTTTTCTCACCTCGAGACAAAATCAGTTGCCAGATCCCGAAATGTCGTGAAACTTGTTTTTACTAATCAGTGATGGAAAATTACCGCGATAATCTCTTAAACAACATAAGGTATCTAAGTAAACCTATTTTTCACCAATACGCACTTTTTAATGCTATAAAAATACAGCTCAAATTGTATTTGATTTTACTATTATTATAATTTAAAATTTTTAATTAAGATTAAGTTTTAATTATAATATATTTTACTGTGCTATAAACTAATTCTTAAAAAAATGTGTTTTATTACAGCATTTTTATCATTTTAATATGGTGATTTCAGGTATACATTTGAAGTTTCACCAGTTTTTACTGTAATCGAGAGAGCAGTTATAGAAAGGCTTATTTGCCAAGTTGGATACGAAGAAGGAGATGGTATTTTCACGGCTGGTAGGTCAGTTACTTATGTACCTTTTATGTCTCAATACATATCAACATATATAGTTGTTGATAACTTTATAGCAACACACTGGGTTTCTGTTAAGCCAGTAAAAAACATTGACTTATTGGCAGCATTGCTAACTTTTTATTTTCTCTGGAAAGAGTTGTGATAGTCTATGGTTGTATTCAGAAAACATTTGCCATTGTTTGTATGCATGCTCTCTGAGAATGCTAAATGAACATTTGTAGCTAGGCTTATGAGCTGTGATCTCCCAGCAATGGCAGCTAGGGTACCAACAATTTAAAATCAATATTTCAAAACTAGTAGTTTTTCAGTTAAATGCAATTTTATTCTAATTTGAACAGTAAGTATTTATATAAAATTCTATGAACATACTTAATGGTCTGAAAAATAACATGAATTTAGGTTTATTATACCTGTGCATTTTTACTTGTATACATCCATGGATGTCAACATAAAGATTGTTATTATACAATTTTTACCTCAACGTCAGTTGACTAAATATTACTTTTCCAAGAAGATATTACCATAGTCAGCTTGATAAGAGCTAAGTCTAAGACCATGAAAATTGAAAACCTTTGATATGAGGCCCCCCAGATACCAAAAATACCATTTGTTCAAATTGATATTCATCTGTGTGTCATGAAAACTCAGAACAATCCTATTTATTAATACGATAGAGGTTTTTTCTTTACAGTTATAACTTGATAACGGCTGGACAAATTTTAACGTTTGAGGTGTCAAATTAAAGGTATATTTATGTAGATTTGCTAATGTGTCTCAGAACTTTACGAAAGGACATCACTTAAATACAGTGAATTTTCGGAACCGTGGTGCTATCCGACGACGGAAGTCTAAACTATTGTTTTGATTGAAAGTGCGTTATCTGTTTTAGTCTCAGATGTTTTGTTATGATGGTTTACAGCTGAAGTAACCTTTCATTAGGTACAAACTTGCTCGGATTCATTGTATATATTGCGAGCAACAGGATAACTAGTACTGAATTAATCACTTTGCTCACTGAGGTAATGATATATACGAATCTGAATTTGGCGAATTTCCCCTATAGGGAAGAAGCTATTACCGTAAGTCTCATGGGAAGACTTAAGCCCGAGACCATGATAACTTTCTGTTTTGAGGTCCCCAGATGCCAAAAACACTATTCGTTCAAATTTATAATGTGTGTGTGTGTCCGTTAACACGATAACTTGAGTAAAAAACGTCCGATTTCGATGAAATTTGGCTCAAATGTGTAAAGTGACATCTATGACTTTAAGTTTGAAAACCAAAAAAATTGGACCATAAGAAAGGGGGTTTATGGGGGTTTTAAATTTTCCAAAAAACAGATTTTGCACTTTTCACCCTAAAATTTTTTAAACACTCATTTTTTGTTTTGAGCATTTTATAGAGCTTAAAACACAAATAATATAGTATTCTAAATTATTAACCTAGGTTAACCCTTTGCGATCGGAAGGCCAGCAGGAGTGGCCACAACGCAGTCGGCAGCCAGTCGGAATTCTTTCCGTACTAACTTGGTTCCGACGGTCGGACGGCCAGCTGTACTGGCCACGTCCCACTACGCGTCACCTCGGCATTTATCATGGCGGCTCGCTCCCTGCAGCTCGGAATTATTTTCACTGAAAACCTTCAATGTTAGCATAGGGGATTTAAATTTTAATAAAACGTCTCTCAATTCGTCTTATCTTTAACGATCGTTCATTATTACTTAGTTAAATATACGGGGGAAAAAAACATAACCCCATTCTTACTAATAAATGTTTATACGGGATAAAACAATTTTACTGTAGGCCTAATTATAATATAAGTGTAGGCCTATACGTAAACGTACAAGTGTTCTTATAATCATGTACATTAAAACTTAAAACTTAATTAAAAATACAAATAAACAAAAATCTCTCGAGAAAATCACCAAAACACACTTAAAATCACATAAAACTGAACCAAAACAATGATGGTTATGACAGCACTTTTGCCAGAACAACAGATGTTTATTTTAGTTGTTTACACCACAATTCTTACGATATAATGTTACAAGCCTGCTGATCGTTTAGTTTAACAATTCCTCACTAGGTTGCAGCACTCTACAGGCATTATACCACAGTTGGAATATTACAAACGAAAACATTGTTGTCGGCCAGTCCTGCTGGACGCCCGAGCGTTCGTTGGATTTCATGTTGGCCAGCACCGCTGGCCGTCCGATCGCAAAGGACAACTGCTGTGGAAAAAAATCTGACTTCCGCGCGCTAATGGCGGCGGCCAGTAGAGCTGGCCGCGCGACCGCTGAGGAATAGCGGCAAATATGCATTCCGATCGCAAAGGGTTAAGTGGTTGCGGAGAAAATCCAAAAAAACCTGCTCATAAAATTTCCCATGTTTATAGTAAAAAGGTTTTTGGCTTTTCCTCAGTTCATTTTAATGTAAACTTCACATTTGCTTTTACCAATCAATTCAACTCTACAAAACAATTATTTTGGTTTTTAGACTGTGATTCTACGTCCAACCGTCGCAGAGATATTCAAAGTGCTGAACACAGTACGTTGTCCAATGTTATCCTTATGGAGAATAAATAAAATTTGATATCTTCATTATTTATGAATGTGTTTTGATGAAACTTGGTATGTGACTTCACGTAGTACTGGTATATTGATATTTGCACAAACAATTAAATTTGTATTGATTATCCCAGTAGCAGCAAACCTGCATACTCAGCTCTAATGTTATTCTTATGGAGAATAAGTAAATTTGTATATCTCCCTTAATTATGAACATAAATTAATAAAACTTAGTATGTAGCTTCACCTGGTTGAGTTGTATTGATAATTGCATAAAACACATATTTTGTGTCCCTTGTTGCAGCAAACCTGCATACTCAGCCGTAATGTTATTCTTATGGAGAATAAATAAAATGCTATAGATCACTTATTTATTTATGTATTTTTATGAAACTTGGAAAGTGGCTTTATGTGGTAGTGAGAAACATATGCATGCATTGGAAATTCTCTGAGTTCGCAGGTTTGCTGCGACGGGGGTATTTTTTTTAGAGTTCAAATGGGTTGAAGTTTAACATTGACGAAAAAACCAATTAATCAAATTTCCGATTAGAAACAGTAATGTAGACTACATTTTCCTTTACTTAAGTGAGTCACATGCATTTTTGGGTTTGTAGTTGATAAAAACTTAAGAAGATGAAAGAGCACATAAACCAAATTCAGAATAAATTAAGATCCATTTCTTATTTCTGCATTTGTCTTTGTAAATTGTAAAATAATGTATCACACATATGTCAAATCTATTCCAAGATATGGGATTATTCTTTGGGAACAAGCCTCGGGAATAAAAGTCATCTTTAGGATACAAAAAAGAATTATTCACATCATAACAAACTCTCACACAAAAAGGTCTTGCTCACTTTTCCAACATTTGAATATTTTTTGTTAACAGGCTTGCTTAAGAGTATTTAATCTACATTCATTCAATAAAAAGTCTTTAGCAAACGAGTAAAAATTTGTTCATAATTATAGTACACCATGAACATAGTGTGTGGTGCACTTTATAGATTTCCAAACTACCAATGAAGTTATTATGAAAAAATTCAACTGTATTCTGGGTTAAAAATGAACAGTTATTGGCTACCAACTTATTATAAAGCAAAGGAGCTTAAAAAATGTAGACTAAATTCAGATCTGCTGAATACAACTGCTTATTCAATTGAAGAGTTTGTTGATAACCCTTTAAGGTAGATTTTATCATGTGGAACTAAGCTGATAACATTACATTTTTGTTATCATCAGTTTATGTGTTTCTATCTTTAGTGAATTTCCTATGGAAAGTGAACTATTAGCATGATGGTGAAACTTAAGCCCGGGACCACCGTAGAAGTTCCTAACGTAACCCCCTTAACACGTTTTGGGGGGTCGTTCAAAATGACATATATATATATATATATATATATATATATATATATATATGTATGTCTCTAGCGGTCACATTTTCTGTCCAATTTACTTCAAATTTGGTAGGGGTTCCTTTCTATAATCAGTTGGACAAGTTCGATGGACAAAACAATTGGAAAACTCTAAACCCATTTTTTGGGGATTAATCTTTCAAATTTTGAGTTTTTGGGCCCTAAAAGGATCAGAAAATCCCCCGATGTAACGTTAATGCATGTAAAAGATGGGAATTAGTGACGGTAATGTTTTAAGCCATCTCTCGTCATTCTAGCGTAAACATTTACCGAGTTATTAAAGAAAATGTGTATTACTAAACACAGTACATTGTCTTATGGGGGTTTTACATTAGAAAAGCCTGTTATTTATTTGTTGGTGTATTTTTATCACTCCCAGCAACCTCACGCCTACTTTCAAGCCTGACTGGACCTTCTCCAAACCTTATAATGTGCAAAATTGTATTCCCAGCATTGCAGGTAAATGAAACCAGGAGCATCAGAACAGCCAAAAAAATCAATGTTTTCAGATTTCAATAAAATTGGAATTACACTGGTTTTGAGTTTTAAAAGTTTTGTATGTGGAAATTCACTTCCCTCACGTCAGCTTGCTGCGTGCAAACTCGTTATTACTTAGAGCATAGCAGTAATACCTTGTCGATGCACCTGTTCAATATTGTAATAACACATGTCATGAATGTATGTACAGATGTAAAGGAATGTCATTGAGATATGTTTCATGTTATGAATAGTAGCTTGTAGTATGCTCTCAATGGTACTTTTAATGTTTTATTTTTTATTTATTTTTTTAAAATGACCCCATAATAGTATGCCATAATTTCATGTATGTCAATAAAATGATATACTTCACTTATTTATGAATATATTTTTATGACACCTGATAATTAAGTCATTGTGATAGTTAGGTATATATTATTTGCATTGGAAATTGTGATGAGGTAAAAAGACTGGACCATGTTATCAGACTTATACTGATCGTAGAAAGATAAGGGACGTCCGTCCCGCCGAGGAGTGGGGGGACGCGGGCGAATCCCAGCTCACTCTCGCTGCAGACTTATTGGGGTTAACCGGTCACGGAGGATGTCTAAGGCAAATTGGAGCATTAGAAATTGAGGAGGACTGGGTCGTGGGGAAGAATCCGTGTAGGCGAATCCGTACATTATCGTCGTGATAACATAATTAGTGTGTAGCTTCACGGAATTATTTGTTTAAAGTGAGATTAAAATAATCGAACCTGACTTGTTCAAAACGTGTCGCGACCACGACGAATCCAGTCCGCCGAGTCTAAACCAAGTTCTCGCGCTTTGAATTCAATTCCTTAGCTTTTGAATTTCGTTCTAAAAAGTAAAATCGGGGCACCCTCGACCGATATGTAGGTAAAATCCGTCGATAAACGGTGTAATTTGCGAGAGTTAGGTGTTTTATGTTTGTTGTAACCTGTTGTGTATCGTGTCTTGGTAAGTGTTTGAATTGTATATCTTATATTTAATATGTTCGTACTGTATCGTGCCATCCAAATGAATTGCAAGTTGACTATGTACCTGAAGTAAAATATATATTTAAATAATTAGTTTCATAATCAGAACTTTGGTATTGCTTCTGGTGAGTGATACCACGTGGCAATAAAAAATAGAATATTAAGTAACTAATTGTCTGATACAGTAAATCTGTGCATTTTGTACAGTGGTTTATAAATTTAAATAAAATTGTACATCTAGTTAGATTTTAGTATTACAAAATGTCTTTATGTCCGAACATGAAATGATGAACTAAGTTCGTACGGCTGTCAGTATATTTTTAGAAGGATTTTTTGCCATACGCTCATAATCAGGGCATAGTATTTTGAGAATTTAATTAGAATTTTGTGTAGCGCAGTCTTGACCAAATCAAATTCAGTAATCGTAAATAGACATATTTTGTTTTGGGCTCTGTGATAGGAAATCAGCTAAAGTTTAATAACAAAATAAACTGCCTTGGTGGTGATAAATTAAGTGAATAATTTCAATTATGTCGCAATTCATATAGGCTCATAAAAGATGAGAATGTTTGGTCGAGCCAGGTGTTAACGTCCGTCCCCAATTAAATAAATTGAGATAAATATACTGATCCCCATTTGATACATAGGACAGAGGGCTAATTAACTCACAACAATTGGTACATAGCCTCTGAGGATTAGCATAGTGGGTTTTGCACAACATAGTTCTGGCCAGAGCTAAGTACAGCGCCGACCATGAGCCTCAACTAATACTATTTTGATTAGGGCAATAATTACCACTAAGGTTAAGGGACTTTTTCTGATTTTTATTTATCGCAGTAGAGCCGGTCAGTTGTTAACAATTAAATAAACAAGAGAGTGTCAAGACTGAAAAATAAATTGAATCGAAAGGACATTAAATTGTAATATCGGATAGTGGGGATTTTATTAAAGAGATGTTAAAAGGACTCATTCACTAGTTTCTAGGTATAGCAATGTAAAGGTTGTAGGGCAAATATACAAAACTTTGTTAATCAAACTTAGTGTTGTCAATTGAACTCCTGTGTACAGGTAAAAACCCCGAATTTAGAATAATTATTGTTTAATATCCAGTGTCACTGATACATGATCCACTCTGGAGCCTCTGGGTAATTAATCTGATCATTTATTAATTGTGTTTTCATAACCAAAGAGCAATTCCACTGCGCTTAGAAACTCTTGCTGAAACAAAGTTATATTAGTAAGGGGAAACTATATTTATTTATGTGATATAATTATAATGTTTATAGAACGGAGAAAACATTTTTTCTCACATAAATAAAAATGATAGCAGACTAAGATATCAATAAGTATGGTGACGCTGGATAGGATGGCACGCATACGGTTGTTTAGTATATAAGATAATTTATTATTCTGTTATGTGAGTATTTATTTCAGAGAGTATTTCAATGATGGTATCAGTGTACATTTCAATGTTTGTTTCTTACGTGTTTTGTTTAGTATATAAATTATTTATGCGTATGTTAGCTTCGGTGTGACCAGTAAGTTTAAGATATATAATAGAAATTATCTTACGACTGCGAATGACAGACGTGAACGCCACTTGAGGCTAGATAGAGTTGCATGTTCTGCAATAATTATAAAATAGAAGGTTCAGAACAATCGGCAGCGGGTCAAGCTCCTATGTTGTCGCATACCCCTCCCCTCCTCTCATTACCAAACCCCTATCCAGATATGCTATCGATGAATCAGCTGTACGAGCAAAATATTCCGGCGGCGCATTCCACTCGAGTAATGCATCAGAATGCTGTTTCACAACAATTTGCGAATAATGACGGTGGTAGTGAGATGTCAATGGTCGACGAAGATCGGCATGGTACTCAGGTCGTTACCTTTAATCCCGTTGCGGGAACCTTTGATATCACACAACACGGAAATGTAGGGCAATAAAATTTAGATTTTTGGAGCGTTGGGGCCAATTCGACGCAGACAGAATATAGGGAAATGCCATCAATGCGTAATCAAACTGCTCAAAATCCGTCGCAAACAAATCCCTTTTTGCCTGGCTATAACCTTGAGGTTCGAAATGAAAATGTGGGTTCTAATCCACACGCTTTTGGGGGACATAGCGGCCAGAATTATGTATCATGTCCGAATTATGGACAGGTTCAAAGTTGTGGTCAAACTCAGACAATGGGTCAGAATTGCGGCGAGTTACAGTTAGCCCCTGTTTGTAATCAAGGGTTGTTTGAGTCAAGTGATTTGACAAAAACTGATAGAACGGTATTGATGGAATTGATAAAAAATGTAAGTGTAGCTGATGGGTCAGATGAAATACAACTGTTACAATTTTTGAAAGAATTAAAACCTCTTTTTGACATTGCGCCTGCGAGTAGTCACCAGATTGTGAAATTGTTGATTCCAAAAACCAAAGGGCAACTTTTTAAGATATGGGTTGAGGCAACAACTTCTAGGGTATCGTGGGATGATTTGCATAGGGCGATTCTTGGCTACTTCCTTCCTATGGGTAGACTACGTGAGTTGGAGGCACTAGAGTTGGATAGGCCGCAGCAACCGGATGAAAATTTCATTGGGTATGTGGACAACATTGTTGCCGTAGCGTTCGCATTGCGTACTACTAGATCAGAGGAGGAGGTTATCGAGTCGGTATTGTGTAAATGTGATCCGAGCACTAAGGCGCATTTTGCTTTCAATAAAAGGCCAAGAAATATATTCGAGTTGAAGATGTTCGCAAATAAGGTTTCGGGGTCCATTAAAATCGAACGACGGTATTTTGGCACTCCTGCGAGCGTAACTGATAGAAATGTAAGGATGGCGAGTGGTCCAGCATTTTCGTGGCAAAATCCGCAAAACTTTCAGCGACCGAGAGTAAGTTGTACCGATAGAGGGACACCGAAAGAGAGGGTGGTTAGGTGTTACAAATGTCACGGGGAAGGACATATAGCTCGGAATTGTCGATCGGTAAACTGATTACAGATCCTATAGGCAGGCACTGGGATCTGTGTAATAAGTTCCAGCCTGCAAAGGTTAATGCCGTAGATTTGACTGGTAAATTGCCACTCGTAGAAGTGAAAACTGGTAGTCATGTCTGTACAGCTCTTTTAGACAGTGGCGCAACAAAAAGCGTAGTCAGCAAGAATTACTTTAATAAAATAAAGGGCGATAAATGTGTCAAAAGGGTGACAAAAATAAGTAATTACTTAGAGGGAGCTGGGAAGTCGAAATTACCTGTGAGACATGAAGTAAAAATGCACATAAAAATTGACGATTTTTCTTGGGATTACATATTTTGGATTGTAAATGACATCCCGTGCGACATGATTTTGGCGTACGATTTTTTCCATTTTTCACAATTAAAACTTGACACGAATAAAGGGATATTGAAATTTAATTTCTCAGGGAAAAGCAGAGAATTATGTTGTTGTTAGACGAGGACAATCTAAAGCTAGATAGACTTAAATTTCAAGAAGTAGAAATGTCAGAGGAAGGAAAGGCTAAATTTTATAACTTGTTAAAAGAATACGGGGATGTAGTTACAAATAAGATCGGCAAGGCTAAAGTAGCTCCTTATCAGTTAAGGGTCAGTAGAGATATCAAGCCATTTAGAATGCGGCCATTCCAAATGACTCCGGACAAAGTAAGGGCAATGAGGAAATTAATAAACGAGTTATTAGATAATGGGGTCATAGAAAAAAGTCAAGGTGAATTTAGTAGTAATTGTTTTTTAGTTCCCAAAAGAGAGAAGGGTAAATATCGTTTGGTGAATAATTACAAGACATTGAATCAATATATTGAAATGGATAGTTTTCCGAGTCCCACAGTAGATTCAACTTTTCAGTATTTACAAGGTGCAAAATTTTTCACGTCTATAGATTTGGTTCATAGTTTTTTCCAATTAGAACTCAGTAAAAATTCAAGGGAATACACTGCGTTTAATACAAGTTTTGGTAGCTATCAATGGGTACGTATACCACAAGGATTAAAAATAGGAAGCCAAGCCTTGAACAGGGTGGTAGACACGGTGTTAGGCGACATAAAGTTCAAGTGTGTAATTAATTTTTGTGACGACGTATTAGTGTACAGCGCCGACGAGGAATCGCATTATCGTGACGTCAAGGCTGTGTTGCAAAAATTGAGGGCGTATAATCTCACCGTAGTATTACAAAATGTCTTTATGTCCGAACATGAAATGATGAACTAAGTTCGTACGGCTGTCAGTATATTTTTAGAAGGATTTTTTGCCATACGCTCATAATCAGGGCATAGTATTTTGAGAATTTAATTAGAATTTTGTGTAGCGCAGTCTCGACCAAATCAAATTCAGTAATCGTAAATAGACATATTTTGTTTTGGGCTCTGTGATAGGAAATCAGCTAAAGTTTAATAACAAAATAAACTGCCTTGGTGGTGATAAATTAAGTGAATAATTTCAATTATGTCGCAATTCATATAGGCTCATAAAAGATGAGAATGTTTGGTCGAGCCAGGTGTTAACGTCCGTCCCCAATTAAATAAATTGAGATAAATATACTGATCCCCATTTGATACATAGGACAGAGGGCTAATTAACTCACAACAATTGGTACATAGCCTCTGAGGATTAGCATAGTGGGTTTTGCACAACATAGTTCTGGCCAGAGCTAAGTACAGCGCCGACCATGAGCCTCAACTAATACTATTTTGATTAGGGTAATAATTACCACTAAGGTTATGGGACTTTTTCTGATTTTTATTTATCGCAGTAGAGCCGGTCAGTCGTTAACAATTAAATAAACAAGAGAGGGTCAAGACTGAAAAATAAATTGAATCGAAAGGACATTAAATTGTAATATCGGATAGTGGGGATTTTATTAAAGAGATGTTAAAAGGACTCATTCACTAGTTTCTAGGTATAGCAATGTAAAGGTTGTAGGGCAAATATACAAAACTTTGTTAATCAAACTTAGTGTTGTCAATTGAACTCCTGTGTACAGGTAAAAACCCCGAATTTAGAATAATTATTGTTTAATATCCAGTGTCACTCTGGATACATGATCCACTCTGGAGCCTCTGGGTAATTAATCTGGTCATTTATTAATTGTGTTTTCATAACCAAAGAGCAATTCCACTGTGCTTAGAAACTCTTGCTGAAACAAAGTTATATTAGTAAGGGGAAACTACATTTATTTATGTGATATAATTATAATGTTTATAGAACGGAGAAAACATTTTTTCTCACAAAATTCACGAGTACGCAGGTTTGCTGCAACGGAGGTATTTAATATTTGGATGGAGTTTTTAGTGTACTGTGCTTTTTCTTGGGTAAATATGTGTTAAAAGTTTTAACACTTTGTAATATTTACTATACAAAAATAATAGTATACACATTAAGTGGTTATTTTAAACTACTAGTGGGGTTTCAATGTATCCTAACTGTATTTGCCAGTTTTACTGTAATTGTTATAATTGTTGCAGGAGGGAGCATGGCGAACATGTATGCCATGGTTTTGGCAAGGTACAGAGTCTCTCCTGAAGTTAAGAAACAAGGAATTTGGTCAAGTCGCCCTCTTGTTGCTTTCGTCTCTACAGATGTAAGAATATTTTTGTAAAACGACAAATATATCTCTAATGGCATAGCCCAGCAAAAGCGGCACAAAGGCAGGATTTAAAAAACTGTTTCGTCGTACTACTGATTCACCGATTTTCTTGATGTTTGATTAGTGATATGTAATTGTGCCAAGATATGTCATCATGTATTGTGGCCAGCTTTGCATTCTGCTACCCACTGGCTATATTATGTTAATCCTATGGAAAGCTTTGGTTTAGTCACATACTTATAAAAAAATATGTTTTCTAACCAAGACAATTCATTCCTCATGGTGGAATGAAGTAAGTTCTATTTTTCATTCTCAGGTGTTTACATTTACGTCCACTCAGATTTAAACAAATTGGGATTCTTGTTCAGAGTAAAAAATGCAAGATTAGTTGAAATTTTTTAACCATTTAACATTTTGGGATCTTAACAACTGACTTTTCATGGGGTTAAACATTTTGTCAATCGAGTTTTGATGCCCTATAACCCCTATTTTCAAAGTTTAAGCAAATTCCTATACTTTGGGATCCTGAGAGCCATTTTTTATGTACATAAAATTCTTAGGATTAGAAATAGACACAAATCTTTCATGGAATTCACATGCTGGAAAAGTAGCTTCTAGAATCTCTTCCGGATTATTTGCTTTATCAAGATTGAAACAATTTTGTGACTTTGAATCTTTAAAAGCAGTGTATCATTCTTACATTCATTCAATTATCTCTTTTGGTATATCTCGTTATGGAGCAACATCTACAAATAATTTAAATTATATTCTAAAGTTTGAGAAAAAACAATAAGAATGATTCTTAATCTTAAACCAAAGACATCAGTAAAAAAACACTTTGTTTCTTTAAAATAATGACAGTTTATGGGCTCTTTGTCTATGAAACTATTCTGTCAGTAAAACAAGGTCAAATTTGTTAGACTTAGTAGGGGATAACCATAACTATAATACCAGAAGTAGAGAGGAAATTGCCCTGAATCTTCACAGATTAGAACTGTACTCCAAGAAGCCAGAATATATAAGGTCGAAATTCTATAAAAAACTCCCAAAAGATATAAGATCTACAGTTTGTCTTTCAGAATTTAAGCAAAAACTACAAATATTACTCATCAACAAAGCTTTATGCTCTTTAGAGGGACTGTAGTCTTAACGGCATACAACCTTAATGTAACCAAACTTATCTTAGAATAAGTAACTAAATGACATTCATAATTTGGCACTGTTCTTGTATATTTTTGAAATGTATATAATTGAATTAAGATATCTGAATTGAATTGAATTACACAGACATTGCTCATATTAGTAAGTAGTATATGATTTTATTCAAACTAATTCACATATTTTTCGGATACTCTGTTTAAAATATTTTTTTTCACATTGCAGAGTCACTATTCGTTCCTGAAAGCGGCCCATTGGTTGGGTCTAGGCCTGGACAATGTTTATGAAGTTGCGTGCGACCATGAAGGCCGCATGTTGCCTGACGCTCTAGAGACCAGTGTGCGCAGTGCCCAGGCCCAAGGGAAACTACCGTTCTTTGTCAATGCCACAGCTGGAACTACTGTGCTTGGCGCATTTGATTCCTTCCATGACATTGCTGATGTCTGCAAGAAGTTCAATTTGTGGTTTCATATAGATGTGAGTTTGCTATAAATAGTAGTACAATAATTATTGTAAAAGTGAAATGTAGTCTTACAATTCTTATTACAGTAGACTCTCAGAAATCCGGATCACACTTATCCGGACTCACAGTTATCCGAACCGATGATCTTGATTTTTTAAATTTTTTGCAAATAAAAATAAAAAAAGGAACTTCAGAGTTTAGCGCCTTCATTTTTCACTTGATTGTCCCGCATTACATAAATGTCATGTAGTTTGCATCGTCAGGCGCTCTAACCCGACCCCGGATGGTCCGAGTCCCTGCTTGTGTTTATTATTGATTACGTTTCCGGTGCGGTACTCCGTTGCTATACTTCTCATGCCGATGACTCATCACTTTCTTCTGGAAGCCCACTCTTGAATTAGCACATAAACGTAAATGCACATTATCATAATTGTTCACTATGAAGGCGGAATTGATGATTCATACCCACCTCCGGGAAATCCGGAATTTTCAAAATCCGGACCGGCCGTCCGCCACAATATTCTGGATTTCTGAGAGTCTACTGTACTTTTGGTTTTTTAAACTGCTTTATTTGTATGTGTTAACTTTTCTATTGAGATTAAGTTATTCACAAAGAGAATAAAATCTTCCAAATAGAGCCTGTGTGAACATAACGTAAATATCTATGAATGAAACAGTTGTATGTGCTGCAGTCTGTAGTGAACCCAATTAACTGTCTCGAATAATCAACTAAGGTATAATGTTCCAGGTATCTATGTTCAACCTTTTCTTAGAAAGCATTGTTAATTAATTAAATTGGTGAGTCTCTGGCCGTCGAACTTCAGAACCATGGCAACTGCCCTCTGCGGGTTTGAATACTAGTCCTGGCTAGTCAGTTGTATCAGTATTGTCTAGTTTGTACTGTACCTGCTCACCTCTTGCTTTGCTTGATACGTTCCACACAAACAGACCAAGGCCCATGTATGTGGACGGGCAAAGTATAAGGTGTTGAACCTCTAGCCCAATGTTGAAATTATTATTTTCAAATAAGTTTCCTTAAACAATTTAATTTTCCTGAGGTAAGGATTTTATCAATTGACTTCTTAAGCCAAAAACTCCTATTTTCAAAGTTTAAACCAACCCTTCTGTTTGATTCCGAGATCCATTTTGCACACATACATTGCTCACATTAGGTTACAGGATTTAAATTACTGTGTTTTTTTCTAGGCTTGTTGGGGTGGAGGTTTTATGTTTTCAAAGAAGCACAACTTTCTTTTGGAAGGTTCTGAGAGGTATGTAGATATAACAACTCTGTTAGCATATTAAAGTCACCAAACACTTATGCGCTTTTAGTATTGAACACAATCTCAATGTCTCTCTATTTAGATTGTGTTACCATTTCAGTATATCTGATGATTACATTCTGCTTTCAACATTCGTTCTTTCTTGCAGACACCTGTTTTATCATGGAATCTATGATCTATATATAAAACGCTAATTGTGGAATGCATACAATCAAATCCCTGACATATTGCATATCAAAATGTTTGTTAGGATTCCAATCTGTATAAAAATTCAGAAAATATTCTAAAATCCCTCAGGGCTCTGCATCATTGGCCTCAAGTGTTTCAATGTTTATCTATGTTAGACAATGTTTTTATTGTTATTTTATCAGTGATTATTTAAACATGTGTTATGTGTAGGTTAGTCTTAAAATTAATCAGTTTCTCCTCAGATTGCAGCACAAAGAAATCAGTGTATTTCACTCTCCATGAATCTTCTCAGTGTAACTGAGTTTGTCAAGCCTAGTTAATTTAAAATTTTTCTCTTAGTTAAACTTTGAATCAAAACGTAAATTTAAACCCGCATTCCTACTTTGGGTGAATCCATCAAGTGACTAACATGAGCAATTCAGTGCGTTTTATATCTGCTGAGTATACCCAAACACACATTGCAGGTTTGCATTGCAAGTTTGCATTGCAAGTTTGCTGCAATGGGGTTATTTTTGTTTTGTACAATGGCAAACATTATAAAGGACTAGTAGTCTGTCGCGGCTTCGCTCACGATCTCAACGTAATGTTATATTATATTTATGTAAGCTCTTCTGTTATCATGTGTTTTACTATCAACAGCTGTTTTAGTATGCAATTAATACAAATTATTCGTCTGTTTAAGTAAACAAAATCTTTTCTTCATAAGGAATACTCTATAACTTTGAAAGCCTGTGGGGCAAAGCCCGAGAATTTTTATTACAGGAATTGGTGAAAGGGGGCGTCTACATAAAAAACACCTAATTTTGACACATCATTTGTAAAAATCCGTCCATTATTAACGGAGGAGTAGTGTTTCGTAGAAATCGCCTTTACATATTATATATAAGGATGCTAACCTCAGATGATGGGCTAGTAATAATTGCACTCTTGCACCACTGATTCCATTCCCCTTGCATAAGTTCACTTTAAAGGATTCAGTGTTGCAATATATATGTTGTTCTGTACTCCAAGAAGCCAGAATATATATATAAGGTCGAAATTCTATAACAAACTCCCAAAAGATATAAGATCTACAGTTTGTCTTTCAGAATTTCAGAAAAAACTACAAATATTACTCATCAACAAAGCTTTATGCTCTTTAGAGGAACTATAGTCTTAATGGCATACCTTCTTGATGTAACCAAACATTCTCATATATTCATACAATATACAATACAATATACAATATAGCAACCACTATAGCAGTCAGTTTATTTAGCTGAAAACTAGGGATGCTGCAGAAATTAAATTTTGATTTTATAAAACTTCATTGATTCTCAGACATATTTACAGTTATTGCTGTTTAAAATTGTTGTATCACTGATGTACCTTTATTTCTTTTAGTTTGTGATCAATTGAACCCAAAATTACATTTATAATTTTCCATTACTAAAAAATTTAGTTGTATAAGAGCAAATTGATTAGTATTCTTTATCTTCTATATTTAGTATTCTTTAGTTCTTTTAGATTTTTAAGCAATCAGGATTTTTTTCAGATCGGATTCAATTGCTTGGAATCCTCACAAGATGTTAGGAGCACCATTGCAATGCTCTGTTATACTTTTGAAAAACAAGGTGAGTCTTTCTCATGTACTTGACTCCTAAATGTGGCTAATAATGTTATTCCTTTTATTTGTCTACCGCTTTCAAATAATTTTGAACAGTCAGCTTTGTCTTGCCTGTTTGCAGGACCTCCTGCATCAGTGTAACAGTTCAGGGGCAACGTATCTCTTCCAGCAGGATAAGTTCTATGACACTACATACGACATGGGAGACAAGAGTGTCCAGTGCGGGCGGAAGCCAGACGCCTTCAAGTTGTGGCTCATGTGGCGAGCTCGGGGTGACGCAGGCTTTGGTCAGCTGGTAGACAAGGCAATGGACCTGTCTCGGTATGTAAATATGTGTGAAAAGATGCTGGTTCTTCTCAGCAATGCAACCCGCATTATTTATTTAAACAGCATACTTGAAATTTAACCACACTGATTTATGAAGTCAGATTAGGAGGACCTGCTGCTCGAACTCGAGCAAATTTTCTTTGTCAATTCATTACGCTTCTCATAAAAAGTTGTAGATAATTATTCAAAATTCATCAAAAACACTGTTTTTAACAAACATACTCATTTTGACATTTAAAAGGTGTACAATAGCGCACAATGGAGGCAAGGAGCAGTACTAGAGCACTAATTCCTGCCTTGAACTTGGGGGACAGGACAAAAAAACCAGGAGTGTCCAACAAGGTAAATACATACAGAGCTCTCGTCTTGTTTTAAAAAAGTGAAGCCTCACTGGAGGATATTTGTTGTAAACAAATAATCTGGTCAAAGACTGATAAAAACTAACATAGCTTGTGAAGAGAGGATTTCATTGATTGTTCCCATGGGATCATAGGGCACAAAGGATCAAAATGGCAGTCACCTTGTAGGCTGCAGTTTTTTACCTGAGCAAGAGCTATGTATTAACTACTTAGTTAGGGGTGTCCCTACAAATCCCGGCTAAAACGACAACTGGTCAAAACGACAAACCTAAAGAATATGGTCAAAATTACAAATATTCTGGGGCTGCAACCTGGGGATGGTCAGTATTCTCAACAAAAATCTGGCGGCCAAAACGAAAAACATACCGTCGAAGGGGTTTTTAGATATTTAAACGGGGTTCTATGCATAATAAGACTATCATTCTCCTCTTTTAACTTTTAACTTTATTATTTTTTTTTTTAAACACCGATATTTTCCACTTTTTCCTTTATATAAGTTATATAAAACGTCGTAACTCCGTAACATAAAACTTGGCAATATTTTTTTCATTTGATAGGTCTCTTGTTGACAGAATTTTTGTTGTTTTGGCAGCCAGATTTTTGTAGAGATTACTTACTGGCCCTCCCCAGGTAGCAGCTTCAAAATTTTTTTCGTTTGGACCGCATTTTTTAGGTTTGTTTTGGCCAGTTGTCTTTTAGCCGGACACCGTCCCTCCATAGGGTTTTGTACACATTGCATTCGCTCTTGCTGTTATGTTTTGTTTTGTTAATGTATCAACAGCTGTTAAACATATAACTCAAATGGAAGGATATAAATCAATACTATAATTCACATTTGTCTGTGGCTCCGTGCGTCTGCGACTGTTTCTTGAGCTGTATTGGCTCCCAAGCTACGAAAAGATTTTTTTGGGGTAATCGAGGTCGGGGAAGCTGCACGTGTCGTTTGTTTTTCTTGAAAAGCAACCTTATTTGAGTTACAGTAGCTTAAAGTTTTATGTTTTTAGGCCACTTTAGCATATATTAGCGGAGCCGGGAGTATCCAGCTGCGGATTTATATTTCTACAAGCTTTGTTCCTGAAACAGTTGATTATTTCCTGCAGTCGCGATAGCGGCCGCCAATACTAGTTATAAGATATTTTGCCAAATCTTTACCTTACCCATTGGCTTAGAAAGATATGGTGTTGCCGTTCTTAACTTACAGAATCAGAATAAGAATCATTTACTGTCATCAAACATACAGATGCAATAGACAGAGTCAGGTTTCTTCAAAATAGTTACAATGAGCTAATAGGCTACCTAGCCTAATACTAATCAGTCTGTCATCATGTTCTCAAAAAACATCTTTAAAAATTCACTTACACTATACAAAGGGTTGTTTATCAGCCAGTTATAAATGGACTTTGAAAATTTTGTTTTGTTTAAATCCTTTGTTGCAGGAGGCAGTTTGTTAAACAATTTTATACTTAATACCTTCAACGATTTCAAAGTTTTACTTAGCCTACAACGTTCTACATATACACATGGTGACTAGATCTAGTAAATGGTTATGGATCTGGTTTCACAGAATGAGCATACCTAGGTTTTTTTTTATATAAACCAAACTAACAAATATATACACATAAACAACAGTCAAGATTTTACTTTCTTTGAACAAGGGTTTACAATGCTTATTCCAACTGAAATTTGTTAAAATCCTCGCAGCCATTTTTTGTACAACTAAAATCGATTTCTTTGATTTTAGCGAATTTCCCCTATAGGGAAGAAGCTATTACCGTAGGTCTCATGGTAAGACTTAAGCCCAAGACCATGTTAACTTTTTGTTTTAAGGTCCCCAAATGACAAAAACACTCGTTGAAATTTGGCTCAAATGTGTAAAGTCACATTTTTAGCGAATTTCCCCTATAGGGAAGAAGCCATTACCGTAGTCGGCATGGTAAGACCTAGGCCCGGGACCATGATAACTTTTCGTTTTGAGGTCCCCAGACCCCAAAAACACCATTCGTTCGAAATTGTATATATATATATATATATATATATATATATATGTGTCCGTGAGCACGATAACTCTCGTAAAAATTATCTGATTTTGATGAAATTTGGTATCAACCTGTAAAGCAACATTTATGACTTTAAGTTTGAAAACCAGCCAGATCGCTCTATCCAAAGGGGTATTTTGGGGGGGTTTTGTACCCCAAAAATGGGTTTTTCTAACTTTTTACATATAATTTTTAAAATTGTCAAATTTTAGTTTTCCCCATTGGATTTAGCTTAAAAAAACACACAATTTGGTATTTTGATAATTTCTCTACGTCAATTGGTTACCGAGATATTGAAAGTGCTAAACACAGTACGTTGTCTAATGTTATTCTTATGGACGGGTCTTGAACCTATGATATTAGATTTAATGTCCACTCGTCTTAACCCCCACGCCCATCCTGACTTGTGAGTGTACTTGGATGGAAATTACCAATTGTCTACAGCTACGCGACGCAGACAATACTTCAGTTTTATTTTTCTAAGTGAAATGAAAGTTGGAACAAATTCAGTTTGTTCATTTGATTTATGTATCTATTCTTGCCTTGTAATATGATAAATTGCGAGCAAATTAATATATATTTAATACAATAATAAAAAAAATATAAAGTTAATTTATATACACTTAAGAAATTAACACCATTTTGTTGCAATATTTCGAGGTATTCTCTTTATCGAGCAACAACAAATGTATATATCAGTGTATAATTGAGATAATTAATTTTGAAATAATTATAACTGTGTACCCTTTAAATATTTGTATTAAGATAATAATATTAATATAATATTAATTACAAAGTTCCGTATTATAAAGAAAAATATAATGTAAAAGAATTTGAGATATATGGAATTTTGATAGGCGCAAGGAGGACTGTACCTCATTTTGTTCAACGATTCTGGAAACAATTTCAGCTATAAAATAAATCACTTGACAGTATTGTGCTCAGAGCAGTGAAATATTCAGTGAAGATACTGAAGAATCACCTATACAACACTAAATCTTAACATACCAAAATTTTTGTACAGTATTCTTTGTCAATTGGCACTTTACATTGGTAAAAAGATGTAAATTTTTAAATAAATTTCCTTTATATACAACAATTAACCAACCTTGGTCCAACAATATTAATTATATTAAAAGACGATTGCACCACAGCTAGATTAAGTTTGTGAGGACATTGTGGTTTTTACTTGTGCAACACATTGTATTTCATTGTCATTGACTTATAAGTTTGATAGAAACACACTTTTTATAAACAATTTTGTATTACCGGTAATAATTACTATCCTCCTCCTACTAATTAAATATTTGTATAGCATTAGTTATTCCCAATTACATGATTTCAAAAAAGTTATTATATATATATATATATATATATATATATATATATATATATATATATTGTTGTTCAACATTTCATGCTCACTTCCATATCTTCCTTCCTAAGACATCCCCAAATTTGATTCAGACATCCCCAGTTATGGCTTAGACATTCCCAGGTATAGTCCAGACATTCCCAGTTCTGGCCCAGACATCCCCAGATCTGGCCCAGACATCCCCAGATCTGGCCCAGAAATTCCTAGATCTGGTCCAGATATCCCCAGATCTGGCCCAGACATCCCCCAGATCTGGCCCAGAAATCCCCAGATCTGGCCCAGATATCCTCAGATCTGGCCCAGACATCTTAAGATCTGGCTCAGACATCTCCAGATCTGGCCAGAAAATATTTTTTCACTAAGGTAGGTAGTCTGTTCCTGAGACACCTTAACATAAAAACTACTGTAGACAATTTTGAGCAAATCTTGGATATATGAACATTCCACGTTATCTTAGGATATCAAAGTGGATGCCTACAAGTTTCACAAAGCTTTCATTCTCAGCTTCCCTAAGTGCAGTTAAATCTAAGGAAAAAGACATATTTTGGGTTTTAGCCACATTAAGCAAAAACTTGTTTGCAGCGTACCATTCAGCTGATTGACTTAAAACTATATCATTCATGACTTATAAAGGCCTTCATGATTTTTTTCTGACTCAAAGAAAGTTGCGTCATCCGAAACACGAAGGTGTTAGCAACCACATTGTCGGGCAGGTCATTGACCATGATTAAAAATAGGAATAGGCCCAGGACCGATCCCTGCGGCACGCCGTATTCAACCCTGGCTGCAGCTGACGTTGAACCATTGACAAAAACCTTTTGCTGCCGATTTGAGAGGTATGATTCAAAAATTGTAATTTTGGAGCCAATTATGCCACAAAATTCCAGCTTTTTCAACAGTATGTCCCGATCGCCACAGTCAAAGGCCTTGCCAGACATCCCCCTGTGGCCCTTCACAGGGTAGCCCGGGTTGACAGGCCATTCTCAAAGCTCTCAATAACTGAGGAAGCAAGTACCTCAACTACGTCGCCCGTGGACATACCTGGCCTAAAACCAAACTGAGCTGATGACATTGAATTGTTTGATTCAAAGTAGCTACTAACCTGGTTTTTAATCACCACTTCAATCACCTTGGCGATGACGGGAACCACAGAGATTGGCCTGTAGCTGGCTGTCTCCTTCACATCTCCAGATTTATGAATTGGTATAAGTTTTGACATCTTCAGCTTATCAAGAAAAACTCCCTCAACCAGACATACATTTACTAGCCAGGTTAGTGGCAGTAACAAAAGCTTCAACAACAGTTTTTAACATGCCGTAAATGTCTCTTCGAGGATTTATTTGTTGAGATCACTTTTGCCACATCATTGGGCCACACACTTTGCCACTGGAAGCTCTGCTTTCCACCCACTACTTTGTTTCTTAGAAGGTCTTCAGCTGTTGATGTTGCAGGCGGAATGGCATCTCTAATTCTTGGGACCACGTGAGTGATGAACTCGCAGAATTCATCCGGCGACGGTGTGAATTTTCTCTCCGCAGGCCTAGGTGTCCCCAACTCCAACTTCACCACTTGCCAGGCAGCTTTGGTTTTGTTACCAGAGTTTTCAATGAAAGCCTCATTGGTTGTTTTATTTTAGCAGTACAAATAGCTTACTTGTAGATATTCCTAGCAGACACATATGCAAGTTTGTCCACAGGGTTCTTTGTATAATTAGCTTTAATGTACAGGGACATAACCAAATTTGTATCTGCCATTAGATGAGGAGTATACAAGTTTCCAGTTTTCTTTGAGTGTTTTGGTGGTTGAGATGTGGTTTTAGTGGGGAAACATCAACTCACTATACTTGTTATTGTGTTCAGAAGCACGTCACATATACTCATGGTTTTTTTGCCACTCAGAAGTGTCTCCCAGTTGACAAATGCAAGCTGCTCTCTGAATTGTTCCATCTTATTAAATGTTATGGGTCTAATTATCAGACCAGGCTGATTTTGGTCATCACTATAACCCTCATAAGGCACTGAGTTTATGCGCTCGGCTTCCAAAACTTGATCTTTGCACATTCCAAACTGGTGCGAGCGTCTTGACACCCCAAGAGGGCTTGGCTTCTAGGTGCGTCTGAGTTGAACTTGACTTGGGGTAGAATATTCTAAGGACTGGTTGTTAAGTTATATTTTGTACTAGCCAACTTTTCAAATAAAATATGAATACCAAAAATACCGCTCCTTACTTCCATTTATTAGGGTTAGTGACAGTAAAAGTTTAATTAATAGGAACGGCAAACTGTAATCATTTGATTACAGAGTTATAGTTATGGTGTTTATAGGTCTAGGGATTTTGGGCCGTCACAGTAGCATGACTGGTCAGTTTTGGTTGTGAGCGGGAATGGGAATGGAACCTGCGTACCCGTACTTCATAAGAACACCTGGCCAAGGTATTTCTACATTTTAGCCCACTATCATAACCAATGGCCCAGAGCCGTTGGATAGGTTAATAGTCAGTCTGCGCCCCTAGCGGAGAGTACCCAGCTGCTAACAGTCATTATAAGTACAATTTGCTACTAGAGAGCAGCACCAATCAGAACCCTTGTAGTTATTGTGATTATAATTGGGGTTAACATATTTCAATTAACAAATCAAGCATAATAATTAGTTCTCTAGAACCTTAGATTGTGTGTTTACAACAAACCTGGTTGTTTATTAAATACAGTGTTAAGATGACAAACAAATATTTCCACAGGGAATAATATACTAAATTATTTTTGCTGCAGGACAAGATTCAATACCAAAAAACAACTGCAAGGTAACATATTCTTGAAAAATTCAAATGCATTTTTCTGTTCCTCATTTCATAAGTTATTATGCTACTTTTTTCATGGACATAAATCAGGTCCAGACTTTCTCTTAACGTTACTGTAAAGTTAACTCGTAAATTTTACATTAGGTACTTCCTGAAGTTGATCACAACCAGAGATGACTTCAAGATGGTCCTTCCCAAGTTCCAGTGCACCAATGTTTGTTTCTGGTACATCCCAAAGTGTCTACAAGGTCTCCCAGAAACTGACGACTGGTGGGACAGAGTCGGGAAGGTAATGTTTATGTTTGAAAGTCAGTCAAATCATGTTTAGTAACTGATTTATTAACAAGACAGATTTATTAAAAGGGGGGGGCGGTAGGGTTGGTCACCTCCCCCCAAACCTAAGAATTTTTGTGTTTTATTTTATTATTCAGGCATACGATGAAAGTTTGAATAAATCGGAGTGAAAATGTAAGCATCAAAAGCCTCCCAAAACCCCGTTTTTTGGTTCCGAGAGTCAAATTTTGCCGCTCCCGTCTAAAAAATTACATTAAAACTCAAACTAACGAACCTAAACGTTTCTTTAAATAAAATAAAATACACACCATTAGGCAGGTGAAATTTTAAACTTCCATTTTAGTATATAACACATTACTTAGATCCATGCATTTAACCTAAAAGCGTCTTACAAAAACATGAATATTCCCGAGTATCGCGAAGTTGTTGCAGTTTTGCCAGTTGACAGACCGAAAATGCAGTGTTTTCAACATGGTCTTGGAGGCAAATTTTAGCAGCAAAGGTTGCTACAATTGTATTCGGTGATTATTTTTTACTGGATTTCGCCCGCCTACCGTTGTTTGCTATCAGGCGTGTTTTGATTACAGGTTAGGTTTGATTTTTGTTTAAAACCGCGTAATCCGGGCTAGGCAATAAATATCCAGTGGCTATTAGGCTTGAAGCAAAAAGTGTCTCAAATTATATGTAATGAAATAAGAGGAAACAAAGATTAAATTGCGTGCAACAGAAGCTCATACGCCAAGTATTTTATTTTGTAAAAATGGGGTCCGACATTTTCATTTTTCGAGTGGTTGACCTTGGCTGACAGCCTCATTCCTAACTTTATCTTCTTGTAGTATAGTTCAGTATTGCAGATTTCAAATACGTTTTGTAAATAGTGTTTCGTGTGGGTAAATACTAAAATAAATTGTTTATTTAGACATCTTACTTGTTCTTAGACGCCTACAGATGACGTAGAAAAAAGTCTAATACCTAAATATTTTATTTTTTTTATGGTCGGGCGCAGTAGAACTAAAGTTAATTTTTGTTTAGCTTGTTTATAAAGTTAAGATTGCTTTTTTCTTGAGTAGAAAGTTATTGACATATTATGTTAACTTACTTTCATTTATTGTATAATTTAATATAGTTAAAAACAATAATGGGGGTGCCAGGGACCATCCACAGGGAAAGGGGAGGGGTAACATTCGGTGACCGCCCCCCCTCCAAACATGACCTCTGGATCCGCCCCCTGTTTGTTAATTGTTGATAAAAGCAAATAGGCACATTCAAATTTGTTATAAAATAAAAATGAAAGACATTAGCCCTACAGCAAAAATTTGGAGATTGTTAAGTGACAAAATGTTCCTTTAAAGAGACCTTTAAATGTTTAGTATTTCTATATTATATATGTATAGAAGATCCTAAAGTTTGCAATACACATCTTTTTTAAATAAAAGTGACTTCCATGTGAAGGTTTGATTTTTGGATGAATAACGATCCTTTGATAAATAATCTATCTTAACAGTAAAATCAGTTTTACCATTTTTTCCAGGTCGCACCTATGATCAAAGAAAAAATTGTGCTCAAGGGAAGTTTAATGATTGCTTATCAGCCTCTGAAGCAGCGAAAACTCCCAAACTTTTTCCGACTGGTGCTAACCTGCCATCCTGAGCACACAGAGTCCGACATGGAACTCGTCGTCACTGAAATTGTAACTGTAGGGAACAATATTCAAGTTTGACCAGAGAACTATTATTATTTTGATACCCAAAATCAAAACTGGGCTCTTTTGTCAAAGGACTTTTGTATTCGCTTGTATTATTATATGTTAAAATTAGTCAACAGCTACTGCCATTGAACAATTTTCTAGCATTTAATGCTTATTTATTTTCTGAGAAAAAACAAATATATCTTACATTTATATTGCCATATGTATGTTTTTGTTAAATTACCTTTTCATAAGAGTTTTATTACTTTTACTTGTTTTAGCGAATTTCCCTATAGGGAAGAAGCTGTTACCATAAGTGGCATGGTAAGACTTAAGCCCGAGACCATGATAAATTTTCATTTTGAGACCCCTAGATGCCAAAAACAACATTGTTCAAATTTATATATATATCAATTAACATAATAACTCTCATAAAAGATGTCCGATCTTAATTAAATTTGGTAGAAATGTGTAAAGTATTATTTAGTTTGAAAGCCAGACTGATCACACCACCCAAAGTGGGATTGTGACCCCATACAATTTTAGTTTAGTAGTGTCGGATTCAGCAAAAAAAAACAATTTGGTATTTTGTTGATTGCTCTATGTCAATTGGTTACAGAGATGTTGAAAGGGCTCTACACAGTACGTTGTCCAATATTATGCTGTATAAGTAAAATTATAGAGAATAAGTGACATTTTATATCTCGCTCATTTATGAACATATCTTGTTCTTGTTTATTCAAGTTATTGATAAAACTTGAATAAACTAAGGCTCTGAATCAAGGAATAGTGAAACAACAAAGAAAGGAACTTATGACGATCTAAGAGTGATTCTGTTCTTCTGTAGTATGAAGCTTTAATTCTTTGAAACCAGTGGTAGTAGACAGTAAAAATTTACCATCTGAATCCTGTACTCTGATACGAGGGATGTCCGTTTCTTTGATTGCAAAATTTGTCTTGGAATCCAGCGGAACGATTTTGTTAAAACTTTAGAATTAAGGGCTTTTGGACCTAAAAAATTGACTGTTAAAAACCTCAACAACAGAAAATTTGTATTTTGATCAAAATCTCATTTGAAAATTGGAAATTTTAACATTATTAGGCTTATTGAGTTTCAAATAAAAACAAAAAATGATAATAGCTGTGAATAAATTAACCAGTTGAAGTAGCACTTACACAATTTAAAGTATCAAAAATGTTTTCTTGAAATCATTGACTATAACCATTGAACAAAGATTGCATATAGAGAGGGTATGAATAAATATTCATTATTCATTATTATTCTTTTTTGCCCCCAAAACGAATCAAATATACTCTGATGAAACATAAATTAATTTAACCTTTGTAACATTAAAAATGCATTGTCCCCAGTTTTAACACCTATATTGCTTTGAATATTGACCTAAACCCTCGGTCTTTGAAACCTTTACATTGTTAGCCCATAGCCCATTTTTGTTAATACTGTATATGTTGGCCTCATGACAGCATGACAAGTTTTTCACCACAGCTTTACTCTTAAAAAGGTATTTTTTAACCATTAGAACAATGTTTAAATATATTTATCTTTGGTATTACATTAACAGAAACCTCAGTCTCATAGACAAATCCATATTAAAGACACCTACACCAACAGAGACCCTCATTATCACAGACCTTTCTGAATATACAGTATATTCAGTTAATCTAATATACAAATTAAATTGCACAAAAATCAATAATAACTACCTAGTCCTAAAGGACTAAGAGAAAGGGTAGTTTTTCAATCCCCAGTGCTGCCAATATAAATGATTATATTTGAGACAAAGGGTCAGACCCAAAGGAACCCGAAGGGCCCCCTGACTCCGAAGGGTCTGAGACTGGGATTTCGGAAAAGGTGCCAAGTTTTTTTTTATTTAAGTAATTTCAAAAATTAAACAATTTGGAGGGAAGTTACTTTATTCAATGCTGAAAAGACAATATTGTGTCTCTAATGATGTCGAGCCCTTGATGCAACTCTGCCTCCGTCATGGTGAGGGGGGGTGCCAGCCTAATGGCGACCTCATGGGTTGGTTTGGTCAACAGCCCGTTCTCCTTCAGTTTCAAACATATATCCCATGCACTGTATTCTGGAAAAACCACAGAACTGCGTGGGTAATGGGTTTAGAAGTAAAAATATTGATTAAAGTTATTAAAACTGAACTTTAATTTATCATTAGAAATTAAAAATGTTTGGGCAAAATCTAAAAATCTGAAATTAGGAACCTAAGTCCTCTAATTTATAGCAAAAAATTTGTCTAGAAATGCAAGTAGCGTCATTTTTTTTAAGGACAAAAAAGCACTATAAGCCACAAAATGTTAATTAAAATCATTATAGCCATCTTGAGAAATTTTGAGTTTTCATGTTTTAGTGGTTTTTAGGGTTAAGCCTTCAATATAAAAAATTCTTCAAAAAAGATCGGGAGATACTGTACATTAGTACCTATATAAAAAATTTCATAAACATTGGTCCATTAGTGAAATATATTGGTCTCAACATATCTAGCCAATCAGACATCACTGTGAAAACCACTATTTGGGTTCAGCCAGTACCAAAATAAACATTTCCAAAACAACCCAAATTCAAATATTTTGACAACAAACCGTACCTTCAGTAAGCTACTTATTTAAATTATTTCTTCATAGTGACTAATAAACAGACTATAAATTTAATAATTAGACGGTTCAGATAAGATTCTTTTAAACATAATTCTTTTAGCGAATTTCCCTATAGGGAAGAAGCTATTACCATAGTCAGCATGATAAGAACTAGGCCCGGGACCATGATAACTTTTCGTTTTGA
This sequence comes from Allygus modestus, assembly GCA_963675035.1. Taxonomy (NCBI): domain Eukaryota; kingdom Metazoa; phylum Arthropoda; class Insecta; order Hemiptera; family Cicadellidae; genus Allygus; species Allygus modestus. Next base: position 351,539,728 of record OY776111.1, on the reverse strand, counting down.
AGTCCCCAGATGTCAAAAACACCATTCACTATAAATTTATATATATATATATATATATTTATTTATATATTTATGTGTCCGTAAGCACGATAACTCTCGTAAAAAAGGTCCAATCTTAATGAAATTTGGTACAATTTATGTGTAAAGTACCATTTATTTGAACGAATTCGAAAACCAGACTGATCACACAATCCGAAGGGGGGTTTGTACCCCAAAAAATGGGTTTTTTGGGGTTTTCACATACAATTTTTATTTAAATCAAATTTATGTTTTGAACATTGAATTCAGCTTAAAAAACAATTTGGTTTTTGATCATTCCTCTACGTCAATTGGTTACTGAGATATTGAAAGTGCTAAACACAGTACGTTGTCTAATGTTATTCTTATAGAGAAAAAGAAAAGTTTTATATCTCGCTTGATCATAAACTGACAGAACTTGGTATATGACTTCATCTGGTTGTGGTGTATTGTTGTTTACACAAAAAAATTTCGCCTATGGTTCCCGTAGCAGCAAACCTGGGTACTCAGTCCCCATGTTATTCTTATGGAGAGTAATTCAAATGTTATATATCGCTTATTTATTTATTTTTTTGTTGTTTTGTTTAGTTGTTATAGATGTATATCGATGAAACTTGGTATGCGACTTCACCTTGATGAGTTCTATTGATATAAAACCCATAAAAACCCACTAATTTGTGTCCCTTGTTGCAGCAAACCTGCGTACTCATCCCCAATATTATCCTTATGAAGAAAATAATTCATATTTTAAATATCACTTATTTGTGAATACCTATATTTCTTATGAATTCTGGTAAATGGCCTAATGTTTTATTAAGGCATATATATTTCAAATGAAATTCGCTGAGTTCGCAGGTTTGCTGCGACGTGGGTATTTTTAACATATGCATTCACTCTTCTTTAACAAGTAGGACTAATCAAATAATTTAGTTTTCAACAAAACTCAAGTTTAAACTCACTTTCATCTATCACAAGGGCGTTGAGGAGCCCCTTTCCACGGACAATGGGGACTATTTCCTTTGGCAGTTTTCCAAGCTCAGCTCTCAACAGATGTCCCAGCTTCTCTGCATTTTCATCTAGTTTCTCCTCCTGCATTACTTGCAGGGCTGTTATCGCCACCTGATAATTCACAATTCTTAACATTGGAGAACATTTAGAGTCTAACCCATCCTTTAATGTAACAAGTGTGATAAACCTAACCCTTCATCAGGAATATTTATTCTGAAAAGGTGCAAATGGAGGTCACCTCCATCAGGTTTTTAAAAATATTACAAATTAACATTTATACCGGTTATATATTATTACAAATGTTTTGTTTAGTTGCAGACTTTTCAATATGTCGTGTTTTAACTGCAAATATAATATTAAGACGTAAAAACATTACATTATATAGATTGTGGTGTAAATGCTTGAAATTAATGTTAAAATTAGTAAATGATTTTCCTATATACTATCCCATAATTAATAATCACTTTTACTAATTTTTAAACTTTTCTCTTAGTCCAAACACTTTAATACTTTTTGTTGTTTTCTAATACGATTTTATAAATAAGTAAATGATTTTCCCTCCCATAATACAATATATATATATATATATATATATATATATATATATATATGTTGTGAGTTTTTGCTAATGCATTTCTTATCTTTTATAATTTGTTATTATTGTTATGCATGTTTTATTTATTTATTTTAACGTACCACTAAAATAAACTGTATAATAAAGTAGTGGGTTAAATTTATTATAAACTAAAGACCGCCCAATGGTCGAAATTCAACCAAATATTATTTGACGAATATTTAGAAAAAAAGTTTAATATCTAGTGGGTTTTGTTGTGCTCATCTCTCTCTCCCATTTTCTCCCTCCCCCTCTTCGACCCTCACTCCCAGGTAATTTTTTTAATGTCGATTTAAAAAGGATAGCAGAAGGGTGTTACCATTCCAGTAATTGGGAGCCTTTTCTTTATGCCTGAAACCTCTCCACCTCATCCTCTCCCTCCCCCCCTCACAAAAAGGTTTAATTTTTTATATGGAGTAAAAAGGATAATAGAAGGGAGTTACCATTCCAGAAGTTAGTAATATTTGTTATTTACATTAGTCCTGAATTATCTGTTCTTGCTGTTGAGGAGCTAAAATGGTTAAGAGAAGGGTGTTACCATTCCAGTAGTCAGTAATATTTTTTATTTAAGAATCATTTGTTCTTGCTATTGTGCTACATATTTATTTGAATAACTAAATTCTACCAAAAATTAATTGACAAATAATGGCCGTTTGTGTGAATGTTGTATCACAACATTAGTAGTTAAACAAATCATCTGAACTAGTCGTGATGCTTGTCACGAATAACTAATTAAGTTAGTTTATTATCTAGTGGATCCTGTTGCTCTTTCTCTCAACAATTTACCAACAAGTAAATTATTATGTTTACATCTTTTGTACATATTCGTTGTATAATTGTATGATCCAAATTGAGTATTATAAATATTTTTCAAATACTGGCTATGGAAAATACAGTCTGACATACATTTGCATCTAATGCTCAGAAAATGTTAAAACCCTAGAATCACCTTGCAGGCCAGGGGGTTGCCTCCAAATGTAGATCCATGTTCCCCAGGCTGAATACATAGCATCACATCATCATTGGCCAAAGCTGCCGAAACCTGAAGACATTCATACAAAATTTAAATATTTTAAATTTTTACACTTTAAACCATCTGGGAAAATATAGATCAGACCATGTTCACTCTTGCTCCATTATGGGTACAATTTGGTACAATTGTATTTACAAAATGTATAGTGCTAGTATTAAGAACTTGAAAGAAGATAGTTTTGTGTAATTACTCTGATTATTTGTTAAAAGTTTAGAACTCTTTTTAAGACTACCAATATGACACCTCTTTCCTACTTATTACTAAATAAATTTGAAAAATAATAAGTAAAACATTAAAAACTGTATATAAATTTATCGTCTTCATTATATCTGTCTTTTTATAGGTGTGGTAGGGAAGGCCCACTAATAATAAGAAAATAGTGTTTTTCAAGAAAATAGTGCGTTTTTCTGATGCTTTTTTATATATTTTATGCAACTATACTTGCATACTGTGCTGATTGGGGAAAATGTTTTATTTATTTATATTTTGGATGACTGAAAAAGGAAGTTTTATATGATTGAGGAGTTTATATATTTTTTTTAAGATGATACCTTTTAGCGAATTTCCCCCATAGGGAGAAGCTATTACCGTAGGTGGCATGGTAAGAGTTAAGCCCGAGACTTTGATCACTTTTTTTAGGTCCCCAAAACCACAAAAACACTATTCGTTCAAATTTATATCTATATATGTGTCCGTTAACACTATAACTTGAGTAAAAAAGACAGACTTCAATGCAATTTGGCTCAAATTTGTAAAGCCACATTTATGACTTAAGTTTGAAAACCAGAAAAATCGGACCATAGGAAGGGGGTTTTATGAGGGTTTACAATTTTCCAAAAATCAGGTTTTTGCTTCACCCTCAAGTTTTTAAAACACTTTGGTTTTTAAAATTTTGGTTTCAACCATTTTATAGCGCTTAAAAAAAGAATATAGTATTTTGAATCATTAACCTAGGTTAAGTGGTTGCGGAGAAAATCCAAAAACATGTTCATAAAATCTCCCATGTTAATCTTATAGGAAAAAGGTTTTTAGCCTTTCCTCAGTTAATTTTAATTTAAACCTTACATTTGCTTTTACCAATCAGTTCAGCTCTACAAAACAATCATTTTGGTGTTTAAATTGTGATTCTACGTTCAACCGTTGTTGAGATATTCGATGTGCTAAACACAGTACGTTGTCCAATGTTATCCTTATGGAGAACAATTCAAATTTGATATCTCGATTATTTATGAATGTATGTTGATGAAACTTGGCATGTGGGTTCACCTAGTACTGGTATATTGATATTTGCACACAAAAATAATTTTTTGCCGATTTCCCCCCGCATCAGTCCTGCATACTCATGTTATTCTTATGGAGAATAAGTAAAATGTAATGTCTCCCTTAGTTATGAACATAAATTAATGAAACTTGGTATGCAGCTTCAACTGTTTAAGTTATATTGATAATTGCATAAAAACACATACTTTGTGTTCCTTGTTGCCAAACCTGCGTACTCAGCTTTCAATGTCATTCTTATGAAGAATAAATAACACTTGTTTATCTCTCTTATTTATTCGTGTATATTTATAAAACTTGGTGAGTGGCTTTATGTGGTAGGTAGAAACATATACATGCATTGGAAATTCGCTGAGTACACAGGTTTGCTGTTACGGGGGTATTTATATTCCTGGTCAAGTACTATAACACTAATGTTACCGGCACTTTCGTATAAAATATTTAATATTCCCACTTATTTTGAGGATTTACTGTCGGAAGATGCCCCAGTGGTAAGCTAGAGGCCAAGGGTGTGAGGGAAATTTACCCCCACCACAATCCTTTCTTGCTTATGCCACTGGACAAAGTCATTTTATTTGTTTTCTATTGCAAGATTTGATCACAGCTGATCATTAAACTTCGTTACACTCCCCTGATGTTTCTTGCTTGGCTGTGTCAATAAACAGTGTAGAACAGTGTCAGGGTAACTTACCTCTCAACCCTTTGTTAGCTGACCATCAAGTCATTTCCTTACAGTATAATCAATAATGCAACGTAAGAAACATATTTTTAAGATAGTAAAGACATTTCAGTAGCGAACTCACTGGGAACAATCCTCCACCGAGAGCTTTGCCGAGTATGAGAATGTCGGGTTTGACGTTCTCGTGGTCGACACACAGCATGCGGCCAGTCCTGCACAGTCCCGTCTGCACCTCGTCGGCTATCCACAGTACATTGTATTTGCTGCACAGTTCCCTCACTCCCTTCAGGTAGCCATCGGAAGGCACAACGATCCCGGCCTCTCCTTGAATGGGCTCAACCATGAAGGCTGCCACATTGTTGTCTTTTACTGCCTCCTGGAACAAGAGAAACGAATTCGCACGCAGCACGCTGACGTGAGGGAAGTGAATTTCCACATAACAATCTTTTAAAACTCAAAATCAGTGTAAAATAATGCATTTATTCTAATTTTTATTGAAATCTGAAAACACTGTTTTTTTGGCTTTTCTGATGCTCCTGGTTTCATTTACCTACAATGCGGGGAATACAATGTTGCACATTATAAGGTTAGGAGAAGGGCCAGTCAGGCTTGAAAGTAGGCGTGGGGATACTGGGAATGATAAAAACCACACCAACAAATTAATAACAGGCTTTTCTAATGTAAAAACCCCTATAAGACAACGTGCTGCGTTTGGTCGATACACATTATTTATAATAACTCAGTAAAAATTTATGCTAGAGTGACGAGAGGGCTTAAAAGTTTCGCCTCACTAATTCTCATCTTTTTACATGCATTAATTTTACATCCGGGGCTTTTCTGAACCTTTTTAGGCCCAAAAACTCGAAATTTGAAAGATTAATCCCCAAAAAAGGGGTTTAGAGTTTTCCGATTATTTTGTCCAAAGAACTTGCCCAACTGATTATAGAAAGGAACGTCCCTACCAAATTTGAAGAAAAATCGGACAAAAAATGTGACCGCTAGAGTGCAAACACATGTATGTCTATATATTGAATATTTATGATTGATTAGGGCTGCTGATAATAATAACAATATTATAATTTTGAAAACAAAATCCCTTCACAATCCAATCATCTTTGGCAGCATAAAATAGCCACATTTCATTCACTAACTCATCGACATATTAATATACCACTAAGTAAAGAAAATTTCAGAAAAGAAAAAGAAGTAATCATGTATTTAGCTAAAATTAATGGACATAACCCTAATATGGTAAATAAATTAATCAGAAGAAAAATTGAGAAACGAACAATCAGAAAAAATTTGACAATAAATGAAAATTCTAAATTTATATGTGTGCCCTACAATGCATACATGAACAAAGCCATTAGAAGAACATTTAAAAACTGAAAACATCAAAATTAGCTATAAACTAAAAATAAGATATTATATTTATATAAAAATAATATAAAATGATAAATAATAAAATTGCAAATTGTCCACAAATTCAAACTCAAGACTACAGCCAACCTGGAGCGTACAAAATTAATTGCAGTGATTGTAGCAGCTACTACATCGGACAAACTAAAAGAAACTTTAAAATTTGTTTCAAAGAACATTTTCAAGCATTGAAATCAAAGAATACAACAACAATGAAATCTAATTTTGTAAGTTATAGTTTGAGCACCCAACTAAGCCTTATGCATTTGTATAATCATATGGTTTATATCATATGTACTATACTTGCATTATTTTTATAGTAATGTTTTTTTGTTGTGATTTGTGTAAAATACTTTGTTAAGTAAACCACTTCTGTTAAAATGTAAAGGGTTATATTTTTTGATATTAGTCAAGTATTTTAATTCCTGCCAAGTATATATTTGTCCCTCACTGTACAGTCCAACAAAGGTTATGGGCCATTTAAAAGATTGAAAAATGTGTTTTATTAACAGTCCCACATTTGTTTACAAAATCTAGGCTCACAAGTTTTTCATATATGTGTAAAAATGAGTTCAAATTGTAGGATAGAACCTTTAAAAAGGCACAACTATGACACATGGAAGATTCAAGCTAATGCGATTTTAATTCAAAACAACTTATGGGACTACGTGTCTGGTAAGAACAAATGCCCAGAGGATGAAGATGGTAAGTCAACTTGGATTGAAAAAGATTTGAAAGCTAGATCAGAATTAATCCTGATTATCTCACCAGGTGAATTAAAATTAATTAAAAACTGTAAAACTTCAAAAGAAGTATGGGATACTTTGCAAAACATTTTTCAAAGTTCAGGTCCTGCAAGAAAAGCTACCTTGTTAAAACAATTGATCGTTCATAAAATGAAGGATTGTGATAATGTTAGGGACCATGTAAATAAATTTATGGATATTGTAGATAAACGTAATGAAATGGATATCACCATAAACTCAGATTTGCTTAGCATAATGTTTCTGTATAGCTTGTCATCATCGTTTGACAATTTTCGAGTAGCTATAGAGTCTAGGGACACTTTACCTTCTCCTGATGATTTAAAAATCAAAATAATTGAAGAAAGTGAAGCAAGGTCAAAAGACACTTTTGGGAATAATGATGACACGTTGTATTGCAAAAGTAAGCAATTCAAGCCTAAGAACGATTTTCATAACAATGTCAAACCTAATAAACAATTTGAAACTAACTCAAATTATAAGGTAAAACGCTACAGATGTGGAAAATTAGGGCACAAAGCTAACAGTTGTAGATCTAAACCTAATAATGGGACTGGATTTAAAGTTGAGGCTGAATGTTTTTTCTCTGATTTGAGATCTTTTGATTCAAGCACTTCCTCATGGTGTCTTGATAGTGGCTGTACGTCACATATGTGTGGGGACAAATCTCACTTCAAAAACATTCAAAGTTCAGATGGAACATTAAAACTTGCATCTAAAGGGCAGACAGCAGAAGTTTCTGGTTTCGGACAAGTTTCACTTGAATTAAGTAGAAATGATGATATTGTTCATTTGAATAATACACTATTTGTACCAAACTTGGCAACTAATTTAATGAGTGTAGGTAAAATAACTGATAAGGGATTCAAAGTAACTTTTGATAAAGAAAAATCTATTGTTCAAAATCATGAAGGGAATAAAATTATAGTAGCAGAAAGACAAGGCGGCCTATACTATGTCAAAAATGCAAAACCGATCTTGGAAGGTGAAAAATCTAATTTTTCAAAACAGAATGAAATCTTAGATTGGCACAAAAAGTTAGGACATTTAAATGAAGCGGACTTAAAAATAGCTTTGAGAAATGAAGTTGTAAATGGTTTAAGTTGTAGTCTTAAAGACCGTATTGAAGACTGTATATTAAGGGCAAGTTAACTCAAACTCCATTTCCCACTAGAACAACTCCAAAGAATGTTGACCTATTAGAGGTTATTCATTCAGATATTGTAGGTCCAATGAGAGTTTCTTCACCTCATTGGTGATAGGTCATAGGGTGGTAATAGGTATTTTGGTACATTCATAGATGAAAACTCTAGATACTGTTCTGTGTATTTTTTAAAGAGCAAGGATGAAATTTTCAAATGTTTTAAAGAATTCAAAAATGAAATGGAAAATCAAACAGGTAAGAAAAGAAAATACTTACAAACAGATAATGGAACAGAATATTGCAATACGGAATTCGACAAATTCCTGAAGGAAAATGGGATAAGAAGAAGACTGACAGTTCCACACACACCTCAACAAAATGGTCTGGCAGAAAGAAAGAACAGAACTTTATAAGAAATGGCTAGATGTCTTTAATAGAATCAAATCAACCAGAAAATATGTGGGCTGAGGCTGTTAACACAGCAAACAATATTAAAAATTGATGTCCTTCAAAATAAACTGGGAACTCGACTCCACTCGAAAAGTGGGTTGGGAAGAAACCATCTGTTCGTCATTTAAAAATATTTGGCTCAAAGGTGTTTGCACTGGACAAAGCACCAAGGAGGGGGAAGTTTTACCCCAGAGCTGATCAAGGAGTTTTTGTTGGTTACGCGAGCACTTCAAAAGCATACAGAATTTGGATACCTCAGCAAAGGAAAATTATAATTGCTCGAGATTTAAAAATTTTGTCAAAAATGTTTTATAAAAAAAGTGAAAATAATTATGAACTCCTTCATGAACATACAAAAATCCCAAAAGATGACAAAAACGAAGATAATGAATGTGATGAAAAAGAAGAAGACTTTGTAGATGTTCCTATCAGACGTGAAACCAAAAATGATGATTATATACTCGACCATGAAGATTCATCTTAATATGACAGTAGTAATGAAGACAACAATTTTGAATTGCAAGATGATTTAGAAGATCAGAATGATGGTTTTGAAAGTGCAAATGACCAACCTGAAAATGTTGAACTAAAATCTCAAGAGAAAAGGCAAAGGAAACCTCCTTGTTGGACAAAAGATTATCAGATGTCAGCAAATTGCAAAGAAGATGCAAGTTTAGAACAGTCGGGAGAGTGGAATGATGCGATAAAAGATGAAATAAGAGCTCATTTAAAAAATGAAACTTGGATCTTAGAAGATACACATAAAGCAACTAATATAACAGGATGTAAAATGGTATTAAAGAAAAAACTTAAACCTAATGGAGAACTGGAAAGAAGAAAGGCACGTCTGGTTGCCAAAGGATTTGCCCAGAAACCAGGGATAGATTTTGATGAAACCTTTGCTCCCGTAGCAAAACTTAGTTCAATTAGATTGTTACTTGGACTAGCAATAGAAGAAGGCCTAAAAATTGACCAAATGGATGTCTCAACTGCATTTCTAAATGGTGAAATCGAAGAAAAAGTCTACATGGAATTACCAAAGAATCTTGAGAAATATCTCCAAGAAATTATGTATGATAAAAGTTGCAGTCAAGATAAACTATTATACACAAAAGCTAAAATAATGATTGATTATTTGAAAAAGTCTAAAAAAATAAGGTATGTCTTCTCAAAGACATACGGTTTAAAGCAATCAGGAAGACAATGGTACATGAAACTAGACACTAAACTGAAAGAACTAAAATTCACACCTTCTCATGCTGATCCATGTATATACATCTCAAGTTCAGGGGTAAGCAAAACAATAGTTGCTGTCTACGTGGATGACATTTTAATCGCTTCAAAAAACAGGATGAATTTAAATCATGTCAAATCCCAATTTATGAAAACGCTTCAGATGAGAGACTTGGGTGGATTAAACTATTGCCTAGGGATAGAGTTTACCAAAAGAAATGATAAAATTACCATGTCACAATCCAAATACATTAATGAAGTTTTAGAAAACTTTAACATGACATATTGTAAGCCAGCATCTACTCCACTTACTCCAGGATTGAAATTGATTAAGAGAGATGATTATGATAAAAACTATCCGTACCAAAATCTGATTGGATCATTAATGTATCTGTCAATAGCAACAAGGCCTGATATAACACATGCAGTCAGTTACTTGAGTCAATTCAACACATGTTATGGGAAGGAACACTGGATTGCTGCAAAACGAGTTCTGCGATATTTACAAGGCTCAAAACAATTGGCTCTTGTTTTCAGAAAAACTGGAAAACCGCTGATGGGAGCACCCGATGCAGACTGGGCTTGTAGTGAAGACCGAAGATCCTACACTGGATATTGTTTTAAATTTGGAGGTGCTCTTGTTAGTTGGGAGTCAAGAAAGCAAAGGACTGTAGCGCTATCAACAAGCGAAGCAGAATATATGTCCTTGACTGAAGCGGCAAAAGAAGCGGCCCACTTAAAGCAGCTAATAAACGACATGGGGAAATCCCACAACCTAATTCAAATATTTAGTGATAATCAATCTGCTATAGCCATAGCGAAAAACTCAGTTTTCAGCAACAAATCGAAGCACATTAGTATAAAAGAACATTTTATACGTGAAAAAGTGCAAAGTGGTGTAATTAAGCTAACCTATCAACCAACTGAGGATATGGTAGCGGACATTTTTACAATATTAGCTGGACGAGCTCGGTAGGGGAAAAGCCGGTGAGATTAATCAGTGGTCAGGTCAAGGGTCGGGTCTGGTGCCGGTAACCTGCCGTGATGATAAGGTCGGCCTCGTCCATATTCAATTTGAGTAACCATTCTTTTATGTGAGTTTTAAATATGTCCAAAGAGTTGAAATAAATTTAAGTCAGTAAAGTGTTTTACATAATTGCGAAAAATAACATGAGAAATATAAAAAGAATTTGTTGTGGAAAATGTATTATTTAATTGCAATGTAGTAATTCCGATCCTGTAAGAGTACCTTTTATTATGAGAATGAGAAATTTCTTGAAAAATGTTAATGTAATTTTTGTAAATGTTAATTAGTAGGCTTTTAATATAAAGTTGCCGAATAGTAAGCACGGACGTTTCTTTGAACAGAGCATCAGTCGGGTATCGTTTACATTTACCAAAACCAACCTTCAAAACTGATTTTTGAGCAATATTTAGCGGCTCAAGCACACTTCTAAACTATCAACCCCACGCTAAAATCCCAAAAGATAGCAAAGACTGAACATACGCAAAATAAGCCATTTTAATTCTTTGACTGATAAAATTCCATTCATTTGTCCAAAAGCAAAAATATATTTACTGACCTTATATCTAACAAACTGAATACGATCAGTCCAATATAGTCAACAGTCAAAAATTGCACCCAAATATTTATACGCAACAACTTTATCGATACTTTCACAAGTGCAGTTATTACTTTGAAAATTATTACAAGAGTGAATTATGTGGTCATGTAAATTATAGTCAGTACTTTTGCTGATAGAAATTGACAAGAATTTTGTTTTTGAAATATTTAGAGACAGAATATTTTGGTCCAACCATTTCTTAACTGTCATAAGGTTGTGCAAAGCTTTTCCCGCTTCCGGGCCAAGTCTTTCCCTGAAGGAAAATTACTGTATCATCGGCAATCAAAAGTAACTTCCAAAAATATTTAACTTTGATATATTATTTATATAAATCAAAAATAGGACTGGCCCGATATTAATTCCTTGGACCACCCCATAGTCTACCGGCTTAACATCGCTATTTGTACCGTAAATAGAAACAAACTGAGCTCTGTTGGACAGATAACTTTTAAATGACACGAGAGCATTCACGCGAATTCCAACTGAACCTAATTTTGATCGTTTTTAACAGAATCAAAAGCTTTTTTAAGGTCAAGAAATATCAACAGTGGGTGTTTTTTATCAGAAATAGCATCGTGTAATCCTTTAGTTATGTCAATTAGTGCATCGGATATATTCGTATCGCATCGAACCCCGTACTGACACTCATTAAGAATGTTGTTTGTATGCAGGTATAAAACTAATTGATCTTTCACAATTTTCTCAATTACCTTATTGAATACACTCAACAACGATATTGGATGGAAATTGTTTTTATTAGTAATATCATTAGCTTTGTATAAAGAAACTTTTGCCAATTTATAACAATCCGGAAAAATGCCTGATGAAATGCTCAAATTTACAATGTGTAAAAGTGGTTTGCAGAGAAATTTAAAATTATCTTTCAGGACATTAGCCGAAACACCATCATAGCCCGGCGCAGACCCTCTCTGCAAGCTGTAAACATAATTTCGTAAAACGTTTTCAGTAATTGGTTGGAATTTAAATGTGCATTCCAGTCGATAGTCCAAGTCGTTCACAACTGGGGGCCCGCCTGAATCGATCGCATTTGCCAACAAAATACCGACATTAGAAAATAAATCGTTAAAATCGTTACCAACCTCTCTACACAATGCATTCGACACAGGAAAATTAGATGTAAATTTTTCCAGCGGGAACGAGTCTTTTTTATTCACTCTACCAGCCAATTCATTAATTAATGTCCAAAACTGTTTCGGATTATTAGAGGCTTCATCTGATTTAAATCGGTAGTAATTCCTCTTTGTATTTTTTATATTATTCAGAGTTTGCTTGACTTCTCGATAAAATTTAACCAGATGAACATTGAAAGGTTGCCTTTTGGCTTGTTTATAGAGTTTGTCTCTTATTTTAACTTGCCTAACCAAATCTACTGCTATGCATGGTTTTAATTTTTACCTCGAGTGGAGTTGTTTTTGGCTGACATTGTAGCAGATTCCACGCAATTAACAACTATTCTATTAAAGTGAACAAAAATTAACATCATTAGCACAATTAATGATGGGAACCCAGTTGGAATTTGTCAGGTAGTGTGACAGTAGTGCGTAATCCAAGTAGTTTGTGGCGCTGCGGTAGTGTGAGAAGTGCCTGTGATCGGTATGGCAGTAGTATTTGTGAGGCCAGTGCTGTAGTGATCTGTCACGGCCATCTGGATCACAGCTGACTTGACTTGATAAATATTGTCGTAATTAACGAAAATGTGATTCAGACAGCTCATTGTGTTGTTAGTAACCCTTGTCGGTTTGTCTACGTATTGAAAAAACCCATCCCCAATAGAACGTCTAGATATCTATCTGAATTTATATCTCTTTTTAGTAGGTCAAAATAAATTTAATATCCCCTAGTAAAATGCATATTTGGTTTCTATTCATCTCATCTTCGTACCTTTCAAGTTTATTTATAAAAAACATTGAGTTACTGTCAAAAGTTCGGAGATAGAAAGTAAATGGAAATGTTTTTTACAGTATTTAAAATTCAAAGAAAGTCCGTAAACGTCCCCCAAAGTAATTTGTGTGGGCGTGGCTGAAAGTTGTTTGTTAGAATTAATAATTACGCCGTCATTTTGATTATGTTGAGTCTCAGTCTAGAACAAGTCGAACCCCTCCAATAGCCGAACATGTTAGTAAAAAAATAATAAAATGTTAAAGATATCCAAAGAAAAGGGTGTTTTTTTTAAATGTTAATATTATTATGTCTATATATATATATATATATATATATATATAAAACATTTTGAACGACCCCCCAAAACGTGTTCAGGGGGTAACGTTAGGGACTTCTATGGTAGTCCCGGGCTTAAGTTTCACCGTGCAGGTCATGTTGATAGTTCACTTTCCATAGGAAATTCACTAATAATTCGGGGGGTTTTATTTTAGAAATTGTCTGGTCCAAAACTAATTTAGTTTCATAACCTGTGATGTGTTTAAACTGTAAATCTTACAATCGACTCTAAAATGTTTGTGTGTACTTCTCAAAGTCCTATTCAGCACTTACTTTGCTTTCGACGTATATTGACTGTAGTGCTCTGGTAAACCTATACAGATGGTTCAACATTCTGATGTGTACAAATTAGGGTATATGCATCCAGAGAAAAATATACCTTGGGTGAAAAAATTGTCTGACTAGGATTAATTATAAATAATTTGTTTAGTAGTATGATACGTGTTGTTACAACTAAACAGGATAAATTTAATACCCCCGTTGCAGCAAACCTGCGTACTCAGCAAATTTCAAATGCATAAAATATGTTTTAATACCACTTAAAGCCGCATACCAAGTTTTATAAAAATATATCCACAAATAAGCAATATATACAATTTGAATTATTCTCCATAAGAATAACATTGGGAATGAGTGCAGGTTTGCTGCTCTTAGGAGAAATATGGGTTTTCACGTAAATATAAATATTACTCATCTAGGTGATCCCACATACCAAGTTTCATCAATATAAATTCATAAATAAGCGATATATACCAATTTGATTATTCTCCATAATAATAACAGGGGATGAGCACGCAGGTTTGCTGCAACAAAAAAATGGGTTCTTATGTAAATATTAATATAACTCAACGAGGTGAAGCCACATACCAAATTTTATTAATTTATGTTCATAATTAACGGAAACATTACATTTTACTTATTCTCCTCAAGAATAACATGGGGCTGAGTACGCAGGTTTGCTGCTACGGGAATTATCGGTAAAAGTTGCTTGTTTTGTGCAAATAACAATAGACCACAACCAGATGAAGCCATATACCAAGTTTCGTTAAATAAACAAGACATAATTTGTTTCTTATTCTCCACTAGCTGTGTACCCGTCCTGCGTACAGGTTGTATGTCTAAATTGTAGATGAATTTGATAAGAATAACAACTGAACTAATTTTACAATATTTCATTGGAGGACGTGAGGATGGTGGCATGAGGCACTTTCGAAATCGAAATTAATCTGTTCATGAACCTCAGGGAAAAAACTGTCGATCAATAGTTCCTGTTATTCATTGAACAGAGTGAAGGAGGGATGTTTATGAGACCATCTGTTTTCCAAAGTCTTGTTCCCAATTGTTAAACGGACCTAATATAACTCCTCAACCCTTTAATCTTATCGAAAAATAATTTTCAAATTTACTTTTAAAAGTTGAGACACTCAGTAGTTGGCTACATCAAATATCTATTTAGAAAGGCATAGATCTCGTCCCCCTATGACTCAAGCACACAAAGTGTCTGTATGAAATCTCTAGAGAGAGCAACACCATGACTCCCCATTATGGGCCATGTTGTTGTAGCTGTTGTCCTTTAAAGTACTAAATTTCAGCTCTATTGATTGAGTAGTTTGTGATGATTATATTAAGTCGGTGGGGCAGATCCCTTAAATATTTTTTATCTGCTTTTTTTGCTACCGAATTTCATCTCCATCAGTCCAGTATCAGGTGCAAGATGTTAAAATAAGTTCTGAAGGTTCAGGGGCCCTAAAACACATTCATAACAGGAATAGGCTTGTGTTGTCCCAGGACAGGTCCCAGGTCTTTACCAGTTTTGAGGCTGACATTGGGTACAGCAAATGAAGTTGTCATTACATATGGTAAGTCTTTTGGCTGTCCATTATGACAAACTTCCCTTTCACCTTTGGTCCCTCCATTTGCAGCGGCTAGGGACAGAATCTCCGGGTTTGGTCCCCTCCTGCCAACCTGAGAATGAATGGTCCCTGGCTGTTGTATATGGATACCCTGTCAGTTGAGTTGACCAGTTGGAGGGCAAAATGAGGGTCCCCTGTTTGAGAGCCTCATCCCAGCTGTCACAGGGGTACGGGAGTTGGCCCTCTGAAGGGTCGATGTGGCTGCCGTCCCTTCCCACCCTTTCCTTTCCTGCTATATCCTATCTTTCCGGTAACCTGCGCAATATTCCCGCTTGTGGAAGATGAGACTAGCAGCTATGCTGGGGTTTCCTAATCCGCAAAAAACAACAACAACAAATAACTAGGCTTGTGTTTATTCTGATATATTAGGTATGTTCCCACCGAATTCGGTATGTTCAAGGTCCGAACTAATGCTCATAAGATTGCCAGCAATAAAAGTAAATTAGGGCAGAGTCGGGTAGGATTTTGTTTCAAACCTAGCCTTATTGTACATCTGCAGAATAAGGAGAAACACTATGCAAAATTTCAGATTCTTAGACATTGTCGTTTTTTAGTTACAGTGATATCACAATGTGAGCGAGTATGTGACTGAAAAATATAGATTTAGATCATATGTCCACTCTGTATACTTCTGTTATTTATTACCAATCTTCACTCAACGTCTTAAATGAGAACTACAACAGCTGATTATGGAATAAATATTCTTAAGTCATGAACTGGTTCAGTATAAATAAATTCTTTGTCTATAACCATAAGATAGTATCTTGAAAATCCCTTGGGGTGTAGCCCTGAGGTGAATTCAAAATGTTGAAATAGCTAATAATTTTCTAATGTACGTATAGAACATAGAAACAAAGTTTCATCTTAATCAGTTCACCCGTTTCCATGGGGAAAAGCGAACAAACACGATCGAAACCGCGCGAAAACACGTTTTTGAGCGAAAGCCATTATTTTTCCAAAAGGCATATGGCAGTTTAAAGTAGCCTAAAACCTTCTCACGAATGTATAAAACGAAGAAACAAAGATTAATCAAAATCAGTGCACCCG
Organism: Allygus modestus; assembly: GCA_963675035.1. Classification (NCBI taxonomy): domain Eukaryota; kingdom Metazoa; phylum Arthropoda; class Insecta; order Hemiptera; family Cicadellidae; genus Allygus; species Allygus modestus. The sequence continues at coordinate 351,523,266 of OY776111.1, read as the reverse complement.
TTTTCCCGAGAATAGCGAACAAAAAATGAAGCATTTCCCTTTCTTGAGCGTTACTGAAGGTCAGACAGATGGACAGAAATTGAGATAAGACTTGTTTTGGCTCCCCTAGGGTGTAGAACACAAAAATATGCAACAAATTCATAATTCGAAGCAATGTACAGACAAAACTTTAATTTTGTTATATAGATATCCTCTCTGTATACTTATGTCATTCATAATCAATCTTCACTCAACGTTTTAAATGAGAACTACAGCATCTATTTATAGAATAGCTATTCTTAAGTCATCTGGTTCAATATAAATAAATTCCTTTGTGCATAAGAATAACATATAGAATATTTAAAACCCCGTGGGGCAGATTCCTAACGTTAATTTTAAAAATCCAATTAACCTAAAACCTTCTAACGCACATATGAAACATAGAAAAAAAAGTTTCATCGAAATCAGTGCACCCGTTTCTCTATGAAATGCAAACAAAACGTGACCAAAATCGCCCGAAATCACGTTTTTGAGCGGCCGCCAATCTTTTCATTGAGGTATATGGCAAAAGGTATATGCCAGTTTAAAGTGGCCTAAAACCTTCTCACGCATGTATAGAACAAAGAAACAAAGTTTCATCAAATGTCAGTGCACCCGTTTTCCCGTGAAAAGCGAACAAAATCCCGTCCTTGAGCGTTACCGACAGATAGACAGAAATTGAGATTTTGAGATTTTGGCTTCCCTAGGGTGTAAAACGTGAAAATATGCACAAATTTCATAATTCCAAGCAATGTACAGACAAAACTCTAATTTTATTTATATAGATAAGAATAGCATTGGACAACGTACTGTGTTTAGTACTTTCAATATCTCTATAACCAATTGACGTAGAGAAATTATCAAAACACCATATTGTGTGTTTTTAAGGCTGAATCCAATGGTAAAAACTAAAATTTGACTTTTTAAAATATTACATGTAAAAAATTAAAAAAAAAATTTGGGGTACAAAACCCCCCAAAATACCACTCCGGATTGGTCGATATGTCTGGTTTTCGAACTTAAAGTCATAAATGTTACTTTACACGTTTGTACCAAATTTTACCAAATTCAGACTTTTTTCGAGAGTTATCGCACCCACGGACACATATATATAATATGTATATATATATATATATATATATATATATATATATATATATATATATATATATATATATATATATATATATATATATATATCCAGTTTCGAACGAATGGTGTTTTTGGGGTCTGGGGACCTCAAAAAGAAAAGTTATCATGGACCCAGGACTAGGTTTTACACTGCCGACTACGGTAATAGCTTCATCCTTATAGGGGTGATATATATCATGTTAATCCTTTAATTAATAAAATGTTTCTAAAATAAGACATTTTATTTTAACAAAATTTAAACTAGAACTAAGAAACATATGATTTTGTTTTTGGTATTTGTAAACAATAGTTAATAAATTATAAAACACATGATACTTTATAATGAAGTATCTTGCATCTCCCGTTCCAAAGAGAGAACAGAGTAACAATATGGTGAGGTTTCATAGTTTAAGTCTTAAATACCCCCCGTCGCAGCAAACCTGCGTACTCAGCGAATTTCCAATGCATTGCTATGTTTCTCACTAGTACATAAAGCCACTCACCAAGTTTGACAAAAATACATTCATAAATAAGTGATTTATTACATTTTATTTATTCCCCATAAGAATAACATTAGGACTGAGTACGCAGGTTTGCTGCAACGAGGAAGATAATAAATGAGTTTTTATGCAATTATCAATGTAACTGAACCAGGTGAAGCTACTTACCATGTTTTATTAATTTATGTTCATAATTAAGGGAGATATAAAACTTTACTTATTCTCCATAAGAATAACATTAGGGCTGAGTATGCAGGTTAGCTGCTACGGGGACAATCAACAAAACAATTATTTTTTTGCAATTATCAATATACCAGTACAACATGAAGCCACATACCAAATTTCATCAATATACATTCATAAATAATCAAGATATCAAATTTTATTTATTCTCCATAAGGATAACATTGGACAACGTACTGTGTTTAGCACTTTGAATATCTCTGCAACGGTTTGATGTAGAATCACAATTTAAACACCAAAATGATTGTTTTGTGGAGCTGAAGTGATTGGTAAAAGAGAATGTGAAGTTTAAAGTAAAATTAACTGAGGAAAAGCCAAAAACCTTTTTCCCATAAGATTAACATGGGAGATTTTATGAGCATGTTTTTTGGATTTTTTCCGCAACCACTTAACCTACATTAATAATTCAAAATACCATATTATTTGTTTTTTTTAAGCTCTATAACATGGTCTAAACCTAAATTAAGTGTTTTAAAAATTTTAGGGTAAAAAATGCAAAAAACTGATTTTTGAAAAATTTAAAACCCCCATAAACCCCCCTTCCCATAGTCTGATTTTTCTGGCTTTCGAACTTAAAGTCATAAATGTCAGTTTACACATTTGAGCCAAATTTCATCGAAATCGGACGTTTTTTACTCAAGTTATCGCATTCACGGACACATATATAGATATATATATATAGATATATATATACATATATATAAATTTGAACGAATAGTGTTTTGGACATCTGGGGACCTCAAAACAAAAAGTTATCATGGTCTCGGGCTTAAGTCTTACCATGAGACCTACGGTAAAAGCTTCTTCCCTATAGGGGAAATTCGCTAAAACACAGAGTTATGCTCAGAAAGCACCTCAGCATTGTCTGATGTATTATTTATTACTGGCTCCTCAGCATTGTCTTATGTATTATTTAATGATGGCTCCTCCCTAACATCTGGTTGCACACCCTCTTCAACACAATCTTTCTGGAGCATCGACTCACACAATGACCGTCCTGAGCGTCGTATCTGGTCCAAATGACGCCTTGTTTTGCCTTGGTTAGTTTGTATTTCATAGTTTCTTGGGCCTTCTTGCCTGATGATTTTTCCAAAGCTCCACTTGTCATTATTTTTGTACGTTCTGTATGCAATGGGTTCATTTTTAAGATAGTTCCTCCGATTGTCTGTTTCCATTTCTGAGTCATATCTTTAGCTCATTTTATTTGAAGGATTTGGATACAATAAATCGATTCTTGAGCGAATTTGACGGCCGATAAATAAATGGGCGGGAGACTGTCCAGTCGTGCTATGAGGTGCTCTTCGGTAAGCCATCAAGTACCTTTGTAATTTTAATTTAACAGATCCTTCCTCAAAGTTCATTGCTCCTTTAAATCTTCAACGTAGCGTTCCACCTAACCATTAGTAGCAGGATGATAAGGTGTGTCTAATTCCGTTTGACTTCAAAAACTGTTGAAACTCATAAGAAACAAACTGCCCTCCGTTTTCTGATACCAGAATGTCAGGAATTCCAAATGGACCAAAGAATTCCCGTAAAACTTCTATAGTTTGATGGGCACTTTTAGTTTTAAGTGTTATAATCTCGGGCCATTAGCCGAATGCATCAACAATCAAGAAAAAGTAATATCCATAAAATGGTCCTGCAAAGTCAACATGTATTCTTTGCATTGGTCTCGTAGGATACTCCCAATGGTGGACTGGTGCTTTAGGTGGTTGATGATTCACTCGTTGACATCCCAAACAATTTAAAGCCAAGTTCTCAATATCCATGTCAATTTTTGGCCACCAAACATAGGAATGGGCTAATATGCTTTCATGCATACTATTCCAACATGAGCCTCATGGAGTTCTTTTAAGATTCTTGGACGAAGTCCCTGAGGAATTACTACACGACTTCCTTTTAATAAGCATCCAAGCTGCACTGACCATTCTTGTTCACTGGAGGACATTGGGTGTCGGAGGGAAATTCGCTGAAATACGTCTTACAACACTACAGTACAGAGAATTAACCCAGCTTTCTGGTGATATAAATCACCTTAGTTTAATTTACCTTACTCATATCACACCTGTCTCTAATCTCACGTGTGTGACAATGTATTTAGTAGGGCTATGTCACACTAGAAGCTGGGAAGATACTGTCAGGAAATTATCAGTTAACTAGAATAGTTTTTAATCGATATTTTTACTTTGGTTTTTTTTTAGTGAATTTTCCCTATAGGGAAGAATAAATTACTGTAGTCGGCATGGTAAGACCTAGGCCCGGGACCATGATGACTTTTCGTTTTGAGGTTCCCCAGATGCCAAAAAATCCATTCAAAACTGTATTCACCCTTGTGTCCGTGGGTGCGATAACTCTCGTAAAAATAGTCCGATTTTTTATTAAATTTGATACTAACATGTAAAACAACAATTAAGACTTTATGTTCGAAAACCATCCAGATCGCTCCATCCAAAGGGTATTTTGGGGCAGTTTTGTACCCCAAAAATAGGTTTTTTGAGTTTTTTATGAATAATATTTTAGTAAATCAAATTTTATTTTTCACCATTGAATTAAGCTTAAAATAACGGGAGCGCAGAATTGGAACAGTCAGGACCTCCCACAGCGTCGTCCTCGCGCGCTAAAAATGTTTGGCGGGGAACTGGCGCTGTTCCCCCACCCCGCAGTTGCGAGTACTACATCAGGGAGCAACGCCCTCGTTCCCACTCCATACATAACAACAGCAGTTCTGCCAACTGACATAAACATCAGAATTGTCGTATACACCCAAAATATGACAATTTCAAACCACGAATCCTGACATTTCCAGAATCTTATATATTAAAGTAGTATAAAAATGGGGGTTTCAGCTCATGAGGGTGTAAGAGGTGTAAAGAGTGTACGAGCTCATCGATGAGGGGTACGAGGGGGTTCGAGGTTTCTGGGCGCTCGTGACATCTGTAAATGGGCATTTATCTGCTAAAACGACTTAAAATGGTCACCTTTTCCCTTAAATTTCATGTTTTAACCCAATTTTGACATGCTAAATTTTCTGGATTCAATTCTGTGGCGTATGAGGGGTACGAGACCGGGTCTAAATTCTAGGCGCCCGCAACAGCTGTAGAGCATTTTCTGCTAAAACAACTTCAGTTTGACCCCTTTTCCCTTAAAATTTTGTGTTTTTAACCCATGTTAAATTTTCTGGATTGAATTCAAATAACGTCATCGGGATTCCCCAGAGCATTCGCGACCTTCAAATTGTCAGATATACCTTTCAAAGTCGACTAAACGGCATACAAATCTTAATAAAACTATTATTTTCATGTAAATAATTCAGTTTTGCAAAAAATAAATTTGACAGTTGTGATTCAATAAATACTGTTCAACTCATAAAATCAATCCGCCTTGGGGCCTGTTATCTCATGGTTGGTGGTCAATGTCGCGGTGATATCCAAGCCAATATTAATACTTACTCTTTATATATTTAAAAAAATCAGTTTTGAAAACGAAAACTCCATTTTATTGTTGAAATTCAATAAATATTGGTTGACTCATGCCGTGCGTCAGTCTGAGGTCTGTTATCTCGCGCCAAGCTCCGCCTGTTGTGAAATAGGATTGGTTCAACGCTTGTTATCTATCGAGGTTATAAGTTCAACTGTCTCCGCCTTCAATGGAAACTATTACACGGTTATGAGATTTTTACTGAGATGAAAAATAATTACTTTTATTCTGTAAATTCCAAGTCAAACCTCATAATTAGCCAAGATTATGTGTTTTCGCATGTAAAAATCTATTTATATTCTATAAAATCCAAAGTCATACCTTGTATTCCGTAAAATTATTTTAGAACCTCAAATTTAACTGCAGTTAAATGCAGTATAGGAAAAATTATTTACTCCGGTAAACCTTGTCTTCAAATGTGTAGTTTTAACTTGCATTATGTAAATCTGTTAGCTTAGTTTCAAATTATCCATGACAAGAGTGATATTTTATGTGTTTTAAAACTTTTCATCCAAGAAGAGGACAGTTCTAAAATTTATATTGACTATTTTGTTAAAAACTGCACGATATGAGGGATATTTTCAGATGTTGTCAATTGACTAACACATTTTGTTCTCTGGAACCCATGTTTGACCTCCAACACCTTTTCCGTTGAGGCCCACCAAAATGGTGGTCACGAATTTCTATGAAAAATATAAAACAGCGCAAAAACACATCTAAAATAGGGGTGAGCGAAATCCACACCCCTTTTGAATTACCAATATCACTTAAAAATATGTATTATCAACATCAAAAATAAAAATGTTTAATCAAACTTGTCCATAAATCAGACCCGTTTAATCGACGAGCCTTAAACACTTGCTTAACTTGGACTTTCGTAGGGTGTTTAAGGTCTCTCACCTAAAAATGTATAATAACCCTTGTCAACGCACGTCACGCACGTCGTCAGGTCGGATCGCACCATACAACGATTGCGGTTACCGAGCGTTACCACAGTGCAATCTTGGCTAATTTTGAGGTTTGACTTGGGATTTACAGAATAAAAGTAATTATTTTATTGATCTCAGTAAAAATCTCACATCTATGTAATAGTTTCCATCGAAGGCGGAGACAGTTGAACTTATAACCTCGATAGATAACAAGCGTTGAACCAATCCTATTTCACAACAGGCGGAGCTTGGCGCGAGATAACAGACCTCAGACTGACGCACGGCATGAGTCAACCAATATTTATTGAATTTCAACAATAAAGTGGAGTTTTTCGTTTTCAAAACTGATTTTTTTAAATATATAAAGAGTAAGTATTAATATTGGCTTGGATATCACCGCGACATTGACCACCAACCATGAGATAACAGGCCCCAAGGCGGATTGATTTTATGAGTTGAACAGTATTTATTGAATCACAACTGTCAAATTTATTTTTTGCAAAACTGAATTATTTACATGAAAATAATAGTTTTATTAAGATTTGTATGCCGTTTAGTCGACTTTGAAAGGTATATCTGACAATTTGAAGGTCGCGAATGCTCTGGGGAATCCCGATGACGTTATTTGAATTCAATCCAGAAAATTTAACATGGGTTAAAAACACAAAATTTTAAGGGAAAAGGGGTCAAACTGAAGTTGTTTTAGCAGAAAATGCTCTACAGCTGTTGCGGGCGCCTAGAATTTAGACCCGGTCTCGTACCCCTCATACGCCACAGAATTGAATCCAGAAAACTTAGCATGTCAAAATTGGGTTAAAACATGAAATTTAAAGGGTAAAGGTGACCATTTTAAGTTGTTTTAGCAGAAAAATGCCCATTTACAGCGGTCGCAAGCGCCCAGAAACCTCGAACCCCCTCGTACCCCTCATCGATGAGCTTGTTCACCTCGTACACTCTCATGAGCTGAAACCCCCCTTGTTATACTACTTATTAATAAGTAGGCGATTTTTGTTAGGAGAACTCCTCCATTATTTCTAAGCCGATTTTAACGATTGAGGTATCAAAATGTTTGCCCTAATTCGTAGTTGTGCATAATGGTTTTTATTTTTAGATATGTTCATTCTTTAGAGTACAGGCAGCCTTCACATTCTGTTTTTTGCTCGTATAAGGAATAGTTTTATTTGAATTGCAGCTGTTAATTCATTACGTACAGTTTATTAGCAATAACAGATGTTACAAGTAATCTAGGTAGATGTTTTGATCTATCTAAATTAAACAAATTGTGTTTTTACGTCGCTTTGCGCCTTAAAATGTTTTATGCATCAAACGAATGGAGATATTTAAACTAGTGTTAAAATTTGTTTGTCTGTCTGTATGTCTGTTATGCTCGTAAGCAAGATTTTTTCGCGTTTCACAATTAATCACTGTACTGAATTGAGTACGTTTTCCCCATTTTCATGTACAATAGGAAACATGTAGGCTATTTCAAATTTCAAATCAAATATTATTTCTTGAAATATTTGAATAAAAGTGAAAATTATGTATCATACTAAGTTTGCCATTATTTGATTGACAAATCATTAACCAAGCGAATTTAAATAACTAAACGGTTATAACTTATTAGTGAATTTCCTTTGGAAAGTGAACCATTAGCATGACCCGCACGGTGAAACTTAAGCCCGGGACCACCATAGAAGTTCCTAACGTGACCCCCTGAACATGTTTTGGGGGGTCGTTCAAAATTTTATATATATATAGACATATATATACATATATGTGTATGCACTCTAGCGGTCACATTTTTTGTCCGATTTACTTCAAATTTGGTAGGGACGTTCGTTTCTATAATCTGTTGGACAAGTTCGTTGGGAAAAACAATCGGAAAACTCTAAACCCATTTTTTGGGGATTAATCTTTCAAATTTTGAGTTTTTGGGCCCAAAAAGGGTCAGAAAAGCCCCAGATGTAAAATTAATGCATGAAAAAGATGGGAATTAGAAAGGCGAAAGTTTTAAGCCCTCTCTCGTCATTCTAGCATAAATATTTACCGAGTTATTAAAGAAAATGTGTATCGGCTAAACACAGTACGTTGTCTTATGGAGGTTTTACACTAGAAAAGCCTGTTATTCCTTTGTTAGAGTACTTTTATTACCCCCAGCAACCTCACGCTTACTTTCAAGCCTGTCTGGACCTTCTCCTAACCTTATAATGCGCAAAATTGTATTCCCAGCTTTGCAAGTAAATGAAACCAGGAGTATCAGAACAGCCAAAAAAACAAAGTTTTCAGATTTCGATAAAAATTGGACAAATGTATGTTTTTACACTGATTTTGAATTTTAAAAGTTTTTATGTGGAAATTCACTTCCCTCACGTCAGCGTGCTGCGTGCAAACTCGTTTTAGGTTTATATGACAATGGTAAAATTTGTAACAAAACTACAATTATATTTATATATATGTAGTCCAAATATTATGACTGTGGATAAACAACATTTATAAATTATGCTAGTGAGATTAAATCCCCATATAGATTGGTGTAATAAAGTTATAACAATTTGTTAATGAATATATTTTAAAACAAAAGTTTTTAATTAGTAACACTATTGCTTTAAACAACACTTTGTTTTTCGGACCCTGGTAGTTTTATATGCCAAAACTCCATCTGAAAATGTATACTTAAAATTTTTATTTTTAACTCCAGGACACCCTAAATTATGGCCTGTACCGCCTCTTGGCCCTTAGCGCTCGATCACAAAGTATGTCACAAAAACATCCCTGAGAAACACAAACTAATTAAATAAATAAACCCTCAAGCCCAGTGCAGCAGGAAGTACAAAACACAATGTGATAACTTTTAGATTTGCCCTACACAATACGACAGTTTCCGATAGTCCCATTATTTTACGTTGGATACTGGAAGTTGGCAGAACTGCTTTTGTTATATATGGAGTGGGAACGAGGACGTGGCTCACTGGTATAGTACTCGTGGCTGCGGAGTGGGGGACAGCGCCAGTTCACCGCCAAACATTTTTACTGTGCGAGAACGGCGCTGCGGGAGGTCCTGACTGTTCCATTTCTATTGTCTCAAAAAAACAAACAATTTGGTGTTTTGATCATTGCTTTACGTCAATTGGTCACAGAGATATTGAAAGAGCTAAACACAGTACGTTATCCAATGTTATTCTTATGGAGAATAAGAACAATTGTATATCTCGCTTATTTATCAACTTATTCTGACGAAACTTTTGGGATATTGCTTAATATTGTTGTGGTCTATTGATATTTGCACAAAAAACAATTTTTTGCCAATAGTGCCCGTAGCAAAAATTAATAAAACTTGGTATGTGGCTTTACCTAGTTGAGATATATTGATATTTGTATAAAAAGCCATTTTTTGTGTTCCTTGTTTCAGCAAACCTGCATACTCAGATGCCATGTTATTCTTAACACGTTCGCTACCGCAATTATATGGAATTTGTCATTCACATAGTCCAGCGACGCAGCTGTGCAACGAGTGGTTTCTTCTGATAGACCACCGACGTATATTTGCGTTTGCTGGTCACATTGAAATAGACTGACGACGCGAATTTGCGTCAGTGTCCCATTGTTATTCAAACATGTATTTCTTAGCAACGGTCTACTTTAAAGCCTGATCTCTTTGTATCAGTCTGTTGGGATATCTGACGCACATGTGCATTGCTTGGTCTGTGGGTATGACGATTGGTGACATCACATTACAATTGACAGAACTGTTGTTTACATTGACATTTTCGATGCATCACTGTAAAAATGTCCACGTGGCTAACCTTACAGTTTTTGGACGTGCTTTAGTGGTGTTTCTTTGATTATTGTGTAGAACATTAACAATGAAACGGATTAGGCCTACAAAAATGATCAAATTTACAATGACGCAAATGTGCGTTCCTCGGTTTACTGAAAAAATACATCTTTTACTGCATCTTTTTACAATTTTCCATTGTACAGACTGACACATATATGCTACGTTTTAAAATTACTCAAAGCAAAATAAAAAATAATTGGTATGTTTACAAATGCATTTTAGGTTATTTTGAAGTGAATTAGTCCATTTAAACCCAATTTCTCTCGTGGTCTGTTGTTAATGTTACTCCTGTACCTCCCGGTCTGTTTGCAATGTTCAGATTATTTCTTTTGGTTTATGGGAGTGACCTGACCGACGCAAATATGCGTCGCTCGGTAGCGACGTGTTAAAGAGAATAATTAAAATATCATAAATAGTTTATTTATGAATTTATATTGATGAAACTTGGTGTGTGGCTTTATGTGGTATTAAGATATATATATGCATTGGAAATTTGATGAGTTCGCAGGTTTGCTGCTATGGGGGTATTTTGTATTACTGATATACAAACCTCTAGAGCTTCTAAATCATTATAAGGGATGATAGAAAATCCTGGCATAAAAGGACCAAAACCCTCATAAGTAGCAGGAACTGAAGAAGTTGAAACTGCAGCTAAGGTTCTTCCCCAAAAGTTCCCCTCAGCAAAAAGTATTCTCGCTTTCTTATTCGGAATTTTCTTCTTTTTATAGCCCCATTTCCTTGCCAGCTTGACAGCCGTTTCACCACCTTCAACGCCTAAAAAATATGGCAGTCTGTTTAAATCTGTATTTATCTGTTTGATGTCTGTGATTTAGCTTAAAATAGCTTTAACAATTTTCTCAAAACCCAGTCCCACAAACATTTTTATTGACAACACTAATTATAAAAAGCTGCTCTTTCCCTTAGTACATTTTTCAGTCACCTATCCTTCTTTAGAACTATATGGTTACTGCTAATTTTCTGTACAGTTTTATTTGTATGAAAAATAAAATTCACACAAATGTTTAACCCTGGTCTGTGAGGGCCAGGAACAACCATCCCATTAGGTTAGGTTTGATCTGTGAGACCAGGGTTTCAGGTCCCAGGACTACCTTAAAACTGGTCTATAAACTGGTCTATATTTTTGACATTGGGTAAAGCAAATGAAGTTTTCATTACATATGGTAAGTCTTCAGTGGCGTAACTGCCGGTCCCGCAGGGCCTGCTGTGCGGGGGGCCTGCATGCCGACGTGGTGGGGCCCACGGGCCGAGGTAAAATCTCTGCTGGGCCGGCATAATAGGATGAAATTGTAATATTTAATTTTTTTAATAGCAATAATGTTGTTAGTGAAATTTTAAGAATTAATTTATCTTTAGCACAGAAATAGATCATTGATTCGTTGTGCTTAGTTTAATAAAGGCACACTTTAAAACTGCAATAAGTTTTATTACATATATTTCTCTCAATTTAATTGTTTAAATCAAACTTTAAAATGAGCTATTTTAACAAATATTTTGCCATTTTGTATCCAAAATTTAAAAAAGTTGTTAGTAATGTCATTAACATTTTTGAACTGTGTTTTTAAGGAGGAATCAGCATTAGGATAGTGATAAATGATAAATCGGTGGTTCCGTGAGCATGAGTTACCATTGGTTACACTATTCGTTTCAAAACCTTAAGCTGCAATCGTAAACGCTGTAGCGGCCATTTCACTCCAAACTGAATCTGAATCCATTTCCAGTCATTTCAAATATCATTTCCACATTTGGACAGAAACAGAACGAATTACTGACCTGGGATATGGACGCCATGAGGCTTTACGTTTTGACCTGACACTTGTCAACTTATTTCTTTTCTTAGGTATTTTATACTACATTGGCGTGATGAAACTATTAAAAGTATTATAGTCTAAATAAGAACCTTTTGGTGTTATGAAATCACTAAACATTAAACAATGCTGGAAGTGACATTATGTATTTGGAGGTTAGGGACGTCTGGTTCATGCAACCATCCCAGTCCCAGAATCTAGTATAATAGATAGGGATAGGGTGAAACTGTACGATTATAATAAATTGGGGGAGGGGGGCTAAAAATAAGTTTGCGGGGGGGCCCAACAAAATCAGTTACGCCACTGTAAGTCTTTTGGCTGTCCATTATGAACTTCCCTTTCACCTTTATTGGTCCCTCCATTTGCAGCGGCTAGGGACAGAATATCCGGATTTGGTCCCCAATCCTGAGAATGGATAGTCCCTGGCTGTTGTAGATGGATAACCTGTCAGCTAAGTTGACCAGCTGGAGGGCAGAATGCGGGTCCCCTGTTTGAGAGCCTCATCCTAGCTGTCACAGGGGCACAAGAGTTTTGGTCCTCTGAAGGGTCAATTTGACTGCCGTCCCAACCTACCCTTTCCTTTCCTGCTATATCCTATCCTTCCAGTAACCTGCGCAATATTCCCGCGTGTGGAAGACGTGCCTAGCAACAATGCTGGGTTTTCCTAATCTGCAACAATGAATGATGATGACCGGGGTTTCAGTTAATATAATATCAAGGTCATATAATCATAAACATTATTTATAGTGGCTAAAATATACTTTTTCAAAAATATAACTGTGAAGTTCAACTAAAAGCAGTCATATATGGCAAACATTTGATATATTGCAAAATGGTGTAATTATAACAGGGTCTCTCAGGCCCAGGGTTTCAGTTGGTATTATAAAAGTAGGGTTTCAGTAATAGTGATAATAGGAATGAAAATGACAAATTATTTGATCTTGTTGTCTGTTTTGCTTACAGAAATAAGAGATTATAATTCTCACCAGTGTTCATGGGTAGCACTTTGTCGTAGCCAAGAAGTTTAGTGATGAGTTCTTCATACTCTCCAAGAGTGTCGGCGTAGAACGCTCGGGAAGTCAGGTGTAAGACTTCTGCCTGATTTTGTAGAGTTTTAACAATTCTAGGATGGCAGTGGCCAAAACTGACCGCCGAATAAGCACCAAGGAAGTCCAAATACTGCTTACCTTCTACATCCCACACGTGTACACCTGTAACATCTTTCATCTTTTAATATTTGGACAAGACTTAGTTATCATATTGTGTTCAGAATATAAATTTATAATGCCAATCTTGGAAAGCATGTAATGTAATGAAAAACCACTGAGCCAGATTTAAAGGTGTTATCGTATGAAAACATGATTATTCACTATTTTGATTATTTCATATCAAAATGTTCGTAAGAATTCCTACATGTCTAAAGAAATATTACCACATTTTTGAGTATCAGGACAGGAAGCCAATATTTTGTCTATCATAGGTAGGAGTGATGACCAGACCTTATCAATAGGCCACCAAGTCCCTCAAACAGACAGAGGCTCTCATGTCTTAAAGTTAAGCTGACAAAGAGGATTGACATTAGAGAGTGCAAAACTAAGACAGGACAGCGTGCTGCAATTGCCTCGCATTAGACTAACTAGCCGGGGTAATCTCATTTTCCGGCCCTCAGAAATGCAATGCATTGCTGTCTGAACTTTATCATTAAAGTTCAAATAGTTGCAAGAGAAATTTTAAACGTTTATTCTTCAATAATTAGGGTTAAAATTGATTAATTTATGTGTTTATTCATGGTATAACACTATTTTACCTGGTAAGGTGATTATACTGTATATAAACATGTGTATGTTAGTAATAAAAGTTCATCATTTTCTCTTATAGCAAAGACAAATATTTTTCGCTCTTTGCCAATCTTCTGGATATAACTGGTATTATCAGGCTTAGTAAAACATAAGCCTATTAATGTTTAAATAATTCTTTAAAGGCTTCCTCCAAATCTGGTGTTCTTCGAGGCTCTAATGTTAAATTTAAGGTAGTTTTACTGCTCCAAATACTTAAATGAGTTAATTTATTGAAGTGTTCAACAGGTATTTTACAGCAACATATAGAACGAGTGTAAAACTGTTGAGAGGCAAAAGAGTAAACCTTTCGGGGGCGCAGAGACCTTCAGACAAAGTACTTTCAAAGGTTTCCTCTGCACTGAATTTTGAAAATTAACATAAATAATGTTTATCATTTCAATAACATTTGTATTTAGAAAATCATGATTATACTGTAATCAATCATATAAAAAATAGACATTTGTAAACTATTCAATATATTAAAACGTTAAGATATATTAAACAATGAAGTGGTCGGGTTAACAAGTAAGCAAGGCCAGCTTAGTAATTCAAAATGCCTTTATACGTAGAAGAATTAAATGTAATGTTTCTTGATGTGGAATAAATAAAATAACTGTTAATAAAATATATAATTCTGTAAGCAAAATTTTTAAGTCAAAATTGTGAGGGTTTGGCAAATTGCAGGATGATGGGAGACAGCTCATATTAAAGGTCTTGATCCCAGGGACTCGGGAAAAATAGCAGTATTTCTAAAAAGTTATCAGCAAACGAGAAATAACGTAAAACATCCCCCATAAGAAAAGCATGAGGATTTTAAAACGTTTGCTTTGTTTACATTTGATTATGTGACTACTTTGTTTACGAAGTGACATGTGTCCCTACTTATATTGTTTTATTTTCATCAGCATGTATAGAGTACAAAAATGAGATTAAGTTAGGGGATATGGCCCCTTCAAGCCAATAGTTTATTAATATTTGAAAAACTCACTTCAATAACGGTTTAAACCTATTTTCACATTAAAACAAAGAATAAACTGGAATAATTATTGGCTTTGAGGGTTCCTAGGATTATTCCTAGGGTTATTCAACAGAGTGTGACTGCTAACAATCAGTAAACTCAGGGCCGCCACATCTCTAGGTTGGGCCCAGGGCCAGACTCTGACTGATGGGCCTCCTTTCCCCCTATTTGCGGGCCATGGCTGGACCCCTACAGGGGCTGGGCCCAGGGACAGTAGTCCCGGTAGCCCCACCCCTCCTAATTGGTGGCCCTGCGTAAACTATACTTTTTATAAAATATATTTGAATGCATTGGTAAACTCCGCAAGCGCCCTGACAAAGGTTTAAGCAAATTTCCCTTTCTCTTGAATGCAAAACAGTGCAGCAATACTCTTCCCTTAAAAACAAGGTGAATGACAAAGTGAGTTAGCTGTATATGACTGTTTGCTGTATGACTACAAAACTCAAGCACATGACTTCACCTTCAAACAAAACTATAATTTTTAATTTTTTTATCTTACATTTGCTGAAAGAAAGTTAGTTATTTTTGTAAAATAAGATTATTAGCATCCAAACTTATAATCACAGTTGTCTTACCATTTAGGAAAACATAAACAAAACACTATATGATTTATTAGCTATGGTCATGTGCTCTATTTCACCTTTCCCTCGACACAGCGCCACAGGAATTGGATGATAGTTGTGAGCTCCATATTTCTCTTCCCTCTCAAAAACTTGTTTAGATGTCAATTTTGATTCACTGCTAAGTACTCTGATTTTATTGGACTCATCTGGAACAGTTGTAAAATAACATAACAGTTAATAAAAAAAGACATATAATAGCTAACCAATAAAGTAGTCATGTTAAATTAGTTAAAATCAAGCAAAATTATTTATTTAAATGTGTTTAACCATTGACAATACACACTACGTGAAGTGTGTATAGTCAATGTTTTAACCCTTTAAGTACTAATCTTCTGAGGGTAGTAGTTGAATCTATGATGTTTTATATATCTGAAAAATAAAATACCCCTGTCGTAGCAAACCTGCGTACTCACCGAATTTCCAATGTATGTACAAATATGTGTCTCACTACCACATAAGCCACTTACCAAGATGCATAACAATACATTCATAAACAAGTGATATATAACATTTGATTTATTCTCTATAAGGACTGAGTATGCAGGTTTGCTGCTTCGGGGGAAATAAATCAACAAATATTTTTGGTGTAAATATTAATAGACCACAACTAGGTGAAGCCACAACCAAGTTTCATCAATATAAATTAATCGAGATATAAAATTGTATTTATTCTCCATAAGAAGAACATTGGACAACGTATTGTGTTTAAAACACTATAAATATCTCCGCAACGGTTGAAAGTAGAACCAAAATTTTACTAGCAAAATGATTGTATTTTAGAGCTGAACTTATTAGGAAAAACAAATATGAAGTTTTCAATAAAATTAATTGAGGTAAATCTAAATACCTGCGTCGCAGCAAACCTGCATACTCAGCGAATTTCCAATGCATAATATGTGTCTTAGTACCACATAGAGCCGCATACCAAGTTGCATAAAAATATATTCATAAATAAGCGATATATGCAATTTTAATTATTCTCTATAAGAATAACAATTGGGGATGAGTATGTAGGTTTGCGGAAACAAGGATCACAAACAATTGATGTTTATGCAAATATAAATATAATTCAACTAAGTGAAGCCACGTACCAAGTTTGATCAATATTCATTCATAAATAAGCTATTTGTACAATTTTAATTATTATCTATAAGAATAACATGGGGAATGAGTACGCAGGTTTGCTGCAAAAAGGCACACAAAAAATGGGGTTTTATGTGAACATCAATATAACTCAACTAGCTGAAGCCACATACCAAGTTTGATTAATTTATGTTCATAATTAACGAAGATATTACATTTGACTTATTTTCTATAACATGGGGGCTGAGTACGCAGGTTTGCTGCCACGGGAATGATCCTTAAAAATTGCTTTTTTTGTGCAAATAACAATAGACCACAACCAGATGAAACTGTAAACCAAGTTTTGTTAGTATATGTTGATAAATAAGTGAGATATAAATTTTTTATTATTTTTCCATAAGAATAACTTTGGACAAAGTACTGTGTTTAGCACTTTCAATATCTCTGTAACCAATTGACGTAGAGAAATGATCAAAACACCAAATTGTGTGTTTTTTAAAGCTGAATCCAACGGTGAAAACTAAAATTTGATTTCCATAAATATTACATGTACAAACTTCAAAAAAACAATTTTTGGGATACAAAAACCCCCCAAAATACCACTTCGGATGGAGCGATCTGTCTAGTTTTCGAACTTAGTCATAAATACTGCTTTACACGTTTGTACCAAATTTCATCAAAATCGGATCTTTTTTACGAGAGTTATTTCACCCACGGACACACACACACATATATATATATATATATATATATATATATATATATATACAGTTTTGAACGAATGGTGTTTTTGGGGTCTGGGGACCTCAAAAGGAAAAGTTATCATGGTCCCAGGCCTAAGTCTTACTATGCCGACTACGGTAATAGCTTCTTCCCTATAGGGGAAATTCGCTAATAGGAGAAATTCGCTAAAACCTTTTCCTATAACATTAACATGGTAAATTTTATAAATATGTTTTTTGGATTTTCCCCGCAACAACTTGGCCTAGGATAATGATTCAAAATACAAAATTATTTGTTTTTTTAACCCCTATGAAATGGTCAAAACTAAAATTGAGTCTTTTTTTAAATTGTTGAGTGAAAAAAATATATATTTTTGAAAAATTTAAAACACACACACCCACGAACACACACAGTAAATGAAAACAACATTTTAATGATCTTACTTGGCTTTGGAAAAACACCAGGAATAAATAACCTTTATAGTTTTGGGCTTGAGCTTTTCTGTTAGTGAAAACAAATGCAATACTATCTCCAAAAGGGGAATATGTCCCCTTGGCACTACTAAACCGTTGAATCATCCAGTAATTTTATGATCTTAATTGTACAAGTTTGTATGTTAACTTACACTTTAATGGCTGCAATATAACTCTTAAACTGCCTATCATTGAAATAATAACGCTCACTTGATTGCTGTGTCAAGTTAAAACACTTTGATTTGAAGGTTTAAACTCTAAAAATCGTTAGAAAGGTTAGAAAAGTAACAAAGACCTTATTTCTTTCTTTCAAAATATTTTACTTAATCAGATGCTTTAAAAATAAAAACCAATGAAAACACGTAAACAAATCGAAGCTTATATAATATATTGAAAATTACCTAAGAGTTGAAACTAGTCATCAAAATAAACTGAATGAAACTAAAAAAGGGTACTTTGTTACAATCATTTTTACATTGTTATGAATAATATGGGGGCTGAGTAAGCAGGTTTGCTGCAAAAGGAATGAATATGAAATATGGATTTTCATTCAAATATTAATATAACTCAACTAGGTGAAGCCACATACCAAGTTTCCTCAATATACATTCATAAATAAGCGATATACAGCATATTTTATTAATTTATGTCATAACTAAGGGAGACATAAGATTTGACTTATCCTCCACTAGCTGTGTACCCGTCCTTCGCAGGGGTTGTATATAAATGGTAGATTAACTAAAGCAAATAACAATCCACATGATTTTACAATATTAAAACTACATTTTACACGTTTAATGTACAATTAAATCAAAGTTAACGAAATATACTGCTGCTAAGTCGAGGAACTCTGTCGGGTAGAAAGTGCGTGTGGTATGCGACTCCAAATCGGTACACGTAACACTTTGGATTCGCTTTTAGAAATAAAAGAACTCGAGTACAAAAAAAAATATCGGGGAGGGAGGGAATGGGGGGCATAAATATAAAATCGGGTGGGGGGAGGAAAATATAAAATCGGGGGGAGGGCAAAAATAAAAATCGGGGGGGGCAAAAATAAAAATCGGGGGGAAAAAATATAAAATGGAGGGGACATAAAATAAAAATATAAAATCGAAGAGGAGGGGGGAGCAAAATATAAAATTGGGGTGGGACAAAAATAAAAATGGGGGTGTGCAAAAAAATATAAAATCGAGGGGGGCATAAATATAAAATTGGGGGAGGTAATTAAAAAGACAGGGGAGGGGAGAAAAATATAAAATCGGGGGTGGGACAAAAATATAAAATGGGGGGGTCATAAGATTGTGGGGAGGGGGTACAGGAAGTATCGTTAAAAATTGTTTTTTCTGCAAATATATGTTTTTTTTATGTATATTTTTCCGCACACATATATATGCGCTGACACGATAACATTCGTAAAAATGGTCCGATTTTGATGAAATTTGGTAGAAACATGTAAGGCAGGATCTATTTTCATGAGTTCGAGAACCAGACAGGTCACTCTATTTTAAAGGGGGTTTTGTACCCCAAAAATTGGTTTTTGGAACTTTTTACATGTAATTCTTTTTAAACCCAACCTTTTGCTTAGACCATTAAATTTAGCTTAAAAAAAAAACAATTTGGTGTTTTGATCATTGCTCTACATCAATTGGTTACCGAGATATTAAAAGTGCTAAACTCAGTACGTTGTCCAATGAAAATCTTATGGAGAATAAGTAAAATATTATGTCTCGCTTATGAACAAATATTGATGAAACTTGGTATGTGGCTTCATCTGGTTGTGGTCTATTCTTATTTGCACAAAAAAACCATTTTTCGTCATACTGCTACAAAAACAGCTGTTTTAATACATGCTTTGCGGGGCTGAAGTAGTCCTTTTTCTCCGTAGGGAGAAAAAGAGTATTTTACTCCTTAGGGAGAAAAAGAGTCAGCTGATGTCGAGGTTATCACCTGTTCGTTATTACAATTTAGTTAATACGTGCATGTCAATGGTAAGTTATCGATCGTATCGAGAGTGGCAATCGATTATTAGTATCGATTAGTTCATTGTTGCATTGTTGTCAGTTCAGTTGTATTAGTTCCGTTCCTGCGCTTCAATCAATCGTTATGGTCAGCTGACATAACATCAACACAATTGACAGAGAATCACCTGATTGTTTTAAATAGCTGAAAATGGAAACAACTCTTTCGTCTGTAAAATCTTTGTTTTTTAAAGTAGTTAGCTCAATATTTTATGCAGTATGACGAAAAATATAGTTCATAACACGGGTCTAAAGTGGCCTTTCGTTACTTGCTCAAGTTACGACCTCGCCTGGCGGCTCGGTCGTAAACCTTGACCTGGTATGAAAAGCGTCACTTTAGCCCCTTGTAATGAATTATACTATTTAAGGATACTTCCTGTACCCCCTCCCCACAATCTTTTCTGTACCCCCCACTGTTGGCCTTCCAATAATCCAATCTATAGTTTAGATGACTTTTTTTAATGAAATATATTCAATTCTGACAGTAAAAGTATATTCTCCTTTTAGCGAATTTCCCCTATAGGGAAGAAGCTATTACCGTAGGTCTCATGGTAAGACTTAAGCCTGAGACCAAGTTATCATGTTCTCGGGCTTAAGTCTTACCATGAGACCTACGGTAATAGCTTCTTCCCTATAGGGGAAATTCGCTAAAAAGAGAATATACTTTTACTGTCAGAATTGAATATATTTCATTAAAAAAAGTCATCTAAACTATAGATTGGATTATTGGAAAGCCAACAGTAAAATTTATTTTTGAATTCTTTTAAAGAGTAAAGTTGTATCAGGGATTCTAGAATTTTGTAGATTTTGAGTGATAATAATACATGGCTAAAACCATATTAAATGGGTAATACTCAGAGCAAATAATGTTGTTTCCAGAAAAAATTTTGTTATTTAATTTTGTGATTTTGTTATTTAAATAACAAAATCCAGAAACACAGAATATTTTCTAAAACCATATTAAATGGGTAATACTCAGAGCAAATAATGTTGTTTCCTGAAAAAATGTGTAACTACATTATAGCCATCTGACCAACACAAGAGCGGAACAACTCCGGCAAGGAAACGTCAACATCATTCTGCTTATTTGTTTAAACTTTGTTTATGTTTGGCAAATTTCCTCTTTAGAAAAGAAGCAATTTTAGGTGGCGTGGCAAGGCCTAGGCCTCTGAGTTCATGATAATCTTTCGTTTTGAGGTCCCCAGATGCAAAAAAACACTATTTGTTTAAATTTGAATACATGAATAATGAAACTGAAAAAGGGTCCTTTGTTTCTGTTAATGATAGTAAAATAATTGATGATGGAACGAAGTGAAGGAATCTATGTACTGTATTAGCAGCGGGACCTTACTCAGCTTTCACGGGCCCTGTGGGCCAATGTTGCAGTCCGGATCCGGATCCAAGCTGGTGATCTTTTAGACAACAGTGTCCTAAATAAGACACCCCGGGGCAGTTGTCCCCCCTGTACTACTTTACGCTACCAGTTCAAAAATGGATTACATTTGTTTAACCGGTTATTAATAATTAATTTGTAAAAATTTTTAAATTTCCATAAGGTAAAGCATTGGACTCAAATTACCTTTAGTAAAGTGTGAGTGACAAAAAACTACTGACAAATTATCCTATTTAATGATTAAATATTAAAGTACTCTCCATTTAATATGAGTTAATTCAATTTATCAAAGGTTTTAAAAATTATTAGATTAAAAAACTAATACAAGTTTTTACAAATAAAGGTAACGTTCTCCCATAATATGAGTGAGTTGATAGTTTATCCACTAGATTGCAGCAGCCATTTATTTTGTATTTACTTCTGCCAACTGTGATCTTTTTCCATATTGTTATATCTAATATATAAAATTCTCGTGTCACAGTGTTTGTAACAAAACTCCTCCAAAACGGTTTGACCAATTCTTATGAAATTTTGTGTGTAGGTCTAAGAATATGACGTAATCTATTTTTTTTATTATTTATTTTTTTTATAGGCGAGTGATCAAAGCGAATGAGCTCATATTGAAAATGAAAGAGTATTTGACATAAAACAAATTCAATGACATTAGGACAGGACAACGTCTGTCGGACCAGCTAGTACATATATATAAATTTGAACGAATAGTGTTTTTGGCATCTGGGGACCTCAAAACAAAAAGTTATCATGGTCTCAAGCTTGAGTCTTACCATGAGACCTACGGTAATAACTTCTTCCCTATAGGGGAAATTCGCTAAAAGAAAATAATTCAATTTGAGCTGGTTACAATGATATATAATATAATTAGATTATTAATTAAGAAAACTATTGACATCTGAAAAAAGGTTCTTTTTCTAAAGTTTTTAGAATACAGTTGGACTATAGTACTTGGAAAAATTGCAGTTAACTGCTGAGGATATCTAAAGAAAAAAATGAAGCAAAACAAAATATCAGTTAACTTTTGTGTCATGATTGAAGTTTTCACAGTGCTAGATCTATGACTACTGAATATTTTCCATGTTTGTGTTTGTATTTAGACGTTTTTCACTTAACTTTTTTCACTATTTTTCCAGTAACCACTCAGTTCAGAAACCAATTTGTAATATTAAGGGTATAAACAAATCATGTTCAGTTCAGCATTTATCATGGCCCTAGAAGGGTCTTGAAATACCATATATGTGGCAATATTACACTAAGTGAATTTCTTGGCAATATCACCTAAGTGAAATTTGCTAAAAGGTCAAAGCAAAAGGTAAATAAGGAAATTTAGTGTACATAGTAAAAAAAAACTGTTATGTAATATTAGTGTGGGAAAATTAAACAATAGAATGAAATATTTTTGTCGTTGTAGCCTGATGATTTGGATTTTAAGAAGATTGCTCAGAAACGCCCACTCCTCCGGCCATTATCTACTTTCGCCAACCCCCAAAATATGCCAAAGGTAAGAATTAAGATCACAGTTTGGTGATTACATTTAATACAAACTATTTGTATGTGTTCCTTCTTACTCTTTGAAAACGATACAGGTGCATGTTATTGTCTGCTTTGTTTACCAAAACTTATAATAGGGTCGTACAACACAACTATTAAACGAGTTCGCACGCAGCACGAGGGAAGTGAATTTCCATATAACAAACTTTTAAAACTCAAAATCAGTGTAAAAACATACATTTATTCCAATTTTTATTTAAATCCGAAAACATTGATTTTTTGGTTGTTCTGATGCTCCTGGTTTAATTTACCTGCAAGGCTGAGAATACAATTTTGCACTTTATAAGGTTAGGAGAAGGTCCATTCAGGCTTGAAAGTAGGCGTGAGGTCGCTGGGGATGATAAAAGTACACCAAAAATGAATAACAGGCTTTTATAATGTTAAACCCCTATAAGACGTACTGTGGTTGGTCGATGCACATTTTCTTTAATAACTCGATAAATATTTATTCTATAATTACAAGAAAGGGCTTAAAAGTTTTGCCTCACTAATTCCCATCTTTATACATGCATTAATTTTATATCCAGGGCTTTTCTAACCCTTTTGGGTCTAAAAACTAGAAATTTGAAAGATTAATCCCCCAAAAATGGGTTTAGAGTTTTCCGATTGTTTTGCCCAACGAACTTGTCCAACTGATTATAGAAAGAAACGTGCCTACCAAATTTGAAGTAAATCAGACAAAAATGTGACTACTAGAGTACAAACACACACACACACACGTATATAATTTTTTACGACCCCCCAATATATGTTCAGAGGGTCAAGTTAGGAACTTCCATGGTCGTCCCGGGCTTAAGTTTCACTGTGCGGGTATTGCTAATAGTTCACTTTCCGAAGGAAATTCACTAATAAAACTCGCTTATGAACCGTTCTCCGCACCGGGATCTAGCAGGCAAGAGCTAGATGTTTTAAAAGTTGATTTGCATTGTAATCAACTGATTAAGTAAAATATAACTCCATAAGGTTATCATTGGAACTTTTAAAGCTTATAAGGTGAAGCTCTAAAGGTGGAGGTTTTTCAAAAACCTAAAAGGCAAATATAGAGAGTAAGTTATTTTCATTAATACCAAACATGTACAAGAAATAATAGTTTAGGGGTTTAAATCGCTGAACAAAAATCAAGAAATTATTTTAATAGGATGGAAAATAACTATTAACACAATAATATAATGAATATATTATATATAAATAACAATTATAATATATAAGTAGAAGGATACAAAGTTGGAAAAATATTAAACTGTTCACTAACAATAATTTTGAGAGGGATGTTATGAATGTTCATCATTCAAATTTTAGAATTAATGACCATAAAGTTGAAAATTCTACCTGACCCAAAAGTTTTTAATTTGGAGTAAGGATCAAGATATCCAAAGTCTGTGATTGATGGATTTATTTCTCTTAATTTATATTTTACCTATTTACGATCAAGCCATCCCAGAAGATCAGGACAGGAAAGGCTCTAACCAATAATAAGGCTCCACACTGTAATTGTTACCATTTTTCCGAGTTAATACTCCATAATTGCCGTCCACCTGGTGTGAAGTTTGGCAATGCAGCACGTCTAATATTGGTTGTCTTGAAATGTAAAACAAAATTGATATTTAATTAAAAATCCTATGTTACTTTAAACCTTGTGGAGATGATTTTTCATATGCCACATCTCTGTAGAAGGGAGTTAATTATGGAAGGTGATTCTTTCAGCGACAATGGCGTTTAAAGTTTTGACAGGAAGTGGTACAAAACCTAGGTCTTGATACTCCTAAAATCAAAATGATCTCATTGATTAATAGCTCAGAAGAAATGAACAGTTTGATCCAACTGTTAAGATTTTACTCAGGACTTGCCTGACGAACCGAGTCATGCACCCTAACCACTATTTTACCCATCTAAAAAATGTATTTAACAATTCTAATGTGGAAGTTTTTAAATACTTCATGCCCTACCCTTTAAAACCCTGCCAGTTCTAAATGTCTAAAGAACATCCACATATTTTAGAATGTCTTTAAGTCATGATTTTCAAATCGGTGTTTCTTTTTTTCAGAAAAAAAACGCTCCTGCACCACCTAAAAAAAAGACAAAGACTGCTCAAGAGTTAACTGACGATTGGGGTTTCCTGGTTTGAAGTTGATGTCTGTTTTGTTCAGAGCTTACTGATTTTATAACTACGCTTAATTTACTAATTTAGATAGTATGTCTTAGTTAAGTTTATGAAATTAGCTGTAATAGTGTTTTGAAATGTAATATCTTAGTTTTAGCTAGCTCCCTGTAATTGTGAGGTTTAGTTTATTAATTATTAGTTATTAGTACATTTTATAGTTTGTAAATGTAAGAACTAGAAGATTAATCCTAGATAATACACTAAGCATATTTCATAACCAAAACAATAACTTTAGTAATATTGTTGACACCTACTGTTTATTTACATTGTTGATACAATGTGCTAGATTTAAGTCTGCCAGTTAACCCTTTGAGTGCCAGAGTTTTTCGGTCGTCATATCCCTAGAGTGCCAGAGTTTTTAACACAGTATATCCCAAAAGTGCCAGGCACAAAATCAACATTTTGCAAGGGTTTGCAAAAAAATTAATAACTTTTTTATTTGGTAAGATATTATTATGAAACTTTTTTTGTTTTGTAAGTTTAAAGTTTAGCTATAATATTATGCACATATATAATATTTAAAAAATAAAAAATAAAAAATTTGAATAAATATATGTATGTGGGAAATTTCTTTTAATTTTTTTTATTTGTTTCAGGTAAATAAACATTGTTCAAATGTAAGATTTTCACCAAATAACTACTAGATTTATAGAGGACATGTTTCCCAAAATATTTCCTGAAAGTTTCATTAAATTTGGGCTTTAGGCGGACAAGTTATTTCCATAAATGTAAAAAAATATAAACACGGCAAATTAGTACACAAGACAGTAGCCTAACTTTATTCAAGGGTTTAAGTTTTATTACAATTTTATTTCATAAAGCAGACTAACTAGGCCTCGTATATTTATGGAGTATATGTTTACCTGAACATATCCTGGAAATGTCCTGGAAGAAATAATAAAAAGTAATGGCGTAAGAAAAATTTTCTATAGCAACGATTCACAAAATCAACATTTTGCAAGGGTTTTGTACATAAAATCAATAACTTTTTTATTTGGTAAGATATTATTATGAAGCTTTTTTTGTTTTGTCAGTTTAAAGTTTAGCTATAATATTATGCACATATATAATATCTAAAAAATACAAAATAAAAAATTTGAATAGGTACATAATATTATACATGCGGGACATTTTTTATATTTTTTCAGATAAATAAACATTGTTCAAATATAAGATTTTCACCAAATAACTACTAGATTTATAGAGCTAGAAACTATCCTTGAAATCACCTGTAAGAAATAATAAAAAGTAATGACGTAAGAAAAATTTTCCATAACAACGATATATCGTTGCAATGTATTTTTCGGTAAGACCACCGACGACGATATATCATTGTGAAGTATTTTTCGGATGTTCCGTGCACAACGATATATCGTTGCGTGGCACTCAAAGGGTTAATGTATCGTTATTTCTCAATAAATATATATTATGACTTTTAAAAATCAATCTTATTGTACGGACAATTACACTTTTTGTAAACTTTTCGGGTGCCTACCTGTTGATCGACAAGTTATTTGGTCGCAGGGACAGTTGGTAGGGTTTTAAAAAATAAATATTAATAATTAAATAAAGTACTGAAACGCACTGAACGACATGTTAGTTGCTCATAGGGACAGTTCGTAGGGTTTTAGAAAATAAGTATAAATAATTAAATCAAGTCCTGAAACCCACTGATCGACATCTTAGTTGCTCGCATGGACAGTTGGTAGGGTTTCAAATAATAAATGTAAAAACAGATTGGCTACTTGCTAGATGTACCTGTTGCTCGCGCCCCCCACTCTACCTTCCAAAGAAGAGGGGCGAGGCGGAGGCTTGTAGCGGAAGTGTGTAGCCCCACCACCAACTCAATGGACTCAATGTTTGACCGGCGGGACCACGGGACCACGCAGGACGCAGGTGCGGTAAGAAATTTGCTGAACCTTGAAACAAAATTTCCCCGATGTTGCGGCGTATAAGGCAGTTCCGACGGCAACGATTGCTACCTCACCTTACTCTCTGAATTGTGCTCCTACCTTTTGGCGCTTTGGAGAACTACGTCCAACTAACTTGTTACGCAGTACAACACCATACGGCAAAATTTATATTGGTTAGTTGTGATTTCAAAATATTACCTAACCCATTGAACAGTTCGCTGCACACACTAGCAGCTAAAAAGAGGCACGAATCTCCTGAAGTGGAGACTTTGTATATGTGGTGCCTCTAGCTGCTCTAGAAACAGGGGCAGTTTAGTCAGCGTGTTGTTTTTGTATTTGCACTCTTATAATTTTGCGTTCTCGGTAACTGCATATACTTGGCCTAGTGGGAAATGGAGTGCTGGATGTGCATAGTAGTAATATGCTACAATTTGGGGAAGTCTTATTATCTTTTACATAGGTTTAAACGACTGTAGATGGGGAAAGTGGCCGTAAAACGTGTATGGTACAATGGAACGCATCCTTGCTTGAAGTTGTTACATTTGTAAATTGGTAATTGTAATTAATTATGGAATCAAGACGTACAAGGTATTGTCCAATACTGCAGGGTCATAGTAGGATCCGCACCCCATGAGGTCTAACATTGCGCTTATGGGCTTAAAATCTGGCTTCTGATTGGTCTAATTAGGTCACGTGATCCAAGATGGCGGCGCCCATGGTGGCGTTCCCGCCAAATTTGCGCGCCAAAAAAAAATTGGCCTAACCTTACTTTTCTTCCCGCCACTTTTTTCCCTCCAAAGTGTTACCAACTTAGCAGAGCTAATTATATGTACCATATATAATTATATGTACCATATATAATTATATGTACCATATATAATTATATGTACCATATAACGCCACAGTGTATAATATATATATATATATGTACCATAATAGTGTATAATATACCATCACCAGAAAATACTCTGTTAAAAATTCATTTTAGTTAATACAGAGAAACTCAACTTTATCTGTGTCAAGATAGTGGTTGCCTCACCACGGCACATCCTGTGCGGTTACATGTAACCGCGAGCGGCAGCCGCCGCTCGTACAATGAACGTCTTTGAATCCGTGATACACCACTCATCATGAATAGCCCATTGAAGAGTGGCAGTAAAAGTTGTATTATAAATACGTCTGGTCTTCAGTCTACAGTTATGTTTTGTTGAGGTGCGCAGTGCTCGCTCCACTCCTCTACTCTACACTTGGTAAGTAAAAAAAATCAAATTCATTTTAAATAAACTATCTTTATTTCTTTAAAACCAATTAAATACTAATACAATTCTAACTTCTCAAACAAAACAATTTTCTAAAAACAATATTAATACAGAATGACTTTTAATCCTCACTTGTTGACTTATTATTGTACAAAAAACAATTTCAAATAAAATGGACTTACTTTAAGTTTAAACAAAATAATTATACCTCTAAAAACAATATTTATACAGAATGGCTTTTAATCCTCACTTGTTAAATAATAATCACATCTTCTAATAACAAACATAAAACTACTCTACTTGTTGACTTATTATTGTACAAAAAAAACAATTTCAAATAAAATGGACTTACTTTAAGTTTAAACAAAATAATTATACCTCTAAAAACAATATTTATACAGAATGGCTTTTAATCCTCACTTGTTAAATAATAATCACATCTTCTAATAACAAACATAAAACTACTCTACTTGTTGACTTATTATTGTACAAAAAAACAATTTCAAATAAAATGGACTTACTTTAAGTTTAAACAAAACAATTTTCTAAAAACAATATTTATACAGAATGGCTTTTAATCCTCACTTGTTAAATAATAATCACATCTTCTAATAACAAACATAAAACTACTCTACTTGTTGACTTATTATTGTACAAAAAAAACAATTTCAAATAAAATGGACTTACTTTAAGTTTAAACAAAACAATTTTCTAAAAACAATATTTATACAGAATGGCTTTTAATCCTCACTTGTTAAATAATAATCACATCTTCTAATAACAAACATAAAACTACTCTACTTGTTGACTTATTATTGTACAAAAAACAATTTCATATAAAATGGACTTACTTTAAGTTTAAACAAAATAATTATACCTCTAAAACAGACATAAAATGATTTTAACCTTTAATAATAACCTAAAAATACATAAAACAACTACTGCTCAAAAAATATCCTTAGCCTACTTACAATTCTAAGCCGGCAGAAGGGGCAGCTATAAATCCGCATACTGCACTGGGGACATAGAGTGTGGTGACAGGGCTGCAGAACAATACAGGGTAGGCCGTCATTACAAATTTGGCACTCGATGTGCCTACCCCGCTCCATGTCTGGGTCAGGTCCTCTCTCAGTCAGGGAGTCCATCACCGGGCCGCTGGTTCCCAGGATGTTCTCCAGAGTATGACGGATCTCATCCCATACATGGGTTATTACAGCTGCCACATCCGGAGGTGTTGAGTCCTCTAAGACGTTCGACGCGAGGTTCAGCACGCCACGCAGCTCGTGTCTCACGTAGGAGAGGCGGGAGAACATTACTCCAGTCTCAGACGAAACAGCCCCTGCCCCGTTCCGCAGTCGCTCCTGAAATCATAAAGTATCTTTAATATATCTGTATATTATACTGAATCCCTAAAGAAACAAGTGTTATTATTATTATTCTGTAAAGCCTGTACAAATTGACGAGTGGATATCTAGTTTAATCATAATTACCCACCTCTTCAAATATTCGCCTTCGCAGTTGTAGAATAGCATCCTCCCTTCTACAGTTGACACAGGTCCCTGGCTCAACTGCTGGCATCCTCTCCTCGCACTGTAGGTTCGTTGGTTCTGCCGGTGCTGCTGCTGCTGCTGCTGCCTCTCCATTAACCAGTCTCTGAATAGTTAAAAAAAAAAACCTGTTAGTATATGATATGTTAATTATAAACAAGGTTTATTTACTCAAACAATAACAAATATAATAATCAATACAGTTACCCTACCTCAATATCAGTTGTGCGACCTGACTCCCACTCGTAGACAAACCGTGCCTCCCGGCCATACCCCCTGGTAAAGGGGAACCTTGCAGGCTGCCATGCTTCACCACCATTCTAAAATCATTTAAAAATTACTAAATACAGCTATACAATCCCAGGCACAAAAAGTAGTCCATTTAAACCTATGTATACTAACCATAGTAGAAATAAGACGCCACCAACGGCCGTTTACCCGCTGCTCGCGTACGTGAATACAGGTCCCGGTTACACTCGATGGCTCAACTTCGTCGATCATCTGATCCACATAATATTCCGCAACGTTCTGAAAAAAATATAAATATATATAATCACTGTATTAAATCAAACCCTACTTAGTTATCCCGACTAAAATACACTACAACTTACTTGCGGGAGATGATAAAAGTTGCGGGGTGTAGGATGATCATTCCGAGCTCCAAAATAACTCAGTATCTCCCCCCGCGCATTGTAAAAGAATTGTTGCTCTGGAATAGTCTGAAACAAGATAAAAGGCAGCATCTGTTAGGTTACTTATAAACAAGCCTAATTTAATAAACCTTCTAGTATTAAGTGAGAATGTATTAAACCTACCAATAGATCAGCACGCCTTGCAGGACCCGTAATTGGTTCACTACCACCAACACCGGGCCTCTCAAATCTCGCCACTAGTGCAGCCACTCTCCGAGACAAGGCAACTCTTCTAGGGGGAAACTCGAAAACATCCTCATCATCTCCTGTCATGTTCCGTCCCTGTAAATAATATTTATATTATTATTAAAACTTAAAATGTATATTACACATTAATACTAATTACTAAACCTTATGTTAATACTTACAAGATGATTCTGTCGAAAGTCACGTCTCGAAGCCGTCATCCAGTCAGGCAACTCCCTAGACCGATCTCGCCGGGTAGTCTCCTCCCGTCCACCCCTGAATGACGGGAGCTCCATCGGCTGTGACTCTGGGGTTGGAGTGCCGGGGCGTGCAACTGGAGAGCGATCCCTAGCCTGAAAACAAAAGGTACATAAACTATATATATATATATTTGATATACTAACATATTAGTTATATTTTAAAGTAAACATTCTACCTTCATAAAAAGATAGTAAATTTGACTTACATTCTCCACACTCTGCCTAGCTCTGTTGTCAATGTATACAATGTTCCTTGGTGTTCGCCTAATTGGAGACGCAGGCCTCTCCCACTGAAAGAATAATAGAGTTTGAGAAAACAATACTGCAAGTATGGGGGAGCGAAAATCTCCCCCTAACCCATAGCTAAGTATCAGACTAGTAAACTAAGCTACACAAAAAATAAAACTTACAGTTCCCAATGCTCGCATGCTAGCCTCTATAAGCTCAGGAGCTATGTCATACTGCAACAGACAAATAAAATAAAATTTAGACTTACATTCTCCAATTCCTGCCGGATTGCCTCACGATCCTCTTGGCTCAGTATCTGCCCTGAGCCGTTCTGCAACAAAAAATTAATAAGTAAAACATGTCTTTCTAACTTAAGTTAAAACAAGCCCGCTATAAAAAACTACTAACCCTGAAACTATTCCTGGTCACCACTGCACCAGACTGCAGGAAGGTCCTACTGGTCTCAATTACAAATTCCCCCTGGCTCGAACGGCCAGAGTGTCTTAACATTTGAGTTAAGCGGCCACTGTACTCTTCCTAAAATCAAAGAAAAATAAAACTGAATACACACCTATTATAAAAATAATCCTAAACTAAAGTCTTACCTACTTTAATTTACTAACCTGAGATAGAGGTCGCAGCTCGGTTAAACTCGCTGCAGAGCTACTGGCCTATAAATCAAACAAATAAAATATATTACTATACAAATACAACAAATAAGAGACATATATTAAATATTATATTTACTTAAATAACAACGTCAAATAAAAGCAATGCTTACCTGAGAAAGGTTGTGGAGGTTAGAAATATTGCTCAGGGAAACTGCAGTCCCGCTCTGAAAATAAATAAATTTATAAAATATAACTAATAACAACACACCTATTAAAACCAAATAATTCCACAACAATACAATACTTACGGCTCTAATAGACAGGATATCCAGGTCTTCAGCAAAGAACATGTCCTGACTTAGTGCCTGAGCTGGTGGAGGGTTGCTGCCAGAGGCCTAAAAATAAACAACAATCTATTACTAACTATATGACCTGTAAAAACGACGGGTCTGAAAAAAGTCTAAAGAAATCAATGTGAGTTTAAAAAATAAACTAATAAAAACTAACCTGTTCAGTTGAAGGAGGAATATTTTCCTCATCGCTGTCTCCTGCCGCTAGGCGAAGACAGACGAGGACAAACAATTGCAAAAACACTATAGCCATTATAAAAATCACTGTGTTCATAGCGACATAACAAAATAAAGCCTGAACCCCGTATATATACTAAATTCCCTCCATATGCTCTGCCTACCCAGCCAATAACAATCCATCCGCCCCACACATCCAACCAATCACATCCAAGACGACTGTTGCTCCGCCCAACAGGGCAGCCAATCAGGTTACGCGAGGTCTCGCTAGCCGCGCCCCACACACACTCTGCTCCTCTCTCACTTCATGATGAACACTCCGCCTAGCCTAACTCAAATTTGCCTTAAGCATTATTGTCTAAAATTCAAATTTCTACAGCAAATTCAAAATTTAAACGTGCCATTTTTAATCAAACAATCACTAATTGAAGAGCACAAAAGTAAATGTTATAAAGCAAGTTACTTTATCTGTGGGCGGAGCTATTGCAGTAACTGTTACTCGGTGGGTACAATTATTAATAAGGTTAACTTTTTGTTGTTGTTTGTGTGACTGTGTATAATTCTTCTTTTTGTTTTACAGATCTACGAACTAGCGCCGCACAGTTTCGAGCCTTACGCTTACATTGACGGCTGGTGGCTGGGGACCAAAAACCTAGGCTACTGCCTGCACCGGCCGTACATCCGGTCCCAAAACTGCTTCGAGTGCGGGATGTTTCAAGAAATCTCGGCGTCCCGAGAATGTTGCTGTTAAGGTAAGATATGTTTCTTTCCCAGCCATTTACTTTAGAGTCCGGTAAAATATATTATCGGGCTACAATTTTGATTTGACCGTAATGTTTTTAATTTCTCGGTCAAATGTTTCCAAGTCCGCTGGAACTGTTTAACGGGGGATATAATTAATTTGACAGTAATATTTTAAATTTCCCGGTCAAGTACCCCTCCCTGCGCTATCGCGGAAGTGGTTGGCGATTAGCAAGCGCTGCTCGCCTCTCGCGTCAGTTACAGTCATGCAGCCTGTGTATGAGTTGTGCGATTCTTGCAGTAAACAAACTTACTGTGTTAGGTTGTGGAGGAGCCATAAGGGATTCCTCTATGCCTTATGCTGTGTATGTGCGGGGCTACCTTCCGAGCAGTGGGATCGGCGTAACCCACCGAGGTTTTGTGGGCATTACTACCCGTAAGTAATTTGTATTATAAATAATCTAGACTGTAGCCTGTCCAAAACCCTTTTTAAAACTTTAGAGTCCGAAAAAAATACTTTACCAGGGGCTACAATTTTGATTTGACCGTAATGTTTTTAATTTCTCGGTCAAATGTTTCCAAGTCCGCTGGAACTGTTTAACGGGGGATATAATTAATTTGACAGTAATATTTTAAATGTCTTGGTCATTTACTTTAGAGTCCGGTAAAAATACTTTACCGGGAGAATATTTTGTTTAGACTGTAATGTTTTCCGTCAAATATTTATAACTCCGGTGAAATAATTTTGAACGCTCCCGTTTCCACACCACGGTAAGCCGTTAGGCTAGGCCGTAGGAGCGTCGGCGCGTTCTTTTTGGTTACCCAGAGCTTCCCCTGGAGGCCTAACCTCTGGGGTGAGAGGCCCCAACCATCGCCTCTCACAGTGGTAGCCACTCCATAACAAAATGCTACCTCCTTTTATTTTTTATTTTTACTTTTATACTTTTTTTGTATTTTACTTTTATACTTTTTTTGTTGCGCCTTTCCATCCACTTTTCCCTGACAGTCAGAGGATTACAACAAACGGTTTCACGGTTTTTTAGGCCAACCTCCCCACACCCCTGGACTTACAAAGGGTTTAGCCCTGCCTTGGGTGAGCGACTGCCGGGCCTTATTTTTTATTAGGCCCCACTCGAAAATATTTTTCGAGCGTAGTACTTCGCGGACATCAAGGCGCAGTTTTCATTTTTATTTCCATGTACAATACAATCTACAAGTTCATAACTATCGCTACTATTTACAATATTAATCTCTTTAACATTAGGGTGAAATTCCCGAAGGAACTGAGCCTTTTCAAGACCCTTTGTATAAATAGTTTCAAAAGGTTTACAGAGTGAGCTTAAAAGCTCCTCACTGTACTCTACCTCGCCATCGTCCCACTTAATGTGGTGATAATGACGGGTCAACCAACGGGCTGTCCTTTGCATTTTACTATTTAAACAATCAAAGCTGTATGGAGGTCGGAACACAATCTGTGTTCTATACGACCTCCCAACTATAGCAAGTTCTTTAATAATAAATCTATTATCGTTACTCCGGAAAGCTTGAAACTCCACTATAGCTTCCATAATAAGACTTCCTGATATAAACGGTCAGCTACGTGAGGCGGTAATTGATCCGTACAGGTTTCAGCATCGGTTAATACTTGATTAATAAAAACTTTAATAATATCCTCTATATAAAATAATTCTAATAGAGAGCGACCAATTAAAGGAATATATTTTACAAGTTGATCCCACTCGTTAC
The DNA here is from genome assembly GCA_963675035.1 of Allygus modestus. NCBI lineage: Eukaryota > Metazoa > Arthropoda > Insecta > Hemiptera > Cicadellidae > Allygus > Allygus modestus. The sequence continues at coordinate 351,488,698 of OY776111.1, read as the reverse complement.
GGTTGAGAGCCAAGGAGTGCTCGCCGTCAGAGACACAAGCGTACTGCTGACCAAAAATACTGCTAAGCTTTATATTAGCCCCCGTGTCTATAGTAATAAAACACTGATAATTCCCCAAGAAAGCCAAAGTTATTTCATTGAACCTGTCAACTAGCTGACAGAACGAGTCGTAACTCCAAAATACAACACCTTTTCTCCCCTTAATTAATACACCCAAACTATTATCTCGATTTTTAAAAATACCCGACACGACACATTTGGTGAGTTCTGGGTCCAAGAAATGTACTGACTTTAAAAATACTCCGGTCATTAAATTTATAGGCTCAACCAATCGGGGGATAGGCACAGCGTCTGCCTCCGGCGAAGTCATCTCTGCTACTGACCATCTTCAGTCTGTAATATTCAACGTACAGATGTATCTTTTACCCCTTCCCCACCCCACCCCAAGGGGGGCGATTCGCCCCCCTTGTACATACATTCCAAGTGTTGGACCCGGAGGGTCCACTGTTTAGAAATTACACTGGAAATTTTCTCTTGTGTAAGTTTAATACGCCTTGAAAATCTGGCTCTGTCCCGTGCCAGTTGTTCCCAATCTGATTTCCTACCTTCTTCTGGTAAACTGTATATTTTTGTAACTACCGGGTCGGAGAAACTAACTCGAGATTTTCCTGACATCTCCGGTTATCGGTGTGTATGTGTAGTGACAGTCGTGTAGAATTAAACAATATGCCCAAGTATTGGCTGGGATGGCGGTTTTAGCTTGAATCTCAAGCCTGACGTCCACTGGCCCTGTTTTAATTGTATCGTCCTGTTTTGAACAGTCAATTACATAAAGGGGGCACTTTGCTTTAAAATCATCAAAGTTTAATATAGGTGAACCAATTCTTCCGTAATACGAGTTTTGGAAGGTAGCAAACATGTCATAGAACAAGGCGGTGTTCCCGCGAAGGTTATCATATGGGTAAAAGTTTGAGTTTAAATAAAGTTTTACATCAGTTAGGTCGCAGGCATCAAATTGTGACATATCCTTTACCATATCGTTCTTTCTGCCTGTCTGGAAGGCCAGAACAACATACCGAGGTTTTTCCGTTTGGTTAGATGTTTTAAGTGTCCAAGATAATGTTTCAGTATTCGGAAGGTTCGGGTATTCAATCATTTCCCATTGACGGAATGGGAGATGGATCGCGGGATCTTTCTCAATAAACTTGTACAATTTTAATTTTTGAGCGTCATTTACTGTTATATGAGGCATACGCCAGTATATTTTATCAATTTTTAATTCTAAAGTCCCGGCCTCCGGAGTTTTTACAGCGTTATTATCTGTAGCCGAGCGTAAGAGTATAAGTTCCTGTTTAACGTTTACCAACACCCGCCTGTAGTCTTCGGCGAAACCTAGCAATAGTTTTAGCGGGATCGAATATATAAAATCTGTCACTCTTTCAGAGTTACCGGGGCCTAGCCAGCAGGCGTTCTTGAGAGTGTTTGTTTCTTCCGAGCGAATGGATAGGATATTTTTTAAAGTAGTAGTAATACCGACATTTTTTGTTCTATCAATCTCCTTGCCACAAACCTCGTAGCGAATTTCTTCAAACAAGAAAGACATTGCGTTATTTACAAAGGATACGTTCAGAGCAGCCCCATCTGCCTTTTTAGCGCTAACTTTACCGTGAATCACGATAAAACTTTCAAAAGGTGCGGTAATTATGTCCTGCTGTAATATTGGTATTCTAATTTCATCATTATTATTATAAGTTGTACTTGCATACGGCTGATGTGAGTGCAACTCCATCCCTGTTATCAAGTCATCGTACACAGCCTGGCTGTCTATCGCTAGTAGCGCCATTTTGTATTACTTTAAAACCGAGAGAACGGAGAAACTTTATATTCTTACAACTTAACGTCTTGACTTTCTGAACACTACTGACCTGCTGCCTCGCCGGCATTCCCCTAAATAGTAGCCCCATTACTGCGCCTGAGATGTAGTCTAACAGAAATTCTTTCTCCGCGAAAGTTAACAAGATTACCGTCCTGGTCTCTTAGAGACACTGTCAAGTTGTTGATCCTTTGACTGATGACGGGTAAATAAATAACATTCCTCGGTAATTCTATTATTTTATAGCCCGGTGGTTCGGCAGGGTAGAACTCGTGTATGACATGACCCTCGACTCCGTTTAGGTACGACCCACGTGTGACATTACAGTCCACCCGTATAGAGTTGACTTTAATTATATCTACAGGTAGTTCCGAAACATGTTGAATATTAGCCGCGTATATTTGTTTTTTGTAACCCAAGAGTGTTCCCAATGATTGCTCTTTAGTAAAGTCAATTTTCTCAGAACAACATATCGTAGCTTTCAAAGTGTTGTTATTTGGTTTTAATGTAAACTGGATTTCTTTCGGTAGCTGGGATTTAATGTATTTTTCAATGTCCTCAATTTCGTAAGAACCTTCAGGGATTATAATAATTTTATCATCACCGTAGTAAAACTTATCATTAATGTCCTTCTCAATGTTTGGTATAGAGTTATAAGTGGTCAGTTCAATTAAACCAAGTTCCCATTCACCCTTGCTAACATCTACGGGAAACGCTAGCTCGTGGGATAAAACACTAGTTGCTCCCGTGAGACAGAACATTACTACGGAGAAACTTTAAGCACAAATGTCCGCAAACAACTGAGTCAAACTTCTGTTGTCTCTTGTAATTATAGTATAGCTCACAGCCACTCAAGTATCGTGAGATCTCCTGTGGTGGTCTTAAATTGCCAAAACTGTCATAGTAATAGGCTTTTTTATCAATCTTCTTGTAACAAACCCAGTGAGTACCCTGCCCAGATGTACTGTCCAAGTTAACTATCGCAGATTCATATTTTCTCGGGCGTTTCGGTAAACTGTCTCTCATGTAAACCCCTCTAAAGTTTGGAATTTTTAACAACCTCGCGTATTTGATTAAATCGTAATTTGTAAGTGGTTTTATCGGTATCGAGATGCTTTTTTTTTCGTTCTCCTTTTCTTTCTTCTACCTGCACCTTTCTTAGTACCCGCACCTTCCTTTCTATAGGGTCTTAGATACAGTCCTTGGCCTCTGGTACGTTTAGCGGGGCGTTTCTTTTTACGGCCTCCCCCAAATTTTGATTTTGCCTTCATGGCTGTAGTGACTGCCCAAGCAGCGGCTTTCTCACCAACACTAGCGTTACTGGACTTGAATCTCTGCCAAGCGCGTTCCGCCAACTCCTCGTCCGCTTGCCTTCGTCGCTCGTTGTCGGAATACCGGGAGTATGCTATGTCGTGGACCTTACAGGCCTCGTCCAAACCGTTTATTCCTTTGTCACCTCTAGCCAATCTCGCTTTTAATCTCGTGCCAGGTCCACAAAATTGATATCCTCCAGGTAAATGTAATTCGACAGGTAGTAAGTCTATGGCCTTATTAAGAACAGATGAAATAATACCTCCGCCTCGCACGACTGCTGGCTTACGTCTGAGAGGTTTCCTTCTGGTCTTAGCCATTTTATTGTAAATATTTAATCACCTCGTACAGTCTATTTAACAGTGTTTCACGTATACACGGAATATTTCTCCAGATAGCCGTAATATGTAAGATACTCTATTGACTTGTTGCGCGAGGTAAGGGGCAACACAAGTAGTAAGAGAACCAACATCTTCGACGGTCCAGAGTAGACTAATCAGTATTCCCCGGTTTAAGTGACATTATATATTCAGCTTCTGTCTTGAGGAGATTGGGGAACAGTATCATCAAATATACCCGTGGGCTAAGGATGAAAATTCTCTTTAATTTGTTTCAAAAGAAGCTCTACTCAGCCCCTCTTCAGTCATAAAGAGATCATAAGTATCAGGCGGAAGAGGTTTAACGTCTTCTTCTTCTTTAGGCTCTTCATCACCTTCTAACCCTTCAGCAAACAAAACTTCCCAGTCTAAGTCATAATTTTCACCCGGCGTGGCAGACCTCCCAGTTTGTTTTTTGTTAATATAATTAAAGAGCATGGTACCAAATTTGTTCAACCGTTTCTCGTGAAATTCTTTATTACTAGTTATTAGACCTTCGCATTTTGACAGTCTGGTCTTGAGACCGGTTAAGTCAAACTGTTGATTAGCGAGGTTAATGGTTATAGGCAATATCTCTTTTTCCAGGTACGACTTGGTAACTGCATCGCTGGGGTCTGTTGGTAAAGCTAAATTAGTTATTTGTTTATTATTAGCGTCATATTTATCGTTGGAGATAGTCATACTTAGTTTTTTTAGTATGCCCAAGTTTACTGCCTCCGAGGGCTCCATGGGGTCAGCTACACTCCATAGTCTTTTATTTTGCATATTGAACCTCTGAACGTCAGAAGGTATAGATTTATGGTCAACATAATTCTTTGTAGCAGCGTCGAGTGGCTGTAACGGTGTAGCCAATTTACATATTCGTTTATTTTGCATATCATAGTCACCTTGAGGCGTTAAATTGAAACCCTCTCCCTTGGGGCCTTTGACGGCCTCACCTCGGGATTTCCGGCTACTACGTCCAAACTTGTCAATGGTCATTTTAATAATGCTTTAAATCTACTGTTGCCAGCTCCTTTTATATACCCCGCTTCCCTTAGCTCTTCCACAATACTTAGTATTTCATTGCTATGGACTCTGTTTCCAGTCTCTGTTGACATGGCAATGTGTCTTAGTCTACTTACCAATTCGTCGGCGTCGTCCCAGTGTATTATATCACGGGATTTAGCATTTTTCCACGCTAGACCCTTGCCCACTCTGGCCGGGAATAAGTCTTTAATAATTCTTCTGTACTTTAGATTGTTGTCCCTTCTAATTTGATTGTGGAATTTGTATCCTTTCTTGTGAGCGTTGGTGGCGATAATAATACTCTTATAGGTATTAAGATCGTCTTTATTGTATATATCCTCGTCAGGGGTTCTCTTAAATATGAGCTCATACAAACCTTCGGTAGGACTATATCTTGTGTTGTTTATTAGTATAGTTCCATCGTTGTCAAAGTCTAACACCTTATCTCCCATCATTAAAGTACTGCCTTCGTATCTAGGACCGTAATCATGATCAATAACTCGGACCTTACCGCTAGCATCTTTTAAAAGCAGTGTCATATACCTCACCGTCATGGGGTTACTAAACTCATTTTCCATATATTGGGACGCTGTTTCCAGTCCCGAAGGGGTCGATACAATTTGCTTTAACCCGCTGGTTTCAGGTGTAGATACACTCTGAGGAATAAATTCAGCTTCTCCTTCATCATCTGTCGTATCGTATTCCATTGGCTCTTCTTTAAAGGTTTCGGGTTCTGTTTTTATGTCGGCTGTGTTTGTTGTCGTTTTTCTAAGTTCTTGTATAATTGGTTTATACTGTTTCTCAAGCATAATATCACTTTCCTCAGATCCTTCCTTAAACATTTTATACTTTCTCTTAATGGCATTACGCAGCTCTATGAGCCGGTTTGTCAGTTGCTGTTTCCTGCTCCGCTTCATAGTCATAAATGATAGATTTCAATTAGCGCATCTAGATTTAAGGCATTTCGACTTGCCTGAAAAACAAGGCACGCCTCTTATGCCTCCGTATGTACTCGATAATATCCAACAGTGAAACACCAGCGCTAAAGTCCATACCTCTGTAGTACCTCTGTTCTCTAGCATTAAACCTGGGAATCACATAACGACCGGTAAAACTCCTGAATACAAAAGTACGTTTCCACCCGTCTCTCCATTGAGGTATCTCTGCTACGGTGTATTTATCACTTTCAATTGTGTTTTGCATGAATCGTCTGAGTAACGCCATAGGCCTAGGCTCGTTGTGGTGTTGCAATAAATAAGAATTTAAAAGCCAGAATTCATCAGGGTTAGCTCCTGTAAACGCTTTCCATTGGTCAAATAGCACTCTGTTTGTGATAGTGTACAGGCCATTGTTAAGACTTAGGCCGAATCTCTCACACTGTAACGGGAGTGTAGGTAAGGCTGCTCTTAAAAACTCTGTAGTGTATAATCCTTGGCATAGATTATTAACACCGTTATAAGGTTTATTTCTATTACCCCTTGGGATACTGTCAGGCACTTTTGCGTACCCGATATTATAACTAATATCGATGTGACATTTTAACCTTAAAGCTTTGTTATAGACTGTCATTGGTGATCTTATGGGAATACTGCGTTCTGTCAGAAGTATACACCGTGAAGCAAATGGGATCTTACATCCGTATTGCAGCATTTCATTACAGATTTGTGTAAAATTAACGCTACCGTGAAGGTTACGTAAAGGCAATACTTGCCCAAAAAACTCGGGGAACGGCCTGAATCTAGATATCATGTTTTGAGGGTCTCGCACGGTACAATTGAACATATCTTCGTGATATATTACAAGTTCCAATGGTACGTTTTTTTCTTCGCATTTGTTCATAAAACTAAGCCATGTATCTCGGTTATAAGTTCTCTCACTCGCGGATATCATTAATAAAACTACTGGTGGTATCACAGCGGATCTTTTTAGTTTTTTATGTCTCCAGCATCTTTTGTTGAATTCATATCCATGAGGGGGTTTCTTACTGCAGTAGTTTCCACAAAATTTTTTCTTGTCCTTGTAATAGAAAGAGCACAAGTTTGATTTAACATTATGTAGTTTAGCGTTAAAGCCTCTTAGATCGTTGTAAGTGTAGATGCGAACCATTATAGTTCAGTTACAAAACTGTCCACACCTACTCTGTACCTTCCCTTATAAGGATCTAGTGTCTTGTCAATCACTAGGAATCCAAAATTATCACGCCAGGCATGAGCGCATATTTCTTTAAATTTTTCAAATGACATGTCAGTGGTGACATGATCGTTGTAAACATGTCTTAGGTTCCTTTCGTCTTGTTTAAATAAAATAATAAAGTTACAGTTGTCCCTCACCAGCTGTTTGGGTATGGCACTGTATGTCTGCCCTAAATAGAATGTATCTATATTTTTATGTCTTCCCATAGAAAAATAATTACGTATATTATCATGTTTTTCCAGCGAAATATCGTCAAAAATCATTATAGAGTTTGGTTTGGCTTCGTTTGGGTGTATAACTAAACTATTATCGTCAAATTCATGATACCCAACCTCCTTAGGCATAACCTGTTTAAGTAATTTGTATTTAGGTTGATAGAGGGACTTTGAAAAAACATAGATATTTTCAAATCTCAGGCCATTTGGGTCAAACAATAAATTGAATAAAACATTGGTCTTCCCAGAGGAACTTGGCCCCGCTATTATGCAACGTATTGAATCTGGCAGTAAAACACCGTGTTTATTCTTTTTAGTCATGCCCGACCCCGAGATGTAATCGTCAAGGTTCACTACAGGAAACCCGACATCCTGCTTCTCAACCCGCATCCTGACTGATTACATTATCATACTCGCAAACCGATATATACATCCTGTGGCCTTCCACGGAAGTCGTGTATCGCAATCACAATGATAAATGCGGCCTTCCACGGAAGTCGTGACCGGCCTCTATCACACCAAGTCCTTGGCGTCAATCCAACTGTCATGGCTGCTATCATACCCCTTCCACCGTACATACAGCCTGTCTCCTTTCCTTTTTAAAACTCTTTCAACTAAATAAACGTCCCCTGTTTTGGACTTGCTAATTTCTTCTGCATAAAACCCACCTTTTAATATTTCCCCTCTGTTGTCCTGTAATATGTATGTTACTGGTCTTGTCGGTTTAATCGCGTATACTGTAAACGTCTCATTTGTCCAATTAGGCAAATACCCTTTCTTAAACACTCTTTTTACTTTACTTATTCTAACACTGTCACCTAGTTTTAATTTTTGTTTAAGGATTTTATGTTTGGGTTTTTTAACTTTATTTATTTTCTTTAGAATGTCTTTGACATGTTTTTGTTTAACATCATTGGGTTTCATACCTATAGTTTTGTGCTTTGTGTTGTTGTAAGATTTTATGATTTGTGGCAAGATACTTAACCATTCGTAACTTCCACGGGCAGTAAATAACTTGTACATTTTTGTCTTGAGAGTTCTGTTGAGTCTCTCCACTATACTTGCTTTAAGTTCTGAATACGTAAAATAGTGGTTGATTTTATACTTTTTCATTAAAGCGTTTACATGTTTATTGAAAAAGTCGGTACCTTGATCTGTTTGAAAATTTTTTATTTTATATTTAGCTAAGATGGGTTCTAAAGCTTTAGCGACTTGTGGCCCTGACTTGTCTTTTAACGGAACAGCAAAAGCTAGTTTTGAGAAACAGTTAATTATCGTGAGAATATATTTGTAGCCGTTGTTAATCCTCGCAAAGGGCTTCATTTCAACGAGATCAGCCTGGTAAAGGTCCGTTAGCCCCTTAAGGGTAACTTTACGCCTAGTATAGTTTCTCCTGGCAGGTCTATGTAGTTCATTAGCTATAGCGTCCATTGTCAAAATGGTAGGTTTTATTCAGATGTCGCTAGTTTTATACTGAATGTTTGCTTGGATGGGGTTTGAGACCATCCGTGCATGTGCACCCAGGTTAAACATTATTCCGTGCGTGAGCCAATCCAGATTACCTGGTTGATGCCCAGTACAGACTAATGTCCTCTCCCTTTGAGCAAACAAAGGATAGAGATTTTTAAGACAAACCATGGCTCCTCCACCGCCATGGCCCGTGGAGGCCTTCCAAGAACAAACTAGTTGCCTCCCCCGTTTATCTTTTTTACTTTTATACTTTTTTTTGTATTTTTTCACCCACCGGGCCGTTCGAGGGAACGGCTCAAGTCCTGCTCGGATCTGGGCCATTCAATCTACTAAGCCCTTCTTTCACCCGAGGTCGGTTCGGTTGAGTTGTCTGGATGTTAACCAGGCTCCTCAATCTACTGGACCCCTCATTCACACATGGGTCGTTCAAAGGAGTAGCCGGGGTGTTGGCCAGGCTCCTCAATCTACTAAACCCCCTTTCAGGTTTACGGGGCTTTTCGTCACCCGCGCCAGGGACCTTCATTCACACACTTACATTCATACAGTGGGACTTAGGCGTTATCCAACACATGTTCAACAATATTTACAAAGTTATGTGAGGTGAGGATGTTGTTATGAGCAGAATCAAAATGCATGCCATAACTCCTCATCAACTCTTTAGCTTTATTTACAACATTTATCCCGTTAGGGACAGATGATTTTACAAAGCAAGGTACAAAACCTTCCTTCTTTGCTTTATTCAAAGCCTTGTGAAAACTCACTTTTTGAGTACGAATACACTTGTACTCACAGACTCCGTATAACTGCAACATTGTGTCTTTAATAAGGATACACAATACGTGGCTAAGGTCTTCCTCTTTAGGAAAAACTGCCAGTTTAGGTGCTTGGTCAGTTAACATTTTATCCATTGTTTCATTTTTACTTTTAAATTCTAAGTTAATGTGGGTGAGCTGTTGGTTAGTTTCCATAACGTTTGTAATTTCTCGCATGAGTTGAGAGTTTTCATTCTTTAACTGATTATTCTCCTGTTTGATTTGATACACTCCATATTTTCTTATGGAAGGCAAGACTTCTTCAAAAACCCAGTATTTAAATGCTTTAGCGACTGGTAGCTTGGAGGAAAATATTAACTCGTATAAACCAGGTTCATTGATATATACTGTATGAGATTGATAGTTCAAAGGGGGGTCCTGCAAGGACCTCCCTTGGGGCGGGGTGGGGAAGGGGGGTTCACCTAGTACTTCAGGTGCTGTTTTACGGTACTTTTCCATTACATTATTACGAATTGCTTTACCTGGGTTAGAGTAGCCCAAGATTTTAGCAACATCTTTAGCTTTAAACCAAGGATTATTTTCACTGTCAAACTGGACAGCAACAGGTTGATCATTAAATATATAAGAGGTTAAGTGAGACATTTTTATTTGTATCGCTGGAAGCTCTTACCTGTGCAGATGCAAGGGGCAGAGTGAAGTTAACTCTTGAGAATAAAGAGCGCTATAAAGTCTCGACCAATCAGGGCGCAGAACGCCTAATTACAACCAATAGAATGCTTCCTTATTCCAACCAATTACAGAGCAGTATTTTAACAGGTTTCAACTAGTTTTCGGGTTTTTTAAATTTAATTAACACATGGTGCACGTGTTCTTTATTAAATTCATCATAAATCGTAAGGTCAATGCACGGGCGATCTTCCGGGTCGCCCCACTCGTCATCTAGCACAAACGAGTCAGTCAGACATCCTAGGCTTTTTTGACCGCTGTCAAAATAAATGTTATATTCTATTTCATCGTACTTGGAGAATTTAGCTACTTTTTTCATAACCCTTTCTTTAGAAAATCCGCTATTCAGCATTGCCTTGCCACTCAAAAATTCAACTTCTATTCTGTCAAAGTCTGCATTTGATTTTACTTCCAATTTTAATGGCTTTCCTTCAAATTTTATTTTTCGAACAGGTCTTCCGTCACATAATAGATTTATAAAGATCCAACCGATATTTTGTTCCCAATCTTCCTCCCCCTCCATTTCAAAAGGTACAGCAAACAAATTACAATAGCGCAGATCAGAGCTACGTAAGGACACGTCTTACCTCGGCAGGAGCAGTGGCAAAAGTGACCGAGGCAGAGCGATTCGCGGGAGGGGAAAGTATGACTCATTATGGGTTAGGGGGGTGTTTCGTCCCCCTTGCACTTCCGGTGTTGTTTTACTCAAGTCTTTGAATTTTGTAGCCAAATGGTAAGGTGTCGTACTCGCCCTCGAGCTTCCTTTTTGGTCCAGTAATTTTGAAAACTTTGGTTTCGCTTACAGTTACAATATCTCTGTCTTTAGTCCTCCTGATTCGAGATTCAGTTATTTTCAATGATTCTCTTGTTTCACTAAGGACCATTTGTTTAAGAGCTTCAAAGTTTAACGTTTCGGAAGTCTTTAGGTTGAGGGTGAGACCCTTAATTTTACACACAGATTTTAGTTTTTGTTTGTTGGTTGACCAGACAAGGTATGCATAAGTTTTAGGCCCCCCAGAAACAAACTCTACGATATAAGAGCCAGGCCCGTAGTCACCTGCCAATTCATCTGTCATTTCCCCAAGGTAATCTCCCGTAGGGACCTTGTACAACCCTCCCCGGTAGAGATAAATACATGAGTCCGTGTCATAATACAAGACTTGGCCTCCAAGAGCATCCAAGTGTTCATACAATTTAAGTCTAGCCTGGGCTGTGGTGTAGGCCGCAATAACAACATTAACATTTGTCAGAGGTTCCCCCACTTCCTCGATATATTCCCAGTTAACAACAACTACTTCCTCATTAACAAGCTGAATCCTATTGACTTGTACTTCTGGACTTATTAACATTTTAAACAAAACTTTAGATTCCCTTACAATTGTTGCTTTAGTTTGGTTCTCCCTCTGTCCGAACTTTCCCCAAAAACTGTTTAGCATTAATTTAGCCAATTGCCTCAAACCCCCGTTCTTACATATTTTGTCTTTGTCTAATTTAATTCCCTCATGTTGGAAATAGTCCCGCACGTACCGGTCCTTGTCTTCCTCTGTCTTACACCAGCTAGGATAGCCTGAGGCTTCCTGCTTCATTTTCAAGAATTTATTAATAAAATCGGTAAAAAGACCACCTTTCTCGTATGTGGCTACCTCGTACTCCCACAACTCGTACATGTCCAAAATCACATAGCCTTTCTCTATAGCTTTCCTGATTTCATCCATCGTCCACGTTCCTACCATTGCCCTTTCACTACTCTCATGTTCACAATCCCCCTGAATCTGATTTTCTCCACAAGTCCTACATAAAACAAACATCAATTTGTTGTTCATTCTAGCGGGGAGTACAGGGTGGTAGAGATCCCGAGGTGGCAGAATCTTACATTTTAACAAACCATCTACATTTAGTCCTCGCTGCCTGCACTCCCTATCTCCCACATAGATTGTGGGGTGGCCCAAAGGATATTTCCCATACTTGCAAACATATGGGTAGAGAGAGCAAACATCTACATATTGAATTGATTCTCCCCCTTCACATTTACAATACGTTTTTGCATTGCCCGTTCTGCCTCCAAAGAACGCTTGTCTGGGGTCAAGGGGAAGGTTGTTGAGGATCGGCAGGCTGTTCAAGTGTTTAAGGTTATGTTTCTTTTTTAATGCTCTAAACTTACACTCCCACATTACTATAGTTTCGTAATCATTGATTTTAGACATTGTTTTCAAAGTTCTTTCATATCTTAAATTAAGTGAATCTGAGGGATCCTCCTTCAGAGGAGCCTCTCGATTGTAAGGGAAGCATTTTGGGCAGCCGTGCCAGTAACACCCGTGAAACTCATAAATTCGCTCACCGTCAAACCCATCTACTTTCTTCCCGTTAATTTTTACTTCTTTACCTCGGCCCGCATGCTCAATCCTCACTCCCCGTTCCTCCTCTTCCCAGCTTAACCATTGAAGGGCCTCTGTAGACTGGTTGTCAGTCAGTCTGTACCCGTTTTTAGGAATCAAACCAATTGTGTCTGGTTTTAGAAAATTGCGGCGGAAGGCCAGGTTACACGCGCTAGCAATAGTTACGGCCTCGAGGAAAGGATCTACGTTACATTCTTTCAAGAAAATACTTCTAAATTTAATACACGCTTGGGCTAGGATTTCTACGTCAGAGATACAGTACTCCAAGATTTCCTTTTTAAAATCAAAGACATAGTTACTCGCTACTTGTTCGTCGTACCAAATCTCGAAGGCTTCGTGAGGTTTCTCAAACATTGATTCCGGGCAGTAATACTTTTTGTCGGGCATAGAGCCTACATAATTTTGGTTTGCCAGAGTGTTAAAAAGATGCGGGAAGTAGCCCTTCTTTTTCTCAGGAGGTAGTTCGAAGGCATTAGGGAGCGCAGAGAGGGCCATGGGGAAATAGCTTAGGGAGTCGATGAATCTTACGTTGTCCATTTCCATCAGAATAATTTTGGTTCCCCTCATTACCAGCTCCGGCGTAAATTTTGTTTCTTCCATGATGTGTTTTAGTAAAAACTGAAAGTCAAAGCCCTGCCCGTTGTGGGCAATTACACAAACATTTTTGAACTGTTTACGAACTTGCATCACATACTCCATGAATTGGTGAACCGGGTCAGAGTTAAAGACTCTTGTACGGTTCTTACATGTCATACAAAGTTTGCCATCGATACAATTAAAGCAAAATTGTTGTGAGACACACAGGTTAACTTGATGTACTTTCTGTTGAGGGTCTGAGGGAAGAGACTCGTCTTGGCGAGTCTCCAAGTCAAAGAAAATGAAAAGATAGTCTTTAGTTTTAGGTTTTCCGTCATTGGGTTGCATGTAGCATTTATGATTGGGATCTTTGAATGCATTGCAGGGTTTACAAAAAACTTCACCGCATTTGTGAGGTCCTGATCTCTCTTTTAAATTAATCAATTTTCCACAGTCAAGACACTTTTTTACTGTTTTGCATTTGTCAACCTTATGGGCGATAAAACAGAGCTGGTTTCGCAAAGTCATGTTACAATCCGGGCAAACTATTCCCCCATGCTCCTCTTTACAAGGAGGCGAGATGGTTTGGCATTGAGGACAGATGTTTGAGCATCTGTGATATGCTTTGTGGTCATAGGGAACATGGCAAGCTTCACAAAAATAGTTACAGGCGAAAGCAGCGGTCAAACTAGTAATTACATTATAATGACCGTTGTGAAACAGAAGATTTATTTTGAATTTAGGATTTTCAACAGCCCCTTCAAAGTAAACATCACGGCCTTTTCTGTCATAGTTGTAGACGGTAATTTTGAAATCTTTTAGCAAATCCTGGAACTTTTCCAATTCGGGGATACCGGCGCCTTCCTCTGAGATCTCTACCCTAGCCCGCTGAACAAGTTCCTTGGCCCTAAACGCTTGCCTTTTACCTTTATCTTTTTGAATTGCTATGTATTGGGGGTCTTTAGTCACGTTTGCTATAGCCACCACCAAAGCCCTGGGGAGACACAAGTTGTCTTTATTATTAATAACAACAATACCCCGTCTCGCTTTACACTCTTCATCGAAGGTATTATAAAATCCAGGTCTTTTGTGAGATCCAGAACCTACTGGGAGATTAACTCGGGTACATGTCACTTTAAATGTGTCTGTAGATTTAATAGATTCTGAATTTGACTGGACAATACCCCCGAAAATTTGCCAAAGTATGTCTTCATTAATTTCACCAGCTGGCCGGAAAGCAACAAAACCAGGTTCTTTACTTTTTAAGTTTAGACTATGCAAGGTGAAACCAAGCTGATCATTTTCACGGGCCCGCTCTTTCATTTCATTAACAATTTTGGCAAAACCTTGTCTTAGCCAATCAATTTCAGTAGTTTCAGGAGGAGGATTAGTAAATTTAAAAATTGTTCGTGTTCCATAAATACGGAAGTGTCTAACATATGTATCATCCGAACTGAGAACCTCGACAGGATTTACAGCCATTTTCATAGAAGGGAAAGTGAGGTTATTTTACACAGAATAGAATAATACAAAGTGAGGTTATGTAACTCTAAACAATATTATAATACAAATTAAAAAGTGAGGTTATGTTACAAGTAGGCAAACGCTCAAGATTTATCTTTGCAAAACGCAACGAACGGAGAGATACGTCCGATCGCAACGGGAGCAGGGAGCAAAGAGAGAGAGAAAATGCGCGGTAATTGGAGGTGATGGGGCCGGCTGATGCAATAGTGTTGTTTGTTGCGGTCCAATCAGGGCGCAGGACGCCTAATTACAACCAATTGGGTGCCTTTTTATTATGACGGATTACGGAGCAGTATTTTAACAGGTTTCAACGAGTTTGCTGACAGCCACTTGTTGCGGATGTTGTGGTTAGATAGTGGATAACCTTGGGTTTTTCCTGTTACAGTTGACGCGCGAAGGCTGTGGCGTGCGGGGTCAGAGGAGAGAGGAGGAGGAGGAGGGAGAAGAAGAAGTAGAAGGAAACGGTCTGGCGACAGACAATGTAGATAGCTTTTTAATATATATTTATCCAACATATTTCGTGAGTATTATTTCACTTACCTTTCTGGTGATGGTATATTATACACTATTATGGTACATATATATATATATATTATACACTGTGGCGTTATATGGTACATATAATTATATATGGTACATATAATTATATATGGTACATATAATTATATATGGTACATATAATTAGCTCTGCTAAGTTGGTAACACTTTGGAGGGAAAAAAGTGGCGGGAAGAAAAGTAAGGTTAGGCCAATTTTTTTTTGGCGCGCAAATTTGGCGGGAACGCCACCATGGGCGCCGCCATCTTGGATCACGTGACCTAATTAGACCAATCAGAAGCCAGATTTTAAGCCCATAAGCGCAATGTTAGACCTCATGGGGTGCGGATCCTACTGGTCATCTCGCTGTAATAAATTACAATTTGCAAGGGCTGGGATTCCATTTGAATACACTACATTAAATGTTGCATTTGAATCTGCTTCTTTATTGATGACAGCTAACAAAGAATGCAAACTTTTATCCTTCTAATTTTAATATTACTAATGTGAAAGTTTAAAATTATGGATATTTGTAGTTCCATCACGCATAAACTACTGGACCGGTTAAGCTGAAACGTTGCATGAACTGTTGAATGAACAGCTTAGATATTGCATTAAATAACAACACAAATCCAACCTGATAATGTCCACATCCAACCTTAGGGTTTCACCCCACAGATCCTGTAAGTTCCAATGCAGATCTTATGCGAGTATACCTATCTATCTATCAATCTATAATGTTATAAAGAAGAGGTGGTTTCTATCTGTCTGTCTGTCCGTCTGTCTGTTTATCTGTCTATCTGTCTGTCTGTCTGTCTGATGTTCCAGGTAAACACAAAAACTACTGAACCGACTGGGCTGAAACTTTACACAAAGCCTGAGCTTTACACTTTTCATCTTGAGCCCATGCAACACATAGGCCTATTCATTCCTTAAAATCCCCTCGGGCTACGCCCCGTGAAAGCTCTAAGTTTCAATGTTTACATTTCAGAAGAAAGTAAACATCTAGAAACTGTAATGCGAACAGCTGTTGACACTTCCATTTGACAGCTTAAAGAACAGAAGCAAGAACAGCTTTTCAAGCTACCTTACCTTTCTAACCCGTGCGAAGAACGGGTACATTCAACTATTCATTTATAAAATTACCAGCTGTAGATGTTTGTCAGAATTTGTCGCGAGTGAAGCCGCTAGTATTAAATAAACCTTGAAATTATAAATTCGTCCAGTGAAATATATTGCAATTAAAAAGAAATTAACTCCTTTACAACCCGTTTAGCGAATTTCCCCTGTAGGGAAGAAGCTTTACCGTGGACAGCCTGTTAATACCTATGCCCGGGACCATGATAACTTGTCGTTTTGAGGTCCCCAGACCCCAAAAACACAATTCGTTCATAACTGTATGTATGGGTATGTGTGCGTGTGTGTGTTTGTGTCCGTGGGTGCGATATCTGTCGTAAAAAATATCCGATTTTGATTAAATTTGGTAAAAAATATCCGATTTTGATTAAATTTGGTACAAACGTGTAAAGGTATGACTTTAAGTTCGAAAACCAGTCAGTTCGACCCATCCTAAGGGTTTTTTTTTTGGGGTTGGGGGGGGGGCAATTTCTCCCCAAAATTTTTTTTTTGAAGTTTTACAAGTAATATTTTAACAAATAAAATTGTAGTTTTCACCATTGAATTCTTTATAATTTCTCTACGTCAATTGGTTACATCGATTTTGAAAGTGCTAAACACAGTTCGCTGCCTACTGTTATTCTCATGAAGGATAAGACAAGTTTTAAATATCTCTTATTTATGAACGTATACTAACGAAACGTGGTATACGGCTTCATATGGTTGTTGGTTGTGGTCTATTGTTAGTTCCACCAACAACAAAAAATATTTTACCGACGATTCGCGTAGTAGCAAACGCATGTGTACTCAGCCCTCATGTTATTCTTATGCAGAATAAGTAAGCGAAATCTTATGTCTCCCTCAATCATGAACATAAATTAATGAAACTTGGTGAAACTAATTAATGAAACTAATGAACTGAAACTAAAATGACAAAAGTCAAGACTGCAACCCTCACCATCGTAGCGCAAGCCGAGGGGCTCGTGACGGCGCTCGGAGCAGCGTATGGAGGAGGTACCACACACTTCCGAACCCCGAGCAAGACATCGGACCTATCTTTCTTTGATCTTTCCTCAAAAAACCGCCTCGAGAGCGCTCGGTGCTCGGTCCAAAGTCTTGTTCGATGTAAGCCCGCCAGCGAACCTTACGCCGTACCGAACCCCGACGCGAACCGTCGCGCGAACGTTCGTTAGTGTAAGGTGGACTCCGAAATCCGACGCGAACTTCTGGGCGAACAAAAATTGGTTCGGGGCGAACTACCTGGAGTCGGTTTTCTGGCGACATATCAAAGAAATGTTCGCGATGATGTTCGCGTCGGGGTTCGGTAGTGTATGGCGACTCCCCTTGCTTTGCTCTTCCTTGTCAGCAGACAGCAGTTTGTTTTTATGAATGGAGTAGTCCCCCAATATTACACCACGTCCTCCTAATGGCGAGCACATTTGTTTAGCTTATATTTGTCTTTTTTATGCATGTTTGAGGTAACTCCAGTTGTTATTATAGCTCAATATCCCTTTTATTCATTTCGTACCGCTTTATATTTATTCTTCATTCAATAGTTTTTACAATACACTGATTGATTAAACCTCAGAGTTACGACTGACTGTTATGATTCTTTAGTTTTGATTTTTAAATCCATAAGGTACATTTACATATTTTAGTTTTATTATTACTTTTATTACATTACTCGAGTTTATCAAGAGAATGACCCCTGCCTGGAATTTATTTTTATCCTAGAAGATTGATATTTCCTACACTTTAGGACATCACTGGAGCAGTTTAAAAAACTCAAATTTACAAGCAAGCTATAACCTTATTCATATTAGAGTATAGCATAGACAGATTGATATTGAATTGGGGGGGAGGCAGTGCCCTTCAGAACGTAACTGACGAAACCCTTTATGCCCAGCTACGTTCAGAACCAGATTTACGGTATGTAGACACCATGTGGTGCGGCCCCTTGCTGTCCACCGCCAAGGTTAACTAAATTTTTGGAGTATGGTTTTAGGTTTTTATGATTTATGTGTAATACGGGCCACTTTGTGGATCGGGTCCCTAAGCAGTTATCTATGTAGCCTAGGGGGGAGGTAGTACCCTTCAGAACGTAACTGACGAAACGCTTTATGCCCAGCTACGTTCAGAACCAGATTTAGGGTATGTAGACACCATGTGGTGCGGCCCCTTGCTGTCCACCGCCAAGGTTAACTACACTTTTTGGAATATGGTTTTAGGTTTTTATGATTTATGTGTAGTACGGGCCAATTTGTGGATCGGGCCCCTAAGCAATTACCTATGTAGCCTATGACTAACTCCGGCCGTGGCTACGAATCAGGGAAAACATCAATCGTTATTATATATTCATAAATAACGGAGGCATTGTCTATCAAATTACTCCTTAACGTATGTATAAGATGTATACATATATATAGATCATATCTGATACAATCATAACATATTATGGGTATAAAATAATTTACACTATTTCGTTCCTATTTCTATTTTGTGTCATATAAATACAGTCACATTAACGGGTAAATTGATATCATACGGGAAATTTTGGTTGTAAGTGTTGGTGTCTCTGCTCAGTGACGATCAGCTCCACGCTAAGTTACTCCGCTACTTGGGCGCGCCTACAGCTATGAATGGAAGTGACAGTTCCTGTAAATCCGCGCGAATATCCGCCTCTCCCCTCTCTTCGAGACAAGGAGTAGGGGGCGCGAGCAACTGGTACATCGAGCAAGTAGCCCATCTGTTTTTACATTTATTTATTTGAAACCCTACCAACTGTCCATGCGAGCAACTAAGATGTCGATCAGTGGGTTTCAGGACTTTATTTAATTATTTATACTTATTTTCTAAAACCCTACGAACTGTCCCTGTGAGCAACTAACATGTCGTTCAGTGCGTTTCAGTCCTTTATTTAATTATTAATATTTATTTTTTGAAACCCTACCAACTGTCCCTGAGACCAACTAACATGTCGATCAACCGGTGGGCCCCCAACTTTTCCCCTCGTTTTTAATCTCACCGTTATTAAAAATTGTCTGTTTTGTACATTTATAGCAGCAGTAAAGTGGAACCTCAATACGGTAATTATAATTCCTCGATGAATCAAAGTTTTGTTATTCCCCTTGAACTTGCCTACTTGATACTATGTTGTTTTATCTCTATAAGTTAGGTTGGTGGGGGACATCTCAACAACTCAAAAGCTTTGTGGCCCTCTTAGCCTAGAGTTAGACCGCCCTCACACTCTGCGACCGCGTCGCAGCCACCCATCAGCCACTTGACCCGTTGAAATTGCACCTACGCTTATGGAACCCTTCACACTAGTGGGTCGCAGTGACCCACCTCAGTGGCAGCTACTTGGTGGCCACGGAACTGTGTCGCCAGGCAGTGGCAGTGACCCTGCTTTTTAGTTACTCAACCCGCTAGTGGGGCATTGAAACTTAAGTAGCCCTTCACACTCGTTTCAAGTTTTCAGGATGTGCGGGCAGTTTGTTTTGGTCATCTGCCTTCTTCCTTCTTGACATTTACTGTCGACTCATTTCGCTGATCCCACTGTTGTGAAACTATCTTGTTTTGTGACTGTGTTGTTTAGCGTTTATAATTTATTGTACTTTTTTAAATTTAATTGTACTTCACAAAATGGATGAAGAGGATAACACATTAATTGAAAAGAGTGAAAGTCTGTTATACAAATGGTTAGGCCTAAATCCAAAATGAATCAAAAGTACATTGAGCTATAATAACAACTGGGGTGACATTAATTGAAAAAGAATTTTCAAAAAAACTCAAATAACTAAGTTTATAAATGATTTGGAGAATGAAAACTGGGCTGAACTGTATCAAACACCAATTGAAAATAAGTTTTCATATTTTTAAAATGTAATTAAGTTTTATTTTGATGAAAATTTCCCTGCAGTAAATATTCGCTCTAAACCCAATAGTAGGAATTGGATTGATTCAGAGGTAAAAAATGAGAGAATTAAACTAATAGATGATTATAAATATAAAAGGAAAAGTAGTAACCGTTTGGTAAAAATTAACTTAAAGCAGCAAAAAAGAAAATATAAAAGTCTTATTGTTCAAAAAAAAAAGAATATTTTAATATGAAAATAAGCAAATCCGATAATGTTCCAAAAACTGCATGGCAATTGGTTAGGACTGAACTTGGTAAGAAGAATAATGAACACTTGAATGCTCCAATTGTTTTGAACCATAGTGGAAAGTGTGTCTTTAATCCATATAAAGTTGTTGACATTTTAAATAATTTTTATGCGGACACAGTTGAAAACCTAATCATTCCAAAAATAAATTATAGCAAAAGTATTACACCACAATTACCTGACAAAAATAAGCAAACACAAAAGTTTAGATTCAATACTATTTCTGAAAAGCAACTGATAAAAATAATAAATACAATACAAAGTAAATGGTCCTCAGGATTTGATGAAATTCCAACTAAAATAATTAAAGATGCTAAATGGGCAATACTTAAACCTCTAAATCATGTTATAAATTCTTGTCTTATTTCTGGTGTTTTTCCTTCGCAGTTAAAAGTATCAAAAATTATTCCTCTTTATAAAAAAGGAACAAATAAAGATCCAGTAAATTATAGGCCTGTTTCAATTCTACCTTCGTTTTCTAAATTTTTCGAGAAATGTATTATAGTTCAGTTGGCTGATTACTTAGAAAATAATAATTTACTAGATAGTGAACAACATGGTTTTAGAAAGAATAGATCCACCATAACTGCCATAGTATCTTTTGTTGAAAACATCATAAATAAATTAGATAGAGGTGACTGCATTTTTAGACCTGACCAAGGCATTTGAAAGTGTTTCACATCCTATTTTATTACAAAAACTATCTAGTTTTGAAATAACTGGCAAATACCTGGCCTTGATACAATCATACTTAACTGACCGACAACAATATGTTGAAATTTCTCATATTGATGAGAACAAAATTCTAAAAATTAGGTCCAAAACTCGAATGATAAAATATTCAGTCCCACCAGGGTCTGTGCTTGGCCCATTTCTGTTTCTTTGTTATTTAGGTAAACTACCAAATTGTCTTTCTAAATTAACATTAAAAAGTAAATTTTGTATATTTGCAGACGGTATTAATTTAACAATTTCAAACAGCAATGATAATGCAATTTTTAATGATGCTGATATTGCAATTAAAACAGTCAATGATCAACTTAATAGCCTAAATCTGTTACTTAATGGTAATAAAACAACCCTTTTGAAATTTTCTTGTAGAAATAAAAAATATTATAATAAATTGAACAATCAGCAACTTTTCTTGGATTAGTTTTGGATAATAATCTTAGTTGGACAGGCCATATAGATAAAAGTTGTGCTAAAATTAGTTCTAATATTTTTGCTTTAAAAAGATTATCTACTTTATGTGATAAACATACAATAAAAACAACTTATTTTGCATTAATTCATTCTCATATTTCTTATGGGATTGAAGTATATGGGTCTGCATCAATTTGTAACTTAAATAGAATTTTACACCTTCAAAAACAATCTATTAGAACCATGTTAAATCTTAGGCATGATGAACATTGTAGGAATCATTTCTCTGAATTAGGAGTTATGACAGTATATAGCCTCTATATTTATAAAACAGTACTACATATAAATAATATATCAAGCACATTGCCTAAGAATGTTAGCAATCATAATTACAAAACAAGAAACAGACATGATTTTCAAGTTGAAAGACATTTTAAAGAAATATTCCGAAAAAAACCAACTTATATAGGTATACAATTTTTTAATCAGCTGCCAATGACAATAAAGAAACAAATAAATACTACGACATTTAAGAAGAGTCTAAAGTTGTTTCTAATTGAGGGAGCTCTTTACAGTTTTAGTGAGTTTTGGAAAAATTAATTTAAATCAACAGAAGTAAAATGACAAGTTTTGTATCAATCTGTAATTAGTTTTAGATTGTTGTAAATGTAGACGCCATTTATGTATACATTGTATATAAATGAATAAAGGATATTTTGAATTTGAATTTGAATTAAACATGTAGAAAAATAGGCAAATGAGCAAATGCTCATCAGTTGGGGGGCTGTTGTGTCCGAAGAATTTTTATATATTAAAAATTATTTGTATTAACCTTATGACGGTACACTATGAGTTCACTTATACCTCAAAGTCAAAAGCAGTTTCTCTTCTGGTGAAATAGCTCGCCTGAATTTACTATCAGTCCCAATTAAATCTTCTTTTATGTAACCAAGAAGCCTTAAGCGAATACAGCGACATCCTGAAGAAGTTGAAAAACTTGTCTTCATGCCCGCAAAGTTAATCAAATAAAGTGAAATATAGGCTCTTTTCTTGCCTCTTCTCAAATATAGGATGGACACACAGTCTTTGTTTTCTTGACTGCCTTCTTCTTTCGCGCAACAAAAGCACAAGCAGGAAGTTATCATCCTCATCACTTGAATCCATCTTGACAAATTAATTAAGTATATACTTTAGCGAATGGCAGATACAGGTAGCACGCAGATGACCAAAACAAGCTGTGCGCTCATCCTCACAACTTGGTCGCAGCTACCATATGTGAAGGGACAAGCGTGGCTACACTTCTACAGGTCAGTGGCTGCCACCCGGTCTCAGCAACCTAGTGTGAAGGCGGCCTTAATTGAGAACCTCTTTCAATCAAAGTTGTACATTATTGGTCCGGATTCCAAAACTCCAGTTACTGTATTTGAGCATCTATCGTTCATGTTGCAACCTGAAACCTCACCCCTACATCCCTCTCCCCTACATCTTCTCTTACCCGGGCAGACTTATCTGCTCCGTCGGTCCCCCTCCCAGTGGTATGAAGACTTTAAACGTTTTGGCTGGAGTGACAGGGTTATTTTGGTGATTTTGCATACTATTTTTTTAGAAATTCGTAATAAATCCAATTTTGAAGTAAACATATCAATATGCATATTCATTTTGTTCACAAAAAAACTGAAGAATCCGAAAATGTTATAATAAATGAAATTCAGAAAGGTCATTTAAAAAAAAAATGAAAATTTTGAAAAAAATTTGAAAAAAATTATAAATTTTGAAAGTAAAACCTTACTGTAAGCAAACTACTTTTTTTAGGTAAAAATGATAAATGTACCAAATGTCGCTCATCTAATTCCCTACGTAGAAATGTGTATATGTCATAGAAACAAAAATCTGTATATGAATTATATAGAATAATTAGGAAAAAGTGCAAAATGGCTATTTGTACGCGATCAGTTTAATATTCAAAAATATTACCCCTATCAATATATAAATACTTCAAAACCTTATTTGATTTGAAGGTTATAAAATTATACGTACAGTGATATATAAGAATGAATAGTCTAAAAAATGTTTTCAAAAATTTATTAGATGTGAAATTTGAAATTTTATTTTTGAATAAAATAAATTTGTTATTCAAAGTGAGATAATTGTTTTATAACACCTAATCATCCCAAATAAGGTATGTAATATGATTCACTAGTTATGCCCCTACAAGAAAATATATAGTTATATATAATAATACCCACAAACAAAATTTATATCGCGTACTTCATGAGAATGGAACATTATGTTTTTCAGACGAAAAATCAAGTCAGATCGCTTGGTGTCACAAAGTTTGCAAGGGTTTTTTGAACGAATCACAGCAAAGTAATAATTACTTGAAACCTACTGAACCCCATATTCTTTTTACTCGTCAAAGAAAGGAGATTTCAGAAATGGTAAAATATATAATTTTCGGTCAGTTTATTTTCAAAATAATAGCCAATAAATAAAAAAATTTGCATTTCTTCGATGTGTTGATCCATCTGAAAATGAGAACTCACGTTGCACAATTTATCACTTTTAGTAATATTTATGCATAAATAATGCGATAAATATTGCTATTCACACACACACTACACTGCACTACACATATTTCCAAATATAAACCGTAAATTTACACCGATTACACAGATAAACTCGGATAATAACCACCCTTACAATGAGTAGCAGTACGCCACGTGCCGGGTACAAACAAGACAGATCGACCAACATCGGCAACGTCCGTCATCTTACGTCATTAGTCACTTGGCGGGACAGGCTTGTAACCTTAGGAAAAATATTCAGTGTTCTTTCCTCTTGAAATTGATATAAGAACAAACATATAATATAAATGTAAACTTCATACAACATGTGTTTTGCCAAACCTCGCATTGCGAGGTTCTGCGACGGCTTGAACACGTAAAATATTACTATTTTATAATTTCGCCACAAGTCTGTCCGATTATATCTCGATGTAAAACTGTGCATCACCGTAAAGAGAATTTATCCCTTTTTGCAGTGGTACCACCCGTTTCTGGTTACAACCAAAATTTACCCCTCTATGATTTCTTGAAACTTACTCTTTTCGCCATTTCAGAACACATACAAGGCGTAGGCGACTTCGCGCGAAATTTTTATTCAAATATAACTTTGAGTTACATCGATCTACTGCTGCTATAAGGTTCATTCATGTAATAAAATGAAAGTTTAGAATGTTATCTTTCGATTGGTGTAAAGATTATCTGATTCCAAGCACGTTTTCAATGTTATTTCTGCGTTTGAAAAAAAAACTGTCTTAAATTCTCGCGTTGCGAGGGTCGCCACTTGAGATACACGTTTGAAAACCTCGCATTGCGAGGCTTGCCACTGGGAGGGTTAACATTTAAATTTAGTCATCACTGACGTTAGTAGTGATTAACTGGTCGCATACATTTTTGTTAGGAGGATAGTTAATACACCAGAATAAAACCTTTGCCTATACTCCTGCGTTAAAAATGCTCTTTAAATGTTGGAACTATCAAATTTATGGGTTAATAAATGTGTTCTAAATAGGCCTCATCCTTAAAAAAATATAGTTTTGTGTATAAAATTATAAAAACTAAGATTGGGGTTATGGTTAAGATTTGTAAATAAAAACAAAAGAATCGTAAGAGATGTTCAAAAGCAACCATTTCATTGTTAAAATAACACTCAATTGGTAAAGTATCAAGTGATTTTTGGGAGGATAGCGATTAGAACCAATGTATATATAACTTTAAATATACATGATTAGATTATGTATAAATTGCAAGAACCATTAAAACTGAAGATTGAGTATAAAGCGGACATGTCCAAAATGAAAAGAAATGAGCAAATAAGCGAAGCAATTATGCTCGCCTTGGAGAGAAACTGTGAGTATGAGTAGGTCTACTCTACAAAAATCGGCTTAGCGTATTAATAGATAAGATAGAACTTTAATATTAGAGTTTAAATCGAAATAGAGTATAACTTTCCTAGTAAAAACATATGAAGTTCAATCACACACAGACACACACATGTACATGTACATGTTATCTTTAAAGCTTCTTTTAATTGTGGCAATAAAATAAATGGAGAAAGAAGTCCATCTAATTTAATGATTTTTGTCAGTTTTCTGCCAATTTATTTCTTTTACAAGTTTGGCCACCACTTTGAAACAAACATAGAGAAAAAAAGAGGCTGGAGGAATAAAATTACACAAGACTTAAACTGGACAAAATAAATGCTTTTTAATTCTTATAAAACTAGATAATTTTTATTATTAATACATTTTTAATACTTTTATTAAAGTAACATGGGTTATCATTACAGTGATAGTATGGTGTCCTTAATGATTTGAAGGCACTGCTGCATTTCCTTCTCAGTTATGACAAGTGGCGGAGCAAACCTGATGATATCACCATGAGTTGGTTTGGCCAGAAGTCCGTTCTCCTTCAGTTTTACACACACATCCCACGCATCATACTCTAGAAACAGACAAAGCTGCAGTAAATATTGATTTATATATATTTTTCTATAGCTTTTATTTGTTTACAATAATTCGGCAAAGTATGAAAATTTGATTTAATTATTGAATAATATTTTTTATTGATTTAAATTTTCTACAATGATTATCAACATTAAAAACAGCAGCTATAATTCTACTAGGGAACTTGTTACTTGGAAACAATTAAATTTATTCCATACTTAACTTTTTAAAAGGGTACTAGCAGATGTCCCGTTCTACGCTCGGGAATCTAGCAGACTGAGTCTAGCCATATGTTTTGAAAAGATTACATTGATCAACTGACTACTTAAATCTATTAAATTCCGTAAGCGAATCGGTCCCCACGAAATATCTCAAGCTAGGAAGAAGTTAAGTTAGGTTATGAGGATTCATTTTAAAGCTTGAGGGCCAAAGATGGTGGGAAAAATATCAGAAATGTCAAAAATTACTTGGGCTTCGCCCCACTAGACTTCAAAGATCCAATGATTTTCTTATGGAAATACCACTACAGTGGTTTTATTAATATAAGAAAAATGAACTAATGATCAGCTGTGATTATCTAGGTACTTACACAAAAAACATATGTTAGGGGCTATAGCCCCTGTAAGTCACAAGTTAATATAACTCCATAGGATTAACTTTGAAACTTTGAAGGCCTGTGGCACGAAACCCTGAACATAGATGTTTTTCAAACCCCCAAAAGGCACATCTAGAGGGTAAGAGCTTTTGACTGATACCAAATATGAATTTAAAATGAGAGTTTTAATGGTTGAAAATCTCAGAACCAAAATCAAGAAACTCTTGTAATAATATAAGTGCTATGATATCACTTAAATAGTCAGATTGTGTTATTATTTCAGAAGTATATACAGGTGGTCATTTTATCATGAGACATAGAATTTGTACTATTGAATATTACGGTATACATGTACAAAGTAATCTGTTATAGTTAGGAAACTGAAATTGATTACACATCCATAAGTGTAATTAAGGGGTGGCAGGGGGGCAGTTACCAAAGTCAAAGTTCTTTATTTGCCAAATAAAATATCACAATTCATGGGCAAGAGTCATTCAGAAATACACAGAATATATCTAAAACTAAATACCATAGCATTTTATAATTAAAAACAACTTTATAATAAAAAAAATCAAAATAAAACACATATGCTTTTTAATCTTTCTTCTCTTCTAAATAATCGTTTACATGGTAATATTCCTTACCCAGCAAAAACTTTTTCAGACTTCGCTTAAAAACGTTGATATTTTCCTCTTTTTTATGTGAGAAGGAAGGGCATTAAAAAGAGTTATGCAAGACTGGTGCATTTGCTTTTCAGAGAATGTTGTATGGTGGGGAGGTGGTGGGATTTTATTTCTATTTCGTAAATTGTAGGAATGGTTAACAAATAAATCAGATGTAAAAATATGGCTATTGCGTTTAGCAAAATGTTAAACTCTCGAGGATGTAGATACATGGAAAAGTCAGCAAGTTGTTAGACTTGAAATGTGATTTCAGGAGTCTATGTATTTAAGGCCAAGAATAACTGTCAATGCTTTCTTCTGCAGGACAAAGATAGAAAGGGTTTTAATGCTCTCAAGGTGAAAACCCAACAGTTTTATTTTTGTCTGATTTTTATAAAATTTAAAATTAAGGAAGTACATAAACAATAGTAGTATTGGGAGAACCGAGCATTGCTCGGTAAATTACCATTAGATTAGCCTGAAATTTCATGTTTGTTATGATAGTAGTTTAAATGTGCTTGCATATAGTTATAAAAAGAACCCCAACTGACTTTTGTCGATAACAATGGCATTGAGCAGCCCCTTGCCGCGCACGACTGACACCTTCTCCGTGGGCAGTGTGGCCAGCTCTGACCGCAGCAACTGTCCCAGTCTCTCAGCGTTGGCCGCCAGTCCTTCATCCAGCAGCACTTGTAGCGCTGTGATGGCAACCTGGACAAGCAATATGGCCGAGGTCGAGTCTGAACCAGCTTGGAAAATCAGTAGTTAGCAATAATCATAATGGGACATAGCGTTTCAGATCGATACAATGACTTGTGTGTTTATTAACAAAAATAATCTAAACTGCTGGAGCATATAACTTCTGAGTGGTAAATAAATAACTTTATTACATTTTACATGTATGGCAATTCAATAGTAATGGTTAAAGAAACTACAATTTTGGGGATTTGTTTTATAACCAGGCAGAGATATAGTACTTAGACCTATCTTTTTCTTGGATCCCCTCAATCTAGTAACGTTCCAATCTAGTAATGTTTAATGCGTACGGGTAATTTCTGATAGGTCGAGGGATTTTTTTTGGGCTGGGTTGTGGTAGATGTACTTGTTGCCATAGCAAGAGATGATTGTACTGTACTTCACTGGGATGCAACGCCTACTTCTCAGTAGCGAGAGGAAAATGCGGTACTTCTGGGGTGTATGGGGTAAAATGCGGTCTTCGTTACCAATTTGAATTATTCAAATTTCTTATTTGCGCGAAGATTATCTATATGAAATTAGACCAGTTTGAAACATTACAAAATTAAAGGCCTTCTCTTTTTCTCTTTTTTTTGTCAACGCCAATGGCATTTTTGTTAATAGATCACACAAACACTTTAAGGGAAAGCGGTCCAAATCCCTCAAACTTTTGTGGAACCCTTGAATTTGAACCTTGACTCCTTGAGCCTAAGTCCAAGACTCTAACCGTTAGACTAGCGAAATGCCTCTTTCAACCTGGTGGGGGGTACTGTCCTTTAGGGAACCACTCCGGCAATCTGCCTAAGTAACATAATAAACCATTATGTCGGAATTACTGGCCTGGTTCCAAGACGAATTTCAGGCTAGTCTTCACCAGTTGTGAGATCCATGTTGGCTACAGCAGATGAAGATGTCACAGCATATGGGTATTCCTTTGGTTCTCGACTATAACAAGCTTCATCCCTTTCACCTTGGTCATTCCTTGTTTGTTTCCCCAAGCTTGTTGTCCCTAGAACTGAACATGGATACCTCATCCCGTCCCACTTTTTCCATCCTTGCTAGGTCCATTTCTTTCGGTGACCTGCGCAAATCCCCTCGTGGAAGACATTCCAGCGTCTCTTCCGGTCTTTCCTAATCCACCAACCTCATATCTATCACTGGCCTGATTTTTCAAACCTCGCACACGAAAGTGAGGTGCAATATTATTACCATTTTACTCCCCCCACACTGTCAAGTTACTAAATTACATAGATGAGTATTAGCTACTTACGAACATTAATTTAATGATTTAGAATTGTCTCTGTTCTAAAGTTAATGAGGTTAGTAATGTACACCATTGGTTATAATTAATTTCTTCTTTTTAGCGAATTTCCCCTATAGGGAAAAAGCTATTACCGTAGGTCTCATGGTAAGACTTAAGCCCGAGACCATGATAACTTTTCATTTTGAGGTCCCCAGATGCCAAAAACACCATTCGTTCAAATTTTTATATATGTATATATATATATATATATATATATATTTATATATATATATATGTGTCCGTAAGCACGATAACTCTCGTAAAAAAGGTCCGATCTTAATGAAATTTGGTACAAATGTGTAAAGTACCATTTATTTGAACGAGTTCGAAAACCAGATGAATCGCACCATCCGAAGGGGGGTTTTTGGGGGGTTTTGTACCCCAAAAATGTGTTTTTTGGGGTTTTCACATGTAATTTTAATTTAAATCAAATTTTAATTTATACCATTAAATTCAGCTTAAAAAAACAAACAATTTGGTATTTTGATCATTGCTCTACGTCAATTGGTTACCGAGATATTGAAAGTGCTAAACACAGTACGTTGTCTAATGTTATTCTTATGGAGAAAAAGAAAAATTGTATATCTCGCTTATTTATGAACGTAAACTGGCAAAATTTGGTATATGGCTTTATTTGGTTGTGGTCTATTGATATTTGCACAAAAATCCATTTTTTGCCCGATAGTTCCCGTAGCAGCAAACCTGCATACTCAGCCCCATGTTATTCTTATGGAGAATAATTAACGTGTTATCTCCTTTAATTATGAACATAAATTAATAGAACTTGGTATGTGGCTTTACCTAGTTGAGTTATAATGATATTTGTATAAAAGCCCATTTTTAGTGTTCCTTATTTCAGCAAACCTGCATACTCAGCCGCCATGTTATTCTTATGGAGAATAATTAAAACGTCATAAATCGTTTATTTATGAATGTATATTGATGAAACTTGGTATGTGACTTTATGTGGTATTAAGATAAATTAATATGCATTGGAAATTCGCTGAGTATGCAGGTTTGCTGCTACGGGGGTATTATTTGTATTCAGTAATGTATAATGGGGAATTGATCTTTTAATCAAATGTTAATAAATAGGCACACAATATACCATTGCAAGTTGTTCACACTTGAAGACTGAATTAGATTCCAAATTTAAATATATTGTGAAACTGGTTTTTCTTTACCCAGTAATAGGCAAATGTCCACACTAATTTATTCAATAAAACAAATAACCATCACCTTAATTAATCTTAAAGCTGTGATTACCTTACATCCTAGGGGGTTTCCACCATATGTAGACCCGTGTTCCCCAGGCTGAATACAAAGCATTACATCATCATTGGCTAGCACTGCTGACACCTGCAACAACCAAATACTGGCATGCCAATATTTCAACTGAAATTTGAGAGCATTAGCGAATTTCCCCTATAGGTAAGAAGCTATTACTGTAGTCGGCATGGTAAGACCTAGGCCCGGGACCATGATAACATTTCGTTTTGAGGTCCCCAGACCCCAAAAACACCATTCGTTCAAAACTGTATATATATATATATATATATATATATATATATATATATATATATATATGTGTGTGTGTCCGTGGGTGTGATAACTCTCGTAAAAAGATCCGATTTTGATGAAATTGGTACAAACGTGTCAAGCAGCATATATGACTTTAAGTTCGAAAACCAGACAGATCGCCCCATCCGAAGTGGTATTTTGGGGGGGTTTTGTACCCCAAAAATTGTTTTTTTGAAGTTTTTACATGTAGTATTTATTGAAATCAAATTTTAGTTTCCACCATTGGATTCAGCTTTAAAAAACACACAATTTTGTGTTTTGATCATTTCTCTATGTCAATTGGTTACAGAGATATTGAAAGTGCTAAACACAGTACGTTGTCCAATGTTATTCTTATGGAGAATAAGAACAAATTTATATCTCGCTTATTTATGAACGTAAACTAACGAAACTAGGTTTACAGCTTCATCTGGTTGTGGTCTATTGTTATTTGCGCAAAAAAATCAATTTTTAAGGATTATTCCTGTAGCAGTAAACCTGCGTACTCAGCCCCCATATTATTCTTACGGAGAATAAGTAAAATGTAATGACTCCCTTAATTATGAACATAAATTAATAAAACTTGGTATGTGGCTTCACCTAGTTGAGTTATATTGATGTTCACGTAAAACCCATTTTTTGTGTGCCTTTTTGCAGCAAACCTGCGTACTCATCCCCCATGTTATTCTTATGGGGAATAATTAAAATTGTATAAATCGCTTATTTATGAATGAATATTGATCAAACTTGGTATGTGGCTTCACTTAGTTGAATTATATTTATATTTGCATAAACACCAATTGTTTGTGATCCTTGTTTCAGCAAACCTACGTCCTCATCCCCAATGTTATTCTTATAGAGAATAATTCAAATAGTATATATCGCTTATTTATGAATATATTTTTATGCAACTTGGTATGCGGCTTTATGTGGTATTAAGACATATATTATGCATTGGAAATTTGCTGAGTATGCAGGTTTGCTGCGACGGGGGTATTTTTAATTTACAGATGTTATTTATTTTATAAAGAAGCGTATTAGTTTTATTTTGGATATTATCTCAGGGTTTTATGGTAGAAGTATCCTTTAAAAGTGATATGTATGAGTCCTTAGTATGCCGGAACACTCAACTTTGGGGACACATTAGAAACACCTTAAAGTTACTGTTTGTATTTATTGTACTCACAGGATAAACTCCTCCAGAGAGAGCTTTGCCGAGTATGAGAATGTCGGGTTTGACGTTCTCGTGGTCGACACACAGCATGCGGCCGGTCCTGCACAGTCCCGTCTGCACCTCGTCGGCTATCCACAGTACGTTGTATTTGCTGCACAGTTCTCTCACTCCCTTCAGGTAGCCATCGGAAGGCACATTGACCCCGGCCTCTCCTTGAATGGGTTCCACCATGAAGGCTGCCACATTGCCATCCTTCAGCTCTCTCTGTCAAGCAATAGAAAATTTTAAAAACGTTTAGTGGTCGACATTTTCCTGCAATTATGTTTCCATAGTTTATATAGCATTTTAACCTTTTGAACCCCTTGAATGGAGCAATTAAATCTATGTTGTTTTCCTACTTTGATTCTCCTAACATATTAAATCGTAAATATATGTGCTTTTGGTGGACACACATACCTAAAAAGTAGCAAAACACGTGATCAGATGTGCAGTTCACAAAGAATCCATCCATCCCATAAGCTTGGAACTGGCCCGTCCACCATTTGCAATAAGGGATGAGCTCCCCTTCAACTCTGCTACAGGCAGGTAAGCTCTCCTTGAGTTGCACATAAAAACCAGTGACCGAGACGGGATTCAAACCCTCAAACTGTCTATACACAGTGCTTCAAACAGTATGTTTGCGTGTACCTTAACTAACCATGTTTGGTATCAGATTCTAATGTTTATACATCTGCACTTGGAGCTGATAAGGTGAAGTGATGTGCAGTGTCTGTAAGCTTTTAATTTCATATTTGATTTGGTAGCTAACTTCACGTGAGAGAAACTTGATGACTTTTGGAGATATTGTTAGGAGTTGATTCACACACAAAAGAATAGTTGTCATTTTTCTGTAGTAGGCCAGCTAAAAAGGGACCTTCTTACAGAACTTATGTGAGATGATTGCAACAAACGGGATGAGTTAAGGCAGATGTTTACTGCTCCCTTACCACGTGATGTCTCATCTCCTATCAAAGCTATTAGGAACATTCTTTCTTACACCCCTGCACTATGTGTCACACAAGTTTTCTAAGATGGATATTTTTTCCAGCAACACAACTTAAATTCGGTAGCGGTCTTTAATACTTATGAACAACTGCCTCTCTTCATAGTGAATTAAATAAACAAAATAATAATATATGTGAACTGATAAAGGGGATAGAATGTGAAATAATATTTCTTCTAGAAGTTATAAATTAGTAAAAAGGTACATTGTTGTACTTTTTTTTAAACAAAAACATGTAAATAACATTGTGTTACCTTTATTTGGAGCTATAAAGTTAATAATCTAATAGACAATGCCTCTGGATTTTTATTAGATACAATTTTTTTCCTAAAGAGTACTCGTTAACACTATATATTTTAGAGTCTTACCTCTAAAGCCTCTAGATCATTGTAAGGTATAATGGAGAATCCAGGCATGTATGGACCAAACCCTTCATAACAAGATGGGTCTGTTGAGCTGGAAACAGCAGAAAGAGATCTGCCCCAGAAGTTGCCTTCAGCAAACAATATTCTAGCTTTCTGGTCTGGAATATTCTTCTTCTTGTAACCCCACTTCCTTGCTAACTTGCAGGCAGTCTCTCCCCCCTCAACTCCTGTATGGTAAAACAAGCGATAGTAGTTAGTGTTGTCGAGAGTTAGTTATGAGATTATTGTCATAAAAAGCTAGACGGATCACTGACTCACTGATTCACTGACATAAACTATGAGGCACTTCCCATAATCGGATCCTACTTGAGTACTCGACCTCATACTTGAATTAAAGCTCTTAAAACTCTCAGATAAATTGCCAAAAAATAACCTTTTTTTAGCTTTGGAAGCACTTTTGGGCTGAAATTCCACGTTTTCAACTTTTCCACTTTGAGCGTGTTTTAAAAAAAAGGTTAAATACAAAAGTTGTAGAAAATTTTATTTAAAACTAATGATTTTCCACCAGATTTAAGATTCGATCACCCGTTTAGCAGCTATTCATCCGAGATGGAGTAATTTTGAGTATTTTTGCTCATTTAAATGTGTACACAGTTTTTGATGCTTTATGAAAGCACACTACCTTTGGCTAATATCACATGTTTGTAACAGCTGATTTATATAAACCTCCTGTGTAGGCGATAATGTGCACACCATGAGGTTTATATACATCAGCTGTTACAAACATGGTGAGCACATTTTCGCCTACACGGAAGGTTCATTATTGCTAATATGGTTTGTCATATACGATATCGGAAAATTTCATCAACAGATTGCATGTTCGATCAATTGAATTTATAATTGTTGCTCACTGCTTCATGAATTATTGTAACTTATTTCAGGAATTTCGACATGCTACGGTAGCCACCCAGTGGCTATGTTGTCAGATTATGCGGTCTCGGGTTCAAATCCTCCTTTTGATGTTTACTTTTTGAGGTCTAGAATTTCTGTTTAATTTGACTTTATTTTGTTTTTACAAAATAGTTACAGTTACAGTTATTTTTTACATGTAAATCCATTTGTAGAATTCCAATTTAATATTGTATTGTCTACACAACTTGTTATTCAACTTATATATGCTTGACATTGAATTGAGGTGAGCACTTAATTTTTTGCTTTTACACCACGAAACAACTATATCATAGTCGGGAGTCCATTCGATAAAACAATTAAGCAGCCGGTTGGTAAAATGTTTCGATATCGAACTGATATTGGACCGCCAGTGCAGGCGATAATGCGTGTCCGTCCCTACATGTTGAGGCATCTGGGGCGAATATATTCTTGGCGCTCCCCCCCAGACTTTTAACCCTTTCAACTATCATTACAACAGTAGACATACTCTGTTTACATCTTTCTTCCAATGTCAGATGGCGGGCCCAGTGGATGACAGACATGATGCACGCACACCGTGCATCGGACAGTCAAATACCAAACCAGGGTTGGCAATTCTATTCTGTCACTACTTGAAAAATTCTATAGAATACTTTTATTTTCAATTATCAGTTTCTTTTACTAGTTATGCTTACGGTATTAGATTCTTAATGCATATTTAAGACTATTGAATTGTAAGTCATAAGCAATTACTTATAACAAGATTTAAAAAGTTGTCTTTAAAAAAAATAAGAAAATCATGTATCGACGTGGCCCTTCTGACAGCGGCGCCCACCTGACTGCGGTGCCCGGGGCAGCTTGCCCCCCTTCAAACGGCCCTGTGATAAAGTGTTCACCAAAGCTCATTGTTGTGAGGTTTTTCATTGGTTAACAACAACAATGTTTGAGTTTGATTTAAACTTTTGTTAACTGAGGAATGCAAGTGAGCGAAGCGAACTCCAAAAGGGGGATTGTGGGCAAAGCCTCCAACGGTGATAAGCCTAGTTGTCAATATAATTGTACATGTTCACGTATAGAAATAGTCAGCAATGTAAATAACTGGGTTTATCTGTAGACGATAACTTAAAATGGGAAACACAGATAACTTATCTCTCTAGTAAATTAATAAAACATTAACTATGTTCTATATTTTATTAATAATCATGGATAAAGTGTGTATTTAAGAAATTGTTATGCTACCTAGTGTAGTTTGAAAGAGTATTAAGGTATGGTCTAATACATCTTGCCGACATTTCTAAAACCTGTTATAATGTGTACACACACACACACACACACACACACACACACACACACACACACACACTGTGCAGTATAATAAATTTAAAGTCTCAGATAGCTTGTCTCATTTGATTGTAGAAAATAAATTATTGTAATTTAATCAGCTGCGTGCTTATGAAGTATAGGGTTGCCATATCACCAGATTTCCCCGGAAATTACTGGATTTTTAGGGTAAAAATATAGCTCTAGAGTTTTATCCTCCTCTCTTTTTGTGATTTTTTCCAAAATTGTGTTGAAATCCTATTCTGTGAACAAAAATGTATTTACATTTGCAACTTAATCGTAATGCAACGATCACCAAAAAATACTGTCTTCCCGTAACTCTAACCTCTATTATTTGTTACTCTTTGGCGGTGGTAACTTTCGTTAACTTTCCATTCATTCACCATTATCAAACGCTGAAAATAAGTATGAAGATTTATGGCTCTCTGCA
Source organism: Allygus modestus (assembly GCA_963675035.1). Taxonomy (NCBI): domain Eukaryota; kingdom Metazoa; phylum Arthropoda; class Insecta; order Hemiptera; family Cicadellidae; genus Allygus; species Allygus modestus. The sequence goes on along the minus strand of OY776111.1, from coordinate 351,452,655 downwards.
GTTTATTAAATTATATATCTCTAATGTAGGCATATTGTTTTAGGCTATACATTTTAGTTTTTATACTTTTGTATAGTTTATTTGTGTGATTTAGGATGTAAACGAAACGAAAAATAATAATAATAAATTTCCTATTTAATATTCAATTATTTGTCATCACTTCCACTAAATTTGGGATCTATAGGCTAAAAAGCATTAAAAATGTTGTTTACATGAAATTCAACATTTATCCGGGCCCATGGGGGTTATTGCAAAATCTCCTCTTTTAGTCAGGAATCTCCAGCCAAAATCTCCTCTTTTTCCCACACTACTTTATGGCATAATATAGTAACATATAATGTACTTTGATTTTTGCCAACAGCTTCGCGTGATTTCAGTTTTATAGTTAACTTAAATAAAATCAAACAGCTGATAAAATTCCATTATTTTTAAAATGTGTTTTAACTTTACACTTTTATTTATATTTATTTAATTTATGGCCTTACGGGTTGTATACAAACACTAATATTTTTACTCTAATTTTCTAACCGAGACCTTTCATTCAAGTATATAGGTTATACGGGCACCCCTAGTGAAAAAATATTTTCTGGCTAGATCTGGACTAGATCTGGAGATGTCTGAGCCAGATCTGGAGATGTCTGGGCCAGATCTGGGGATTTCTGGGCCAGATCTGGGGATGTCTGGGCCAGATCTGGGGATGTCTGGGCCAGATCTGGGGATGTCTGGGCCAGATCTGGGGATGTCTGGGCCAGATCTGGGGATGTCTGGGCCAGATCTGGGGATGTCTGGGCCAGATCTGGGGATGTCTGGGCCAGATCTGGGGATTTCTGGGCCAGATCTGGGGATGTCTGGGCCAGATCTGGGGATGTCTGGGCCAGATCTGGGGATGTCTGGGCCAGAACTAGGGATGTCTGGGCCAGAACTGGGAATGTCTGGACTATACCTGGGGATGTCTTAGCCATAACTGGGGATGTCTGAGCCAAATTTGGGGATGTCTTAGGAAGGAAGATATGAAGTGAGAACACTGCACAAAATGTTGAACAACAACAAATATAAAAAAATAATTTAAACGTTTTTGAAATCATGTAATTGGGAATAAGTAATGAAATAGCTATACAAATATTTAATTAGTTAGTAGGAAGAGGATAGTAATTATTACCGGTAATACTAAATTGTTTATAAAAAGGGTGTTGCTATCAAACTTATAAGTCAATGACAATGAAATACAATGTGTTGCACAAGTAAAAACCACAATGTCTTCAAAACGGTAATCTGTGGTGCAATCACCTTTCTTTTAATATAGTTAATATTGTTGGACCAAGGTTGGTTAATTGTTGTATACATTATATTAATATAATTATCTTAATACAAATATTCAAAGGGTACACAGTTATAATTATTTTAAAATTAATTATCTTAATTGTACATTGATATATACATTTGTTGTAGCTCGATAAAGAGAATACCTCGAAATATTGCAACAAAATGGTGTTAATTTCTTAAGTGTATATAAATTATCTTTATATTTTTTATTATAATTATATTAAATATATATATTAATTTGCTCGCAATTTATCATATTACAATGCAAGAATGGATACATAAATCAAATGAACAATGAATTTATTCCAACTTTCATTTCACTTAGAAAAAATAAAACTGAAGCATTGTCTGCGTCGCGTAGGTGTAGACTATTGGTAATTTGTATATCCCACTCCATCCAGTTTCATTCATAAGTTAGGATGGCCGTAGGGGTTAAGATGTGTGGACAGTAAGTCCAAAGATCATAGGTTCAAGAACCCATCCTGGTCATTATATTTTTGAAACTAAAATCCTTTTTATTAATTTATATTAATGGTTTATCAAGCTATTCAATTGGAAAAATCACATTTTCAGATTAAAATAACCGTTTAAGTAAAAAAATTATATAGTTCTGGCCCAGTAGTTCTATCTGGACCAGATCTGGCCAATTCTGGAAGAGCCAGATATCTGGTCCAGATCTGGGCCAGAAAACTATTTTTTTCACTAGGGACTTGTGTGTATCTGCTGGTCATGTCCAAATTTCTTACTATAGGTATACCAGAAAATTGAATGGACACACTTAATAAAGTTGTTGCTGGACTTTGGGTACAGCAAATGAAGTTGTCATTACATATGGTAAGTCTTTTGGCTGTCCGTCATGACGAGCTTCCCTTTCACCTTTGGTTCCTCCATTTGCAGCAGCTGGGAACGGAAACTCCGAGTTTGGTCCCCAACCTGAGAATGTGGTCCCTGGCTGTTATACATGGACACCCTGTCAGTTGAGGTGGCCAGTTGGAGGGCAGAGCGGGGTCCGCCTGTTTGAGCCTGATCACAGCTCACAGGAGCACGGGAGTTGGCCCTTTGAAAGGTCAATTGAGCTGCCTGTCCCATCCCACCCTTTACTTTCCTACTCTATCCTTTCCTTCTGGTAAACTGCGCAAAATTCCCGCTTGTGGAAGACGTGCCTAGCAGCTAATGCTGGGGTTTCCTAATCCAGCAATAATAATAATAAATAAAACAAATAAGTTTGAAGAGACTAACCAGTATTCATGGGAAGCACTTTGTCATAGCCGAACAGCTTGGTGACGTATTCCTCGTATTCCCCGAGAACGTCGGAGTAGAAGGCTCGGGAGGTAAGGGTCAGAACCTCGGCTTGGTCCTTCAACGTGCTGATGATCCTCGGATGACAATGGCCTTGGTTGACGGCCGAGTAAGCACTCAGGAAGTCAAAATACTTCTTACCCTCTGCATCCCACACGTGTATGCCTGCAGTGGGGGTAATGAGTTGAGCAAAAACTGCTGAGTGAATATATTACATGTATGGTCATGTAATATATGTAACACTGTTTTCTGGGCCGTTAAAATAAACTACAGTGTTCAAATATTACAATATCTAAATAATTCTCTAAACTATTATTGCATGAAAAAATAAAAAACATTCATATTGTAATGAATTAAATTCAACATGAAATATTTTTTGGATAGATGTTTCCAGTATTTTATTTTATTTGGGATACATTTTATGATAGAAAGTGGCACACATTTGATAAAAACTGCAATGCCCAATGCACATTGGTGCGAGTTAAAAGAGTGTAGGGACCAAAATGGAACCTTAATAGTTGAAATCTAGCTACTGGTATGAGAGTTTTTGACTTTTAAATGTGATGCTGTTATTTTTATCATGTGCCATTTTGATGACGTCATAACTGGATGTTAAGGACTGTGATTCCCAATGGATTTTGAAAGCTAATTAGGTATAGCTTACCAACAACAAGCCAAATATGTTGTTGGGCGGGCTCACCTTTGCCTCTGCAGAGTGCGACAGGCAGAGGATGGTAGTTGTGGGCTCCGTACTTATCTTCTCTAGCAAAGATTTGCTCAGACGTCAAGTTGACTTTGCTACTAAACGCAGACTGTTGGAAAAATGCATCTGTAACAGTCAATTTTTAAAATAATAAATTTAAAAACCTATAAATTCTAGGATTCAAGATGAAAATAGTATTAAATTGTACATCAGCAACTGTTATACATTTCAATATTAGATGTTGGGAAACTGGTCGTATTAGATAGCCAAAAGAACTTATAACTAAAAAAACAATAGTGTGGAAACTGATTTATTTTGTACCTATTGTCTTATTGGGACAGTTGCAATACTAATGAAGACCTTTGATATTATGTTCAAAACCTCTAATGTTTATCATCATCCTCAGATATTCAAGAGGATATGACCTTCCTTAAGTGGAGTATTAAAAATGTTAAGGTATAAATTTAGGAAACAAAGCACGTTTTAAATCTTATAATTATCAAAGTACACTAGCACATTTGCCTCAAAATCCAACCTTGGCAAGATAATTTGGTCGAAAGTAGTAGTTTTTGAAGTTTTAGTATGTTGGTTTATTAAATAAGATTTGTTGTAATTGTGTTCTATAAAAACTTTTAATTCTTTACAAAATATGTGATTTGAGGAGGCTGGGCCGATTACACATCAAATAGATGGAACATCGACCCTTGAATAAAATAAATGAAATAACATAAACGATCGATGGACCATCAGTCGTTTAAGAAATTTAATTTAATAAAAAATATAAACGGGTCTATGGGCCATCAGACCATTTTATAAATTAAGATAAACTATTATATTTTGGTATGATGGACCATCGACCCTCTATCCATAAAATAACATATTATAAAGAAGGGTCGATTACACATCAAATAGATGGTACATCGACCCCTAAACCAAAGTTATTTAGAATAATGTTTTAACGGGTCGATGTACCATCTATTTGATGTGTAATCGACCCTACACTTTATATTATTAGATTGTTAAACGCATGGTTCGATTACACATCATTTAGATGGTACATCGACCCCCAAATGAAACATATTTAAATTAAGGTTTTAAAGGGTCGATGGACCATCTATTTGATGTGTAATCGACCCTTTAATTATTTTTTTAATATAATATTAATATTTATAATTTTGGGGCCGATGGTACATCGAGCCTTATTTTATTTTATTAGAGAAATATATAAACTTGGTCGATGGTCCATCGACCCCTTTTGTAAACAAAACTAAATTTGTATAAATGGTTCGATGGGCCATAGACCTTCCTCAGATATTTAAATTTCTTTCACTATATCAGAGGGTTTGGACCATCTATGTGATGTGTAATCGAGCTTCCCCCAATTTGAGGTCTTTCATGATTTCCTTCAGTCTACTTGCTTGCCTCCTCAAGTGAGAGGAAAATGATTTATAGTTTCTTTAAAAAGTATATGCTGAAGACAACATTGATATAACACATTTGTATTGATTTGTTAGACCATAGTTTCAACTGCAAAAATTGGACTTTCTTTATATACAAGAACATTTGGCATGCATGGCTTAAACTTAACAGGATTATGGAGGGTGAATCTGTGCTGTGAGGGGGGGCAGGGGGGATAACTGCCCTGGGGCCTAGACACCTTTGGGGGCCCGGGCCAGAGGCTTGAGTATATTTTTACCCAGGACACAACTCTAACAACAATAAACTTTTAAAAATAATAGACATGTTTCATGTAAGTACAAAATGGCGTACTAATTGATGCAGGTGTTGTACTAAATCCATTCTGTCACGTATTCGTACAGTGAGATGTTTCCCCTGTGATTTTTGTTTTAGTTTTCTATTCTTAATATATTCCGGAACTCAAATCTTATAATACCATAAAATAAGATTTAAAAGAATCTCAATGTATGTATTTTGCAAAACAGTTTAACAACAATTATAAAGTATAAAACAAATTACTTGTTTTATTTGAACAACAAAAGCTTATCATTTTCTTATGATCTGACTGCTGAGAGACTCACTGCCCACCCTGCCTTGTTTGCAAGTAAACAAATTCAGCAAAACCGTTTCTCATGAAAAGCTGGCAAAACCTGGTCTTACAAGCGAAATAGGAGAGACAGAAAGAAATGGTGTGGATACTGATTTATACTTCTCTGGTGCTAAAAACATGAAAATAATCAGTTTTATAAGTTATAAGAAGTTTATAACTACTACTGGATTGGCAGCTGCATTTTTTAAGATAATTAATAATTGTGTTCAGAGCACATTTCATTCCTAAACTAAATTAAATATACCTTTTATCTAAGTACTAAATAATAATATTACGTTTTAGTTCAAGTATTACTTGTATACTCATAAAACAATAATAAAGATAATTTAGCAGTAAAACACATGTCATCATCATTCCTTAGATTTTCTAATGAGCGTTGCATAAATTTGTGATTGTGAGTAGATCGATTTTCAAAATGGATGGGGAAGAGGGGAGGAGAAAGGGGCCTGCAGAAGTCCTGCCCAGGGGCTCTTGAAAGCTGTGCTCACCCCTGCACATCCTCTTTTAGCGAATTTCCCCAATAGGGAAGAAGCTATTACCGTAGTCGGCATGGTAAGACCTAGGCCTGGGACCATGATAACTTTTCGTTTAGAGGTCCTCAGACCCCAAAAACACCATCTGTTTGAAACTGTATATATATATATATATATATATATATATATATATGTGTGTGTCCGTGGGTGCGATAACTCTCGTAAAAAAGGCCTGATTTTGATGAAATTTGGTACAAATGTGTAAAGCAGCATTTATGACTTTAAGTTCGAAAACCAGGCAGATCGACCTATCTGAAGGGGTATTTTAGGGGGGGGGGGGTTTGTACCCCAAAAATGGGTTTTTTGAGTTTTTTACATATAATTTTTGAAAAAGTACAATTTTATTTTTTTTCCATTGGAATCAGCTTAAAAATACACACAATTTGGTGTTTTAATCATTGCTCTACGTCAATTGGTTACTGAGATATTGAAAGTGATAAACACAGTACGTTGTCCAATGTTATTCTTATGGAGGATAAGAAAAATGGTATATCTCACTTATTTATGAACTTATCCTGACAAAACTTGGTATATTGCTTCATTTAATTGTGGTCTATTGATATTTGCACAAAAACTCATTTTTTGGCCGATAGTTCCCGTAGCATCAAACCTGCATACTCAGCCCCATGTTATTCTTATGGAGAATAAGGAACGTGTTATCTCCTTTAATTATGAACATAAATTAATAGAACTTGGTATGTGGCTTTACCTAGTTGAGTTATATTGATATTTGTTTAAAACTCCATTTTTAGTGTTCCTTATTCCAGCAAACCTGCATACTCATCGGCCATGTTATTCTTACGGAGAATAATTAAAATGTCATAAATTGTTTATTTATGAATGTATATTGATGAAACTTGGTATCTGGCTTTATGTGGTATTAATATCAATTAATATGCATTGGAAATTCGCTGAGTATGCAGGTTTGCTGCTATGGGGGTATTTAGGAATATGAAAGAAAGCCCAGAAGGTGAATTTGTTCAGATCACTGATCTTCGCTTGATACATAAAATTTCAGGGGCGGCTCTTCAGTTTTTCAGCACCCGTGCAACTACCAAATTTGCCGCCCCCCCCCCCCCCCCCCGCAATCAACTAAAACCTCCCTACCCCATAGGTCTGAGATAGACTGACACTTGCACGTCTCGCTCCCTCGCTTGTTGTTGCGTTCGCGATGTTTCTGATGTCACTGTGTACATATAACAATTATGTGTTTCTTTAAGAAAAATAATAATGAAAACAAACCTTAAAACTGAGTAGGAACGGTGAAGTACATACTGATAACAGTACATCTGTTCTGAGCGTGGGAAAGATTTCGTCCAGGGGAACCAAAACAATAATCAAAACGCTGAACAAAACCAACCGCGATTCTGACGGTTCCTGGAATGGGCGTTTTCACACTAAGCAGCACGACACCGGCACACCTACGACACGGTGTCGACACCGACACGACAAATTGTTAAGGCATTTCACACTTACCGTCACGGCAACGACACGATTGTTAATCGGTGGAGAACTCACCTCATGTTTTCAGTAGTACATGATAGCTGATTACAACAGGAGGCTGTATTTATAACATCTAGGACATAAGAGTGTTTATATAGTTCGATGTATAAGAGGCGCAGTCAGTATAGACAAGTTTGAATTTACCACATAATAACAGTTCGCTATTTGATTGGCTTGTATTATACCTACATTATTTGATAAGCTAAAGCCAGTGTCACATCATTGCAAGCTTCAACGCCAAGTACCTTCTGCTCCCCTCTACCCCTCTTGCCTTGCGATGTTGCCATTGAGGGTATTCCTGCTGTTTACGGAATTTGCTTCTCAAATGTAAGTAAACAAATTGGCAACATGAGCATAAAAGCCAAGCTTGCAATGTTATGGCACTGACATAGTGACAAACACAAATGCATTACTCATATGAGTTATGAATATTTTGTTCGTATGAGTAAAGAAACCTTTGGCTATAATACATTTCTCATATGAGTTATGAATATTTTGTTCGTATGAGTAAAGAAACCTTTGGCTATAATACATTTCTCATATGAGTTATGAATATTTTGTTCGTATGAGTAAAGAAACCTTTGGCTATAATACATTTCTCATATGAGTTATGAATATTTTGTTCGTATGAGTAAAGAAACCTTTGGCTATAATGCATTTCTCATATGATTTATGAATATTTTTTTCGTATGAGCTAAGAGACCTTTGGCTATACTGTATATTGTAAACTTGAGCACTACAAACACAATTAAACGCGACGACACATCAACGGCACCGGCGGGAGCGATGCTGCCCACGACAAGTTGGTACCGGCAACGGCACAGCATCGTCGTGTCGGTGTGTGTGTGTAAACGGTTCCATTGATTAGCATTGATTCTTAACCCCCAAGACACCGGGATGGCACCGTGTCGTTGTCGTGCCGGTGTCTTGTCGCCCAGTGTGAAAACACACAATCTGTGAGGCTGAAGTTTGCGATGGATACAACAAAGTTTGTTGTTAGAGTTATTTTTGTTTTTAAAAAAAAACTAATGTTTTCTGAATATAATATTTGTTTATTGATTCTAATGTATAACATGTTTTTCAGTTATACGGACTCTATCTTCGAGTATTTAATCTTTAAGGTTTTGTGTTGCTATAAAGCTTATTTTAATTTTTTTTATTCTGTGATATATTGAATCTTATCTTCTAAAAGTTTTTGAATCAATTAAGTTTAATACCAATGACTCTAAAACTCAAGTTGGGTGCAAACATGTTTTTTTCGTTATTACTATACTGTGATACACTGTCGCAACTTATTTTTAGTATTGCCAATTTGTAAGAAATACAGATGATTAGTCAATTAACCACTACCAGAGCTCAAATAATCTTAATCTGTAACGTGGAGAAGTATATGTTTTATTCTTAACATTTCCCACTCCATCTCCAATACTACGGAATGACTCAGTTAATAAATAAGAACATATTTGAAATATTTACTAAACAGACAGAACGATAAACTATATTTTTCAAAGTAAGCTAAACGAGTTCACCTTACAATTAATGATGTAAGGGGGCGCCGAAATCTGAGGAGGGTGCATCATATTTCCCCCTTATTTATATAATAATACTAAACTCAAATAGATCAAATCCCTATTCAATACTCTCCAGTCTCCAAACCATATCTTTCCTCATCCACGCCCAAGCTTTGGCATAGGCCCCCAAATTTTGAAAAATTTTAGAAAGTCTGAGCGAGTATTTCCCGCCGATCTCCGGAGAATCGCTACCGATCTACAGTCAGCCGTTCGGCCGTTATTACGTAGTAAACTCGTCATTTTTTGACATTATTTTGTTTTCCGTCCACGTTTATAGCCGAGATTACTTGTTAAGGACATTCATTCCAGATTATATCATCTGTAACGTCTTAAATTACGGAAGATAAAACGTGGTTCGGTCGCCATTTACACAGTTAGGTTGTTTTGTATGTCCGATTCATGTGTAATACATAATGTTATGTCTCTTAATTTTCGGCTGATTTTACGTGGTCTGATCGTCTTTGGCGGCCGTTTACTACGTGATTTGGCAGGTCGTGGCAGTTCACAATCGTCCAATGATTGGCAGGAAATACTTGCTCGAACTTTGGAGTATTTTTCCAAACTTTGATTTCATTTGACTATTTAAATACTCAAATTTTGAGTACTCGCACGTCCCTAATACATCGTATACATGTATATCAATAGGCCTCCCTCTTCAACCCCTAATGTATATATAGGCCCCTACAAATATATCCGCCGCCCCAGGCCCCCAACTACGACAGTACGCCACCAATCCCACGACCCGTTATGAGCGCCGAGCGCCGCCCCCCCAAAAGTGCCGCGCCCCGCGCGCCCCGTGCTGGAGCACGGCTCGCACTGCCCTAGAGCCGGTACTGTAAAATTTACAGTACCAACCATTACATAACAGGCAAGCACAAAAACTATTATGCTTTTCTTGGTGTGTGTGTGTCATAGAAGAAATTAAAATATACAGTTAGAATAGTATTTCCATGCTATTTGCAGAAATCCTTTATACTTTACATCAGTCCTGAGGGCTGCGTCCCACAGGCCTTCTAAGTTTTAATGAAAATCTTGTGGAAGAACAGTAATCAATTAGACTGTAAAGCTGTTGACAGCTGTTATTATAACAACAAATTCTAGCACAACATCACAAGAACAGATGTTTCAGGCATAATGTAAATAAACAACCAGTTACAGGCATAATAATGAGAACATCCTTCTGTTACCTGTCATTATAGAATTTAAACCTGGGATTTTACTAAATTTTTAACTATTGAACAAACATTTTCATTATAACCATCAGTAAAGAAGTAAATAATAAAAAATACCCCCGTAGCAGCAAACCTGCATACTCAGCGAATTTCCAATGCATATTAATTTATATTAATACCACATAAAGCAACATACCAAGTTTCATCAATATACATTCATAAATAAACGATTTATGACATTTTAATTATTCTCCATAAGAATAACATGGCGGCTGAGTATGCAGGTTTGCTGAAATAAGGAACACTAAAAATGGGCTTTTATACAAATATCAATATAACTCAACTAGGTAAAGCCACATACCAAGTTCTATTAATTTATGTTCATAATTAAAGGAGATAACACGTTAATTATTCTCCCTAAGAATAACATGGGGCTGATTATGCAGGTTTGCTGCTACAGGAACTATCGGCCAAAATATGGGTTTTTGTGCAAATATCAATATACCACAATGAAATGAAGCAATATACCAAGTTTCGTCAGGATAAGTTGATAAATAAGCGAGATATACAATTTTTCTTATCCTCCATAAGAATAACATTGGACAACGTACTGTGTTTAGCACTTTCAATATCTCAGTAACCAATCGACGTAGAGCAATGATTAAAACATCAAATTGTGCGTATTTTTAAGTTGATTCCAATGGCGGAAAATAAAATTTTACTTTTTCAAAATTGTATGTAAAAAACTCAAAAAACCCATTTTTGGGGTACAAAACCCCCCAAAAATACCCCTTTGGATAGCTCGATCCGTCTGGTTTTCGAACTTAAAGTCATAAATACTGCTTTACACGTTTGTACCAAATTTCATCAAAATCGGACCTTTTTTACGAGAGTTATCGCACCCACGGACACACACATATATATATATATATATATATATATATATATATATATATATATATATATACAGTTTCGAACAAATGGTGTTTTTGGGGTCTGGGGACCTCAAAACGAAAAGTTATCATGGTCCCGGGCCGAGGTCTTACCATGCCGACTACGGTAATAGCTTCTTCCCTATAGGGGAAATTCGCTAATATAAACCTTATTTTTCCATTTAGTTGAAAAAACAATAACATACACAATGTGTCTAAATGTTGTGTCAGCAATCAATCCCTAAGCTCGTAGTTGAGTTTACGATCATCAGCACAGAATAGAGAATGTGTAGCTACTTTGTTTTTATTTTATAACCGTCTTGAATTATTCTGTCTAGGTAACGGTACATGAATATCGAAGGAAAGAATAAATATTTATAACAGGTAATATTATAATAAGATACTTTTGTAGATCAAGAGATAGAGGCAGAGGGAGAGATAGAGATATAGAAAGTTGGGGTGAGAGTTGGGGTGAGTGAGACAGGACAGGACAGTGAGTAACAGGACCCATTAGATGATAAAACTAATTGATTAGTTATTTGTGCACCATGACACTGGTTAAACTTTTTTTATTTTTTTAACTGCTCTTTTTTTGGCGGCAAAACATTTATATAAACAGCCAATATTTGTGGGATAATTTTTGGTAGAACTTTGACCACTAGTTTATTTTAATCCATGGCATAATCTATTCAACCAAGTATAGTGCTTCATGATAGGGTTTCGTAACAATAACACCTACGAATTCAGATGTCCCGATATGTTCATATTTCAATCTAAGAGTTTAAAATTTCTTTTAGCAAATTTCCCCTGTAGGGAAGACATATATATATATATATATATATATATTTAAATTTTCAGTTTACACATATGTATATGTGTGTGTCTGTGACCACGATAACCCTCATAAAAATGCTCCGATTTTGATTATATTTGATACAAACGTGTAAAGCAACATTTATGACTGTAAGTTAAAAAAACCAGACAGTTCGACTCATCCGAAGGAGTATTTTTAGAGGGTTTTGTACCCTACAATTTTTGTTGTTATTACATGTAATATTTGAAAAAGTCAAATTTTGGTTTTAACCATTGGATTCAGCTTAAAAACACACAATTTGGTGTTTTGATTATTGCTATACATCAATTGGTTTCATAGATATTGAAAGTGCCAAGCAGAGTAAATGGTCCAAGATTATTCTTATGGAGAATAAGAACCATTTTATATCTCGCTTATTTATGAACACCCTAACTATTCTATACTACGAAACTTGGTATGTGGCTTCATCTGGTTGTGGTCCATTGTTATTTGCACCAAAAAACAATTTTTACCGATGTTTCCTATAGCAGCGCAAACATGCTTACTCATTACTCAGCCCCATGATATTCTTATAGGGAATAAGTAAAATATTACATTTCCCTTAATTATGAACATAAATTAATAAAACTTTAGTATGTGGATTCACCTAGTTGAGTTCTATTGATATTTGCATAAAAAACCATTTTTTGTGTTCCTTGAGTAAACCTGCGTACTCAGCTCCCATATTATTCTTATGGAGAATAATTAAAATGGCATAAATCGATTATTTAAAGAATGTATTTAAAGAAACTTGGTAAGCGGCTTTATGTGCATATTTATTAGAAACTCGCTGAGTATGCAGGGTTGCTGCAACTGGGGTACTTTATGTTTAACAGGAGAACTTTCTCCATAATATTTAACATGGGAACTTTAAAGGCCAATAGTGCAAAGCCCTGACAATAAATAACAGTTTGAATGTGTGATGACATGTCAAGGCAAAAATAGCTATAGGTTACAAAATGAATCATGCAAACTGGCTGGATTTTTCAGTTAACCGGAATGTCAAAGTTTTCATAATTTGTATATGTGGAAGACCTCAGGTTGATGATACAAAGGGAGAATGTAAAAAAAGTTGGTTAAATAAAAAAAAACTTAACCAATGTTACACTAATATAATGTTATGTTTTAAGAAGGCGTTGGAGAGCGGCCATGTTGGATTTTACCTCCATAAGAACAATGTTAAATTTAAAACCATATATCTCGCTTATTTATCAATATACTATTATGAAAGATGTCTCAAATTAAAGGTATTTTGAAGACGCAGATGGATGCTCGCTATTTTCTAAATAAAATAATACATTTCCAAAAATATAGTAATTTAAAGTCTATATTTTTATACATATTTTGTAGTTCTCCCTAGTCATTAAAAGATAAAACCCCCAGCAAACACTAATCAAAACTTTATAAAGATTCAAACAAAATTTATTCCAAATCAATAGGTCAAACAGTAACAAAAAAATATGCTTTTCAGTAAAGACAGGTTTTGTGTGTTTTAACACTGAAATGGCCCATAGCGCTAGGGTCGACGATATTTATTCTAACACCTCTTAAGTAGCTGCAGTTCCCAGATTCACCTGGGGAGTACTGCACTACAGTTAGTTGTGTGTGCTGCATTCTGAAGTAGTTAACCTTCTGAACTATTTTGAATAACGGTAATGAACATATAATATCCCTTGGTAAGCATTTAACTGAATAAGACTTAATATTCACAATAATAACATTCATACTTTGAATAACCATGAGGCGGAGATCTATGTTTTTTTCAAGCAAATAAGCCTGTCAGAAGCCCAAATACATTGACTACCTTAATGTAAAATGTTTGCTAAATCCACCGATTAGCTGATTATGTAAGAATTATAATTCTTCTTCTTTATGTAATCGAGGTTGTGTTCACTCTAAAGTTACTCTGAAATGTGATGACCTCATGGCCAAAACCATTTCCTCTTTCCACTAATGACAATTACCCTAAAAGTGGCAACACTGAAAAGCTTGAAGCAACCCTTGGCATATGCACTGTCCTGTCATCGTATGATGTCTATCTATCTTCTTCTGGCTGGCTTTATCACTGACTGTAGATAAAAGTTCCATTGTGAAAATTGATGTTTATTTTAAAGCTATATCTATTATAGTGTCTTTTGTTTGTATTTTGGTAATCGTTCAAACAAAATAGACACATCTTGTAAATATACAGAATACAGACATTGTTACGTTACAAATCGTGCAGTTAGAATAGATATTTTTCCACTTCACGTCACCGGGAAATACAACAAAAATCACTTTACACCAACTAATTTGTAATTAAACTTATGTTTGAATTTGAGAATAAGTTTATTTATAATTTGGCAAATGTTTAAACTTAATATCTTGGCACTTATAACAAGTTAGTCTTAATAACTAATAAAACTGAATATATTGACAATGAAATTTATTTAAGAACTAAATAACATGGACTATTTAAGAACTATTTAAGATTTTAGTTGGTAAATCGCCTATCCTACACTTTTATTCCTCTGCCTACTTGACTGACTGAATACTTGTAAATCAGATATATTAGTTAAACAACATTATTTACTTTAAAATACACTTTAACAGTAATCTTTTAATTACCATGGTTGATGTGCCTAGAATGAAAAAAAATATTAGTAATGGTTGAAATTATATAAAGAATAATTTTATAAAAAGAGTAATTCTAATTGTATAAGAATTACAGCTCTGGGGTTGAAAACTGTCTTGACCAGAGCATGATTAACAATTTGGGAAGGAAAGGGAGTCACAGGAGGGCTTGATAATTAGGTATTTTTTGTAGGGTGGGGTGGTGGGGGATAGTCTTTGTTCTGGGGGGGAGGGGTAGTGAATCTGCTTGGTCTTGAGTGGGTTTTGAAGACATATATTATATAATCATGTCATGATATGTTTAAAACAGTAAAAACAGCAAAATAAATCAAAATAAAAAATAAATAAATGATGTAGTTGTGTGAAACTGTGACCTAAAACTGAAACTTTACATATTATGCTTAAAAATAAAATAAAACCTTGATGATTAGAAAAGCACATTTTTCATTAATGATGTTAAATTCACTTTAAGAATAAAATTTCTCAGAAACAATCAGATCTTCTATTCTTCCAATACACCATCTCTTTGAATAATAATTAAAAATGTCTAACATAAATAAAATCTAAGGACAATAATTTAGAATAATAAACTTGGACGTTAACTCACAGCTGATGGATCTCCTTAACAGCTTGGACCCGACAGTCATATCGGCTATCTACCTCGAGTGTAGAGCGGGGAACTAGCATCAGACTGACAGACGGTCTGAGACGAAACGGGAGTGAGTGATCC
Organism: Allygus modestus; assembly: GCA_963675035.1. Lineage (NCBI taxonomy): Eukaryota > Metazoa > Arthropoda > Insecta > Hemiptera > Cicadellidae > Allygus > Allygus modestus. Next base: position 351,437,355 of record OY776111.1, on the reverse strand, counting down.
ACGGCTGCCGGCCGGTCGGTAGTGACCTTGAGTTTCTTGACATGAGTTGTTATCGCCTTTGCCGGCGTCACTGCTCACAAAGACCATTCATACCGCCAAACGATAAAGGGATTGTATAACTGAAAGATTTGCAAATGCCCTTAGAAATTGGCGTTGAAAATGAGGAAATAGAGGAGGGTATCATGATTGAGTTTGTGAAACAGAAATGTTTAAAATTCATTGTTGGTGATGGTGAGTTTATGTTGTTTAAGAGATTTTTGCTGTTTAGGAAATTTTCCATCACTGATTGGTAAAAACAAGTTTCGTGACGTTTCGGGGTTTGGAATCTGATCCCGTCTCCAGGATTGATTTGATGTTTGGTTCGATTTTTTCCATTTGCTTTATTTTGACTGCTTTTACAGTTCTCTGTTTTACATTTTGTGTTTTTCCAGCCTTTTCTGGATTGTGCCTTTAATATTTTGTGTAATTTTGTTATGTTCTAGGTATTTTTCTCACTTCCAGATCCCGACCCTCGTGAAACTTGTTTTTGATAATCAGTGATGGAAAATGTCCGCAAAAATCTCTTAAACAACAGAAATGTTCAGTTACAACTATGTACTTCTAGAAGAAGTGTGACTTAATTAAAACAATGAAATGGTTTCCTTCTGTTATACAGTATATATTTACTAAGTTGTTTATAATATATTCATAAAAAAAGTAAAGGATGTAAAATTAAAATTGCTTTTGATCTTACTGATAAATAAATTTAAGGCTATTTATAAGTGAACATTTTCTAGAGGAGGACCAATTATCTGAATATTTTCTAACTGGAGATACGTTTCCTCATACTCTTCTATATAATATAGGACAAACTGTAAAAGAATAAGTGGAATAAATGTTTTAAAACTGCGTAATCATTTGTTCATACGTGAATATGTTACAATACTGTCAAGACTTGTTCCAGAATGTTATTAAATATAGGCTCTAAACTGTTTTATGTTTTTCAAATCGATATAAAACTTTCAGTTGTTTTGCAATTTATATTCCTCTTATGACATATATCTTACAACTGTGTTGTGTTATAATGATGAATCTGAAGATATCTAAATTATTTGAATTTAAAATAAAGATATCGTACTTTGTTTAGGCCTTTAAATAACAGCAGCAAAAAAAGTATTATAATAGTTTTATCATCAGTAAAACCTATTATTTTTCTTACAAAATCCAAAAATACACAGATTTTTTACTCCCCATGCAATCTAAATTAATTACGCTGCAGTATAAAGTATATAAATATATCGTACAAAAACGTGTGTCCATCAGCTAATTATTAGAAGAAATTAGACTTACTGTTAAAAGATAACAATCGCCTTGAGGCTAAAACATGTTCCTTTGTTGAGTAGCTCATTCAACAATAAGTGACTTAACCTTTAGTCCCAAACACAACTGGTCAGCAATGATAAGAAAACCTAATTAACTTAACGAGTATATACACAGTTTACAGGCCCGTGGGAAAGTCAATAGTTTTTCTTAACTGCATGATGACATATTCTTCAAAAAACAAAACAACAATTAATATATGAATTTAGTAAATAACCTATTAAGGAATGAATTAAAATTAAAATGCGTAGGACATTTGCATGTGATTTACATTTGCATTTGTAGGTGTAACCGTTTAACCAGGACCTTTCAAAACTATGGTATTACTCAAACAGGTTAATGCTAACTCATTTATTTATATTCATGTTTTCCCAACTTTGCAGTTTTGTTTTACTTCAAGCTAAAACTCAAGAAAAATCAACTAAAGAAAGTGATTTCTTTTAAATTGAAATAAATAATAGAAAATTTATAATTTATTCTTGTTTGTATTTTTTTAGAAAACTGATATACGGTACTCAAAACTCGCCAGTTTTTAAAACTCTTACTTGTACAAAAGATTGATTGGTTAATCGATAAATTAGTTGAGTGGCTCGGTCAGTATTCCTCTGTAAAGAGACATGCTTTATTCATCAGTTGCTGTAGCATACTCAATGATTATGCTGATACTGGTAACAAGATGTCAATCAAAGTGTTTTATAAAGTTTTACATAGATATACATAAATCAAATCATAGGTATAACAGAGTTCAACTTTACATATTCTATTAATACAATGTGTTAACTTTTTATGCCTATCATTGGCATATTGTTAGAGATAAAGATCAGGTTAAATCAGGATAGTAGTGAGGAATTGTGGGGCAACCAAAATGGTGGTGAGAAATCAAAAATATTCACTCGAATTTATTCGCTGCATTCAAAAAACTTATTTTGGCCTATACAAAAAATTGACATCAGCTCCATTATTTTTTAAGATAGAAAAACGTTTTTGAGATAACAAAGCTATGAAATAATTTATTTTTTATAATCTCACTTGAATACAATTTTTTGTTATCCCTATTTCCGGATATAATAGGTACAAGTTAACACTTCAACTGTAAAAATGGCAATTTTATACATTATCTCGAAAGGAAAATGTGTTCTGAGCACACAAATATATGAAACAATAGGTTTTTTAGGCATATTTTATATAAAAAGTTACTTTTTCATAGTTAATTCTTAAAAAATAGTTCTTTACTAAATATTCTTTAATCTATGTAAATAAAATTAGAGTTTTTTGTACATTGCTTTTAATTATGAAATGTTTGCAAATTTTCACGTTTTACACTCAGGGAAGCCTAAACAAGTCTTATCTCAATTTCTATCTGTCTGCCTCTCTGTCAGTAATCCTAATGGATGGGTTTTTGTTCGCTTTTCACGGAAAAATGGGTTCATTAACTTTGATGAAACTTTGTTTCTTTATTCTACACATGCGAGAAGGATTTTGGCCACTTTAAACAGGGATACGCCTTTTGGAAAAAGAATGGCGGCCGCTCAAAAACTTGATTTCGTATGGTTTTGGTCGTGTTTTGTTCGCTTTTCACAGGGAAATGGGTAAACTTATTTAAATGAAACTTGTTTCTATGTTATATATGTGCATTAAAAGGTTTTAAGCTAATTGGATTTTTGAAATCGCCTTAGGACCCTGCCCCACGGTGTTTCAAAGATCCAGTGTTATTCTTATGGGCAAAGCATTTATTTATATTGATCCAGATGATGACATAAGAATATTATTTATTCTATTAACAGATGTTGTTTAATTTTAAACATTGAGTGAAGATTGGTAATAAACAACATAAGTATGCAGACTGGATAAATGATCTAAATCTATATTTATTAGACTCATGCACTCACTGACATACTGGTCACTTTATCTAAAAAACGATAATGTCTATGAAGATGAAATTTTGCATGGTGGTTCTCCTTATGCTGCAGATGTACAATAAGAATATGTTTAATAAATCCTATAGGGCTCTCCCCTAATTTACTTTTATGGCAATCTTAGTATTAGTATTTACTGGATCTTGTAAGTTAAAATTCGGTAGGAACATAACTACTGACCATCAGAACAATAAGCAAGCCTATTCCCTTTACGAAAATGTTTAAGGGCATCGCCTCCCGGAATTTCAAAATACAATCTTTTAACAACCTTGCACCTACGACTGGACTGATGGAGCTGAAATACGGTAGAAATATAGCTAATAGGTCAATGCAGACATACACCTACTCCAGATACAAATATACTCAAGGGCTCTGGCCCAATGGTCTTTAATATAAGCGTGTTAATCATCACACACTAACTACTCAACCAATAGTGCTTAAATTTTGTACCTTAAAGGACGTAAGAAACAACATCATGATTATAATGTGGAATCACAGTGTTGTTCAGTGTGGAGATTTCACACTGACCCTTGTCGTGTGTGAGACGTGGGTGGACGAAATTTGCGCCTCTCTAAAAAGATATTTTATGTTGCCGACCACTGAACATCTGAACTTAACAGTAAATAGGAAAATTTATTTTGGAGAAGATTAAAGGGTTGAGGAGTTTATGCCCATTTAAAAGTTAAGAACGGGACAATGAAAAACAAATGTAGTCTCATAAACATCCCTCCTTCACTCGTCACAACTGTTGAGTCACAGGATTTACTGATCGACAGTTTTTTTTACTGAGGTTTATAAACAGTTTCATTTGGAAAGTGCCTGGCTGTGTGATTGTGACATCCTCACGTCCACCAATGAACAAGCAACGGAGATCAACACAAAGGATGGTCTCTTCCAAAGCGAGAAATGAACGTATACATTGTTTAACACCGTTCTTTTAACCAAGACCACGCTGATCACCACCTGACAGAGGTCCTCGACTTAGCAACAGTACCCAAACTATCTGCCAGTATATTTCTTTAATTTGTATTTAACTGTACATTAAACATGTAAAATATAATTTAAATGTTGTACAATTATATGGGTTGTTATCCTATACTCTAATATGAGTAAGGTTTGCTTGCTTGCTTGCTTGCGTGCTTGCTTGCGACACGGATCTCAAAAACGGCTCCAACGATTTCCTTCAAATGTTCGAAATAACTAATTTTTGGGATAAAAATAAGTTCTAGACAGGCCTCATCCCTAGGAAAAATCAAATAATGTAAAAAACCTAAAATGAAAAGTTAAAAAAATTAACATTGGGCTTATGGAGTTTCAAATCAAAACAAAAGAATTGTAACAGCTGTTCATAATCAACCAGGGAACTGTCAAAGTAATACTCATGTTGTATATGGTTATTAACATACGGTTTCCTGAGAGGAGAGATTAAAAGATTTGAGTAAATATTACATAAATATAGTAGTAAAATAAATCAAAGGGACATTGAGCTGTAAATAACAACTGGAGTGACATTAAAAATGTATAAAAGAGGCAAATGAGTTATACAAATCTGATTATCAGTAGGGGGAAGTGGTGAAATATTACTCCAAGTCATCTAAACAAACTGACTGGCCTTCCCCCGAGCAAAGCTTGGTCCCCCAGGTACTTTATATATACTCTAATATGAGTAAGGTTTGCTTGCTTGCTTGCTTGCTTGCTTGCGTGCTTGCTTGCGACACGGATCTCAAAAACGGCTCCAACGATTTCCTTCAAATGTTCGAAATAACTAATTTCTGGGATAAAAATAAGTTCTAGACAGGCCTCAACCCTAGGAAAAATCAAATAATGTAAAAAACCTAAAATGAAAAGTTAAAAAAATTAACATTGGGCTTATGGAGTTTCAAATCAAAACAAAAGAATTGTAACAGCTGTTCATAATCAACCAGGGAACTGTCAAAGTAATACTCATGTTGTATATGGTTATTAACATACGGTTTCCTGAGAGGAGAGATTAAAAGATTTGAGTAAATATTACATAAATATAGTAGTAAAATAAATCAAAGGGACATTGAGCTATAAATAACAACTGGAGTGACATTAAAAATGTATAAAAGAGGCAAATGAGTTATACAAATCTGATTATCAGTAGGGGGAAGTGGTGAAATATTACTCCAAGTCATCTAAACAAACTGACTGGCCTTCCCCCGAGCAAAGCTCGGTCCCCCAGGTACTTGTCTTTAATTAATCTATTATTTATACATACAACCCATACAAAGGACGGGTATACAGCTAGTCATTAAAAAGAGCATAAAAACTACGTAATATTTTCAAGAAAGTTTTGTCCCAAAAATGTTTTCCTATCTTTCAAATGGACGATTTTGTTGTTATTGCCAAAATCAGATTTTTGAGCACAGCGAGTGAAGGTGTTTGATTTCTCACAGCTATTTTATTTGCCCCATAATTCTGCACAACTTTGCTAATTTAACCTAATCTGTATTTCTAATAACCGTTTTAAAGATGGTGAGCTCATAAAAATAAATACACTCTATATTTGTTTATTCTTCTGAATATATAATTATGGTGTATTTGGAATTGGTCCAGTCTCATCATCTATTTACAGGACGTTTCATTTGGTTTGTATAAAGAGATTCCCATGCAAATATTATAGTTTAAGTTTTGTGATATATTCTTTAATAGTCTAGAAGTGTAGTTTGAAATTGTATATATATAATCTGATTTATAATGTCGGTTGTTAATAATATTAAAGTGTGTTCTTTCAGTCTATCTTTGACATTTCTTCTAATTTGTCCGACATATTTAAGATCTGTTTTCACAACTTAGGTATTTAATAGATTCCAGATTTGTATCCTTTTTTGTAATTTGCTCTTGGGGGATTCTAGACTATTTTAAAGTTCATTATGTTTTGTTTTAAAATAAACTACATAACTTTTATTTTTCACAGAATAATAGTAGCTAAGCTAGGAGAGCTTATTTTCTCAATAGATATATCTTCCTTAAGTAAAGCCCTTAAATAACTTACCTACATGCAATAACAGGAAGAGTTTTTGCTGTCAGCTTAAAATTTGATTAACACCTCTTGAGAATGGGAGATGCATGTTTACTGTCTGAGGAAGTGTTAATAGGCAGGAGCGGCTGTCCACAATGTTCTCTGACAAACCTCTGTCTTGTCTATTAGTTGGGCAGTTTGGGTGCAGAAGCAAACGGAATTATGACAGTTTCGCTTTACATAAGAAATTTGGTCTATTCCAGTTTACATTTTTTTTAACATAAAACTGTGATTTACCATTTCAAAACACTTTATAGAGTCTGCTTCACTATGACTATACTTAGAACCCATTAAAAATTAAAATCATGTTGGAAATATATAAATGCCGTTATTAGCGATTGATGGGTAGAAATTGATAAAATGTTGTGTAGTCTGAGTAGAAGCACACCTATGTTTAGTACTTTCACAATGGGTCATGCTATTTTCAGAACGCTTATATCTCAGAACTAAATTTACTTATAGGACATGTATTTTTGTTTCTTTTTCTTTTTAAAAACATTAAAATAACACAACAAAAATTTAAATACAGTATACAGTTAACTAATTTTCATTTTCATAAAATCAAGTTCGGTGTGTTAACTGGACCGTATCTCCAAGGCAATTATACCGGGTGTCCCACGTAAGGTGTCTCAAATTGATTACAGAACAATGGCTTAACGTACAAGGATGAAATAAAATTATTTCCGCTAAATCGACCCCAAGGAATAACGTAAAAATATTTTTAACTTTTTTCCGATACAGAGTGTGCCAAAAACTGAGGGTCACTAGTTCGAATCTCGGAATTTTCAAATGTATATAAATGTATATATGTAATGTAAATGAATCTCGGAATTATATGTCATGTTATACATCATTTTTAAGGTATTTAATAGACAAACATTTTGGCGAAAACAGAAATTAATTTTCTTTTTCCGTTTCAAAATGGCGGCAGTTTTTTTGGGAAAAATCAATATGTTTTTAATACTCTGTGTTTCCTATACCAATGCACATAGCCCTTCTCCGGTTGAATTTTATTATTCGTTATGAAATTAGCTTTACTGTGATATGCTACAAGTAACGGTTTTTTGAAATAATAAAAATTCCAAAAAAATTGATTTTTGAAAATTTGCAAATGCCCATTGTTCAAAATTTCCAAATAGCAACATATGTCAAGTGGCATATAATTTTATAGGTTTTTTAATTCTTAACAACTTTCTAATTTACACTTACTTCGTATCTCTTTTAGTTTTTGTGTAAATAACAAAAAATCTAATTTTCCTATATCAAATGCATGTTATTTGGGTTTAACACTAAACCTGATCATGGCCCCATTTCATTTAGTGTTAAACCCAAAAAACATACATTTGATATAGGAAAATTAGGTTTTTTGTTATTTACACAAAAACTAAAAGAGATACGAAGTAAGTGTAAATTAGAAAGTTGTTAAGAATTAAAAAACCTATAAAATGATGTGCCACTTGACATATGTTGCTATTTGGAAATTTTGAACAATGGGCATTTACAAATTTTCAAAAATCAATTTTTTTGGAATTTTTATTATTTCAAAAAACCGTTACTTGTATCATATCACAGTAAAGATAATTTCATAACGAGTAAGAAAATTCAACCGGAGAAGGGCTATGTGCATTGGTATAGGAAACACAGAGTATTAAAAACATATTGATTTTTCCCAAAAAAACTGCCGCCATTTTGAAACGGAAAAAGATAATTAATTTATGTTTTTGCTAAAATGTTTGTCTATTAAATACCTTTCAAATGATGTATAACATGACATATGTTTACATTTGAAAATTCCGAGATTCGAACTAGTGACCCTCAGTTTTTGGCACACCCTGTATGGGGAAAAAGTTAAAAATATTTTTACGTTATTCCTTGGGGTCGATTTAGCGGGAAATAATTTTATTTCATCCTTGTACGTTAAGCCGTTTTTCCGTAATAAATTTGAGACACCTTACGTGGGACACCCGGTAGAAATCCAAATGTGATGGAATATTTGTTATGTAGATTATGAGACCACAAACATAAACAGTATGTTTCAATTTCCAAAGTTTTTGTTCATGTATGAAAACCGTAGGTCTGAAAGGGTTGAACAAAATTTTCTCCTCCTTCGGGATTTTGGATGTATCCTGATTTGAGCCCAGGGAGTTTGAATTTGTTTGGTTATTCACATGTAACCAGCCTTTAAACTAGCAGCATCCTGAGCGACATGTTTCTTAGGGGTTGGCTGATAGTGTTGCTATGATGTTTAATATATAAAACAAGATCAGAGAACTGACCCATATTATTTCCCTTTTAAACCTCTTTACAGGACCATACACAGCTTTCACGGGCCCCTGGGCAGGCCTATCGCAGGTCGCATGCCCACTTTCGACCCTTCCCCACCCAGCATCCAAAATCCCCCCTGTGAAAAAAACACATCTACATACTCATAATTATAACCCTATTTTAGGCGCAGAATTATTGTTAGGACATCTGAGAACTCATAAATAAATTGTGTTTAGTGAAAATGATCATAATTTTTTATATGTAAAAAAGTGAAAGTTTCACAAAAAATATTCGGCGACAATATGAATATGATTAAGTTTATAAGCAAATAGTTAAGACCTGAAATCCTTATAAGTTTTAATTTCCTTTAGTATGTAATATTATTGTTTTTAAATATTATTAATATGAACACAGGCAGAGGATTTCAAACTTATGCAATGAATCTACTGTATGCTTATGAGTATGAATGCAAGTTCATTTTGATAAATTTACTAAAATAATAGTTTTAGTTAGTCATTTTGACATATATAACATCAGAGAGGCGTCAAAAATCGATCTTAACAAAATTTTTTATCTGCCTATTAAGTTCATGATAAAAAGCACAGCACTGCAAAAATAAAAGATACCCCTGTCGCAGCAAACCTGCGTACTCAGCGAATTTCGAATGCATAATATATGTCTTAATACCATATAAAGCACATACCAAGTTTCATAAAAATATATTCACATATAAGCGATATATACAATTTTAATTATTCTCCATAAGAGTGATTGGTGATGAGTACTTAGGTTTCCTGAAACAAGGAACACAAACAATTGTTTTTTATGCAAATATAAATAGGATTTAACTAGGTGAAGCCACATACCAAGTTTCATCAATATTCAGTCATAAGTAAGCACTATATACCATTTTAATTATTCCATAAGAATAACATGGGAGCTGAGTAAGTAGGTTTGCTGCAACAAGGAACTAAAAAATGGGGTTTTATGCAAATATCAATGTAACTCAACAAGGTGAAGCCACATACCAAGTTTTATTAATTTATGTTCATAATTAAGAGAGTCATTACATTTTACTTATTCTCCATAAGAATAACATGGGGGCTGAGTACGCAGGTTCGCTGCTACGGGGATTATCAACAAAAAATCAATTTTTTGTGCAAATATCAATATACCAGTACTATGTGATGCCACATGCCAAGTTTCATCAATATACATTCATTAATAATGGAGATATCAAATTTTATTTATTCTCCATAAGGATAACATTGGACAATGTACTGTGTTAAGCACTTTGAATATCTCTGCAGTGGTTGGACATAGAATCACAATTTAAACACCAAAATTATTTTTTTGTGGAGCTGAGTTGATTGATAAAAGCAGATGTGAAGTTTACATTAAAATTAACTTAGGAAAAGCCAAAAACCTTTTCCCCATAAGATTAACATAGGAGATTTTATGAGCAGGTTTTTTTGGATTTTATCCACAACCACTTAACCTAGCTTAATAATTCAAAATACTATATTATTTGTTTTTTTAAGCTCTATAACATGGTCCAAACCAAAATTAAGTGTTTTAAAATTTGTAGGATAAAAAATGCAAAAAACTGATTTTTGGAAAATTTAAAACCCCCCTTCCCATAGTCCGATTTTTCTGGTTTTAGCGAATTTCCCCTATAGGGAATTAGCGAATTTCCCCTATAGGGAAGAAGCTATTACCGTAGGTCTCATGGTAAGACTTAAGCCCGAGACCATGATAACTTTTTGTTTTGAGGTCCCCAGATGTCCAAAACACTATTCGTTCAAATTTATATATATGTATATATATATCTATATATATATATATATATATATATATATATATATATATCTATATATGTGTCCGTGAATGCGATAACTTGAGTAAAAAACGTCCGATTTCGATGAAATTTGGCTCAAATGTGTAAACTGACATTTATGACTTTAAGTTCGAAAACCAGAAAAATCGGACCATGGGAAGGGGGGTTTATGGGGGTTTTAAATTTTCCAAAAATCAGTTTTTTGCATTTTTCACCCAAAAATTTTTAAAATACTTAATTTTGGTTTTGACCATGTTATAGAGCTTAAAAAAACAAATAATATGGTATTTTGAATTATTAACCTAGGTTAAGGGGTTGCGGAAAAAATCCAAAAAACCTGCTCATAAAATCTCCCATGTTAATCTTATGGGAAAAAGGTTTTTGGCTTTTCCTCAGTTAATTTTACTTTAAACTTCACATTTGCTTTTACCAATCACTTCAGCTCCACAAAACAATCATTTTGGTGTTTAAATTGTGATTCTACGTCCAACCGTTGCAGAGCTATTCAAAGTGCTAAACACAGTACGTTGTCCAATGTTATCCTTATGGAGAATAAATAAAATTTGATATCTTGATTATTTATGAATGTATATTGATAAAACTTGGTATGTGGCTTCACGTTGTACTGGTATATTTATATTTGCACAAAAAATAAATGTTTTGTTGGTTGTCCCTGTAGCAGCTAACCTGCATACTCAGCTCTAATGTTATTCTTATGGAGAATAAGTAAAGTTTTATATCTCCCTTAATTATGAACATAAATTAATAAAACATGGTAAGTAGCTTCACCTGGTTCAGTTATATTGATAATTGCATAAAAACTCATTTCTTATCTTCCTCGTTGCAGCAAACCTGCGTACTCAGTCCTAATGTTATTCTTATGGGGAATAAATAAAATGTTATAAATCACTTATATTTATGAATGTATTTTTGTCAAACTTGGTAAGTGGCTTTAGGTAAGAGTTAGAAACATATAAATGCATTGGAAATTCGCTGAGTACGCAGGTTTGCTGCGACGGGGGTATTTGAACTTAAAGTCATAAATGTCACTTTACACATTGAGCCAAATTTCATCGAAATCGGACGTTTTTTAGTCAAGTTATTGGATTCACGGACACACACACACACACACACACACACACACACACACACACACACACACACACACACACACACACACACACACACACACACACACACACACACACACACACACACACACACACATATATTTATATAAATTTGAACGAATAATGTTTTAGTCATCTGGGGACCTCAAAAAAAGTTGTCATGGTCTCGGGCTTAAGTCTTACCATGAGAACTACAGTAATAGCTTCTTCCCTATAGGGGAAATTCGCTAAAAACACTGCTGTTTTCAGTTTTGTCTGATTTTTACAAGAAATAAACGGCATTACTAAATTTTTTAAATATTTTTTCCCACAGTCATGGGAAGATACCGTATAAGAATGGATTTGACTACTTCTTCCCTTCGTACATCAATAAAGCTCCCCGGTTCATAGTCCGTCATAAAGTTATATTTATTTTATAGGAATAATTTTGCTATAGTGTTTAACCATTTTGACTATGGCTGTTTAACCTTATAGTGTCCCACAGTCAGTAGTAGTAGTTGTATCTGGTTGTATTCTACCATTACGATTATTTCAGTCACACGGTATATTTCAGGGGCAGTGTTTATACTTAGAATACTAACAAGTTATTATATCCACTAGCGTTCTTGTGTTGTTAAAAACATTCTTCTGAGAAATTAAAAACATTAAAATAACAAACGAAATTTTAAATGCAAGGAAGGGCCACACAACAACTGATATGAAATGTTAGTTGAATTTGTTGTACTTTAATACAGCAGGATAAGTTCATATTTTGGTATTTTTAACTCTGCTATTACTTCTCTCAATCAAAAGAAGTGTTGAAGATTATTTAAATCATATTTAATCATTTCCTCTTCCTTTAAAAATGATGAATCAAATTATTAGACAAAAATAAAAATATCCCCACAATCTATAGCAAATAGTATTTGAATTACTTGAGTGGTTATTAGTTGATTGAGTAACATTTATGTTTTTACACTAATGTGTTAAATATTAATTAGAACTACCTACTTGGTCAGCGACAAAAGGTAAAAGGAATGATTGAAATATTTCAGGCCAAAAACACATTCCTCAATTATTTAATTTAGATTTATAGAAGGCTCATCCTTTGCATTCATCGTGAAAAAATAGTCTTATACGTAATTGATTATGCCAAAATCATATTAATCCTCAGGTATTCCCGTTATTTACTGAAAAGTAAAGAGAAAAACTTGATCTCAGAGAAAATTGCTCAAGCAAATCTCACTGCGGAATTGAACGATAGAATATAGATTTGCACCTGTGCCAATAAGTTTATTGGGAGTTCTTGGAAACTGTTTCTATTCCTGTAATTTGTTATGGACGAACCGTGCAAAATTAAAATGAAGTTTGTGCTATTGGTACTTTGGTATTATACGGATGCCACTATTTTTGGAGGTTAATTTTTACCGAATACAAAGGATAACTACATAATTCGAAAAAACGTACTTTTATTGACTTACTGTAAAAATTTTACATCATTCTGATGAGCGGTCTTTGTGTTGTGCCTCCCAAAAGGCAGCGATGTCCGCTAGGATCGTGTTGAATGCGTCGCCGCCGCTAGCAGCCAGACCCGATCGCCACATGTACTCCGCCAAATATACAGCGCGCTGCGGCAGTTATGTTAGGATGGGTTATCATAAAAATACGTACGGATTCCTCTTCATTTCGAGGTAAATCCCACACCAAAAGAACGTCACTCATTATGAAAACAAATGTAACGTAGTGCACGGCAATAAATCACTCATGACACTGACCCAGATACAGGCGGTGACAGGTGATGCGCGCGCTCCGGTCAACGACCTGTCCTTGGCCTATTTGGAGGGGGTTTGGCGGCCGGAAGTATGACTCATCAGGTATCATTCGATTTGTAACGAAACAAGAAAGTCCTACAATCATTTTTATAATAACCCATCTTAACTTAACTGCCGCAGCGCGCTGTATAAGGGTGGCATCCGTATAATACCAAAGTACAGTGCGGGGCACAGTCCTTGGCGCCTGGTTAGCGTATGCTCTGGAATGACTTTTCGCCTCTATATGGCTTAGTACCGTTAGTGTTACAGAATACTTTTGTCAACAGAAACCAAAATTAAATAATTTAATGTTAAAATATTGGTTTTTGTTATTTTCGTTATTGTCTGCTTTTAATTATGAGAAGTTTGAGTTGGTTCTCGCCTTTCCCAGGCGTCAAGCACCGTGGCGCGAACTGTACTGTGCTATTTTTTGACCAATTGGATAATGTAGGAATTGTTTTAGTTGAAATATGAATGTATGGAATTATTTTTGAAGTTTGGAGTTTTATCTTATTTGTTTTTAATTATAAGACCCCGGCCCGCCCCCCCCCCCCCCACCAAGGTTGTCCCCCTGAGTATACGGCCCTGATGCCTCTTAATTATATTTTAGTAAATTACTTCATGTTTACTATATTATAAAGAATAAAAAGTAAGGGAGCCTATTTGCAAAGTATTCTAATAAACTATTTTTTCAGAAATGTTAACCCTAGTCCCTTTCTTGAAGGCATAGCAGTGCCACTTGGTACACAAAGTGGTTTTAGGAGTATCCTGCTCCTTCTCATCCCCCTGACTAAAGAGGAAGCATATAGGTATTATAAATATTCCAGTATGTATGTAGTAGTGTAAGTTATTTATCGAGGTAGTTTACTAATTAATATTATTTTAATTACGTTTATTCCATTATTCTAACATGAATATATTCAGATTCAACGTTAGGCAAACTAAACTGCAAAAATAAGCAGCTTTAGAATATTTTTGAAGTCATGTAGTACATAGCACTTAGGTAGGATAATTCGTAATTTTTAAATCCCAACCCGAAACCTACAATTTTGGTGAGTCAGAATAGCCGAGGGCATTACGGCGTGTGCACAGTGAGCTAAGGACTATAGGTTCAAGACCCGACTAGGCCAAAATCTATTGGTTGTTCAAATCCTATTAAAAACATGTATTATTTGTTAGTTAACCAATTTAAACGGGAAATTCAGCTTTAAACGAGAAAAATGCCAATGATCCAAACAAATCTGTTTAGGATTAAATTTGGATGTCCTTAAGACACAATACTCGACATGGACATCCGCTGGAAGTCCCTGTGCTGTGTGGGACATCTTAGGTGGGCTATGCTATTTTTTATAGTAATTAATGCTATTCCTGGTAGTTAGTCTATTAGTCTATGGTCTATGCATGCTATTGTTAAAGAATACGAAGTGACTGCGTACACGTCCAAAGTAAGGGCAAATTTACTTCGCTACCGCTTAGGTTAGTTTGGGTTAGGTTACGTTACGTTAGGTTAGGATAGGTTAGGTTACGTTAGGTTAGGCTAGGAGGTTTTCTGGCTCTCAATTTGTTTTACAAATCACAGGAAAAGTAACGTACGGTGCGTAATTTGGAACGGACGTGAATAGTAGTGGCTCACGTCGGACGTGTACTAAAGAATATTGAGGCTTCGTGGACATTCCAAAGCCACCAGACTCTGGCAACCAGAAAAAAGGTTTATCGTCTCTTCATCTGTCACTTTTCACCGTGAATATTTCGAATTTGAGGTTAATGTTGGCTGTTGGTGTTGTCGTTTTGGTTGGTTGGGTTAAACAAGGTGGAATAAATCAAGGAAAAGTTACTTGCGAACACTTTTAGTTGATTAAAAATAATAGCTTACTTGTATTCTTTGAATTTGAAATTTAGATTGTCCTTCGTAATCTTAGCCTTCATTTAGGTTATTTTATTCTGTGATGGTTTAATGTGCTATTATAGAAATGTCTAACGATGAGACTGCCTACATGACAAACAGTGAAGATATTAACGATGTTTTTGACTCTATAACCTTTTTAGAGGACAATTTAACGTCAAATGGTTTTGAAGAAGGTTTTGAAAAAGGGAAGATTAATGGTGAATTTGAGGGTTATCATTTAGGTTACCACAGAGGAGCTGAAATTGGGTCCGAAGTAGGGTATTATAAAGGATTTTTGGAAGCATTGAAGAAAACTGTGTACTCAGGTTCTTTCACCCAATTGAGTGGGGTCATAGAGAAATTAAATAAACTAATTGAATCCTTCCCGCAGGTAAATGATGAATCTTCTGATTTAATAACTCTTCGAGACAATATGCGATCAACCTACAAAAGACTCTGCTCTCTTCTTAAAATAGATCCTAAAATTCCGGAAAATTCACAGCTTAACTTTTGAAATTTTTTTAAATTGGCCTGTTTTAAAAATAAATTTGATGGTATGACTACTTGACTGAAATTATACCTGTAAAAATATTAAAAATGAAGGCTAATTTAGAACTGCATAACTTGATCAAAAGCTTAAAGGGGTTTTTACCCTTGGCAAACTCTCACATGGTACACTTTATCACTCATAACAGTTTTGAAAGGATGTTACCAAAATATCTTCAAGAAGAAATTATGTCTTTAGATGTGGACGAACTAAACAAAATTGTTTTGAGTAGTTTTTCTAATGAAAGGGTTCAACCATTAAATCAGAAAACTCCAAACCTTATCAGTTTTCTGGATCAAACTCAGAAGTTATCCTTGAGACAAAACAGCATCTGCCTATCTTTTGAAGAATTATTTGAAAAACTGGAGTCAAAGGATCACATTGAAAGTACTCGACATATTTTTAAACATTTAATGTCAGTGAAAAAGTCTCATGAAGTAGAAATAATGAGTGCTGTTGTAGCTGCAATTTCTAAGGGGGAAAATTGTACTCATATAGTTGATGTTGGAGGGGGAAAGGGGTACCTAAGTTCTGTTCTATCTTTGCAACATCAATTGAAGGTGTTAAGTGTTGACTCATCTCTCATAACATCAAAAGGTGCTGAGAAACAAATGCCCAAAATTGAGGTAAGTTGACTGGCCTAATTGTTAAAATAGAGCCGCTTTACTTTATTATGACTTTTTAACTTACAACTGAAGGCAAAAATAAACTGTGCAATGCCCATCTGTAAGGTCTATTAGACAACGTTAACTGCCTAAAATTAACTGATTAGGCCCATATCAATCTTTTATATATTCCCTCACTCGCTGTTTTAAGTTTTAAAGTAGTATTTCAGTCGATAGGCCTAGTCAATCTGTTAGGTTAGGTATGTTAGGTTTGGTGATGGTACCATACTGTTATATTAAAATTTGACTATTTTAATTACAGTACCAAGCCATGGGAAAATGCCCATGTTCTTTTAAGTATGGTACCTCTTAAGAAACTTCATCAGCGACATAACTTGTCTTTTACCGAAATAATTTGGCAATTAACCACAGTTATATGGTGGAGCTTTGATGTTTCTCATTTCACAAAATGGCACTTGTAAAAGAAAAATTCTAACACCCAAAATGTCAACATATTTTGGTTTTACAAGAAATCACTGTATACAATAATAAAATAAACGGTATCAGGAAACTGGCACATACTTTCTCCCTTTTAGCCCAACATTAATGAATAAATTACTTTTTATTTACTAAACATAAGTAGAATACAAAGCACGGTCGAATGTACAGATAATCTTGTAAACAAGTTGTTTTCTAAAATAATCACCCAAATCCCTGTTTAGGAGGCTCTACAGAATCCATCGCTACACACGTGGATTTAAGAAGGGAAATGCCCCCTATATCCCCCCTCAGAGTTATTAAGGGGCAACATATTTCGAATTTCCTCTGTTGGTCAATGCTTAACTTGATAAGCATATCAAGTTTGAACGAAATTGATCAACAAATAAGAGAGAAATAAGTTAGTCATTTTTGTATTCCCCATAAGAATAACATTGGACAACGTACTGCGTTTACCGCAAAATGCAAATTTAAATTTTCTCCACAGCCAGAAATCGTAGACTAGTAATTCAAAATACTAAATTATTTAGTTTTTTGAGCTCTTTTTAATGGTGAATAGTAGGCCTAATATTTTTTATATTTATGTTTTTTATGAAAAATCAAAAAAACCAAATTTTTGATATTTTAAGTCATGTAATTTCTGGACCCGAATTTTTACAGACATGCGTGTGGTGTCATTTTGTTGGAAAACTAAATTTCTACAAACGACTAATAAAGTTTAATCAAAATCGTTAAAGCCGTTGATAAATCTTGATTTTTCATGTTTTTTGGTGGTTTTTGGGGGATAATTACCCTTAAAAAATAAAAAATTCCAAAAAATGAAAAATACGCCTGGAGATATCATGGATTAGTACCTACATACCAAATTTCATAAAAATCGGACCATTGGTTAGGGCTGTAGCTCTGTACACATCCATACAGACAAACAGACAGACAGACAGAAACAGACATCACGTAAAAATCACTTTTTTGGGTTCAGGGCGCACCAAAACAAATATTTCCACCAACTTATCGACTCAAATTCAAAAATGTTGACGAAAACAATACTTTCTCCATATACTATGTATAAGGGGGAGAAAGTAAAAGAAAGAATTCTTTCCTTATTTTTTTACTACTTAAGTTATGGCACTCTACTGAAAGTAGGTATTTTCAAGGATTCTAAATGTTTGTTTGTGTAAAAAATAAAGAAAATACTGGTAGGCAAGTTTGAAACTTAGTACATTTTTGAAAAAGGTAAAGCCTAGGATTTAGGCCTTAAGTACCTTAAAATATCCCACACTCTTTTAAAATGACAGTAGAAGGAACAGGACATTAATTTTTAAATAAATTGTAAAAGACTTAGGGTAACAGAAAATTGATACAAACTTTCTCCCTTTTAGCCCTATTTTAACCATGGAGTAATTATTATACTGGGTTGAACATGCCAGTGCTGTTACATTAGGGCCATGGAAGCCAGGCAATTGAATTGCTGTTTTGCAATTGAATACTTAAGTATTAAGCAAGCTATTGTCAAAAACGTATTAAATCTAATACAATAATCTAATAATCTAGGGGGCCCAGTGGGATTCCGGGGTAGTTGGGTGGGGAATTTTCTTCAGACTATGTTAAATTTATTAAAAGGACAATTTTCCTCAAAATGGGAAAAGGTTTCCCTAAACGGTAAAATTTCCCAAAAACGGGAAATTTCCCCAAAACAGGAAATTTTTCCTGTTTCAGGAAATTTTCCCCATAAACGGGAATCCCGCTATACAGCGCTCTGCGGATTCAGGTTAGGTTAGGTTCAGCGAGCACATAATGCAATAGAGAAGCTACACTCGGAGCGGAGAGTGCAGCCAGCCCGGCAGTCGGATGTGACAATCCAAAATGGCGCAATAGGATTTAGGCCCTAGGTACCTTAAAATATCCCACACTCTTTTAAAATGACAGTAGAAGGAACAGGACATTAATTTTTAAATAAATTGTAAAAGACTTAGGTTAACAGAAAATTGATACAAACTTTCTCCCTTTTAGCCCTATTTTAACCATGGAGTAATTATTGTACTGGGTTGATCATGCCAATGCTGTTACATTAGAGCCATGGAAGCCAGGCACGCCCCCTTGAAACGGGCGATAAGATGGCAAGCGAGTCAAAAGAGCAAAAGCGAGCAAAAGCGCTTCCATTTAGCATGGGAAAGATGCACACTCCGTTGGATTAGAATGTTTGCCTATATTATTGGTTTGTGGCCAAACAGTACCTATTTTTAAGCGATATGCACTCATTATAATTACGTTCTAGTTCGGTATATGAATTTTGCTATCCAAATAAACTGTGTTCTATCCAAATTTGTGTTCCTGATGGAAGTGCTCGAATTTGTAATAGCCTACTAAATTTACCAATATATTCGACTGGTACAAATTGTAGCAGGTACAAATATAATTTAAAAAAAAATACAGTACGTAATTATATCAACCTCTAGACACCAACGATTTTTACAATTTTTTTTTAAACATGTTCAAAATAATATCCTCATTTCGAAAATGGCACTCATTTCTCGCGGAAACGGGAAAACCGTGAAAAACCGTGAAAACGGCCGAAATATATTTCTTTTCAAATATTAGGTTGTGGGTACTCAAAAGGTGTGGAATTCTGTCCTGAACACGATTATGTATATATTTTTTGAACGGGATAATGTTTGAACGGGAAAATCGTTGACAATTTTTTAAAATATATAGGTTGTGGGTACTCAAATTGTGCGGAATTCCGTCCTGAACACGAATATGAAACCTGATTTGCAATTGAAGTGTGTCAAGCAATCTGCTGTCAAAAACTTATTAAATCCAATCAATCTAGGGGGCCCGGTGGGAATCCGGGGTAGTTGGGTGGGGAATTTTCTTCAGACTATGTTAAATTTATTAAAAGGACAATTTTCCACAAAACGGGAAAAGGTTCCCCTAAACGGTAAAATTTCCCAAAAACGGGAAATTTGTTTTATGTTTCGGGAAATTATTCCCTTAAACGTGAATCCCGTTATACAGCACTTTGCGGAGTCAGGTTGGGTTAGGTTCAGCGAGCACACAATACAATAGAGAAGCTACTCGGAGCGGAGAGTGCGGCCAGCCTGACAGTCGGACGAGACATTCCAAGATAGCGGCACCGCACTAGTCCGAGCATCTACCACGCACCGCAACTTATCAGATAGCCGCAGTGAGGGTAGACACGGCCGTTTGTTGTAGACCTAAGATGTCGATGTCGACTTAGCACGATAGTGTAAATTGTGTTAGATTTGGTTTTAATGGCCGAACACCTATTTAAAAAAATAAATAAATAAAAAACCGAGTATCAACTACCCGCTGGGATTACTTTTCACAAGAGCGCATTGTTTTATTTATTTAAATACGCATAAGTGGTTAAAAAATATCTTTGTTTAGCCATAAATTGTATTGAATATTCCTATAATTCTCTGTAAATTCTAGTACCTCTACATATAATAATGATTAGTTTTGTGTAGGCCACAAACAACGAAAATGAAATGACCAGTTGTTATATAAATATAATAAACAATATGTTTTTATCTATGGATATAAATACATTTGAAATAAATAATAAAATATACATTTGTATTATTGTTTACATTTAAAAATAATTTTCATTCGTAAATTAAGGACTTGTACAACCTTCTAAAAGTGTGGTAAATATCGGGCGACTTTACGAGAGTTGGTATAGTTTTAGAGCCCCGCCGCTAGCGATACGATGACGGTGAGGGTTGCGGTCTTGACTGTTGTCATTTTAGTTTCTAGTTCACTAGTTTATGTAAAGTCGTCTGCACGATGGAGTGGTCTGAGGAAAACACTTAGATGTTTATTTCCGAGTACAACAATCGGCCAGTTTTGTGGGACGTGTCCCATCCTTCATTACCACCAACGGTCAATGCTACCAAAAAGTGAAGAGGAATGATGCTTGGAGAAAAGTGGGTGAAATGGGTGAAATCTACACACAAGTACACTGCCGACTTGCACAACGGCAACCAAAGTCAACCCCACCGTTTTTACCCCGCTCGGTGGTTTTCGCGCTCAATCTGTCCGATCCGATGTCTTGATCGGGAAGAAGTTTGGAGTGAATTTAGCTACCTTCGTGCCCTGCTCCCTGTTCGCTCCGATGTCTTGTTCAGGCAAAAGTCCGATAGTGTGTGCCGCCTGTAAAGTACGGTTTGGGTATAAACTATTGCGGTTTTCCTTGGCCGATAAACTATGTTTGGGCCTACTTATCGTTTTCGGTTTAAAAGTTACAGCGACCATGAATTGCGGTCAAATTGCACTTTTATATAAAAAAAAACGGTCAAATTGCTGATTTTGGTCCATGAATTCAAGACAGTTGTCTTTTTAGGCCGAGGTCAATAAAACGCGTTCGGCTACTCTTTACAACCGATCAAATTATTATTGATATAGAATTTTTATCAAATTTCTGGGGGACGACTCCCGGGCCCCCCCACCCTTGAGGGGTATTCTGTACACCCCCCCAAAAAAAACCCCGGGTATTTCCCCTCACCCAATGTGACTCCCTGGTTCCGCCCTGATCATGTCTGAATTTTACTTTGTAACAGTAAGTAACAAATTCTTCTTTAGCTTTAACAACAAACGGATACTAAATTCCAACAATAGCGGTAAAAAATACATCTAACAAAGGTTAGTATGTTTGTGATTGGTGTAAAATATCCCACAATTGTATATTTATGGAGAAATTGTTATGGAATAGTTCCGGGACACCCTGTACATTTATTTAATACAGTATTTTGAGAAATTAATAAGATCAATGTATTATTATTAAATATATTTGTTAAATTGTAATTCTTAAAATTAAAAGCCATTTTACATTTATAATTAATATTTATATAATAAATAATGTTATTTGTTAGCGAAATTCCCCTATAGGGAAGAAGCTATTACCGTAGTCGGCATGGTAAGACCTAGGCCCGGGACCATGATAACTTTTTGTTTTGAGGTCCCCAGACCCCAAAAACACCATTCGTTCGAAACTGTATATATATATCTAACATATATACAGCCGCATGTGTAACTCACTGAGGTATACGAATTCTAGACCACTTCTAGAAGAGCTAGAAACCTGAAATTTGGCACGTATGTAGCTTGTACCTTGTAACCCCCAGGAAAATCCCAAAAAGTTACAATTTTTTATTTTAACCTCCTCAAAAAAATTCAAAATGGAGGAAATTTTGAACATGTCCAAAATAGTGCCTTTTTATTTGAGCTGTAGCGGCCGAACGGTTGGTCCTATCGAGAAACGGAGACCACCACGTGCCACGGATTTTAGACGATCTACAACTTTGGTCCTATGACTTTTTGTCGTATCTCGTCTCCTTCACCCTTAGGTAGCGCTAGATTTTTCAAATTTTGACATATTTTCGAAATATTTTGGCCGTTTTTTATTTCCTATCACGTTAATATACTTGATGGAGGCCTAATATTTGGCACGCAGTATGTCTACATCACACTTAAAAAATAGCAGCAGAAATATGACCAGTTTTTATTAATTAAACCTGTCGAAAAATGAAAAACTCTAAATATCATTAGATTTGACCGTTTTCTTAGTATAAGTAGTGGCGTATTGGGGGTTCTATGCCAATTTATATTATTGGACATACACGTGACACCAATAATACTTGAGCTAGAGACGTGAGATTTAGCATGCATGTGCCTTGCACCTTTTCTTCCCAAATCCTACTATTTTTGGTTTGAACTATCTCAACAAAATAAATAATTGTGAATACAAAAATCAAAATGTAGTATTTTTTATTTGAGCTCTAGCGGCCCAACGGGTTGTCCTATCGAAAAACGAAGACCACCACGTGCCACGCATTTAGGCGAACTACGACATTAGTCATATGACATTTTTCTGTATCTCACCCCTTTCACCCTTAGATAGCGCTAGATTTTTTAAATTTAAACTTTTTCATAGATTTGTTTGTGGTTTTTAATGGTTTGTCACTCTAATATAGAACTTAGAGGCCTAATACTTATCACACAGTATACCTACATTACAATTAGTACCAAGCAATACTCCCACGCCCAGATTAAGTATCTTAAACACCCAAAAAATCATTGTTTTTGAGCTCTTGTAGACTTTCGTGTTTTTCGGGTACATTTTTTATGTTGCGCTCTATCGACGGTAAAATCCCTTATAAATCATGTCATATTTGTTGCAGATTCATTTTTTCGAACACTCAGGTAATACATTGAGGCTTAAAATTTAACATACTACACCTCCATGACAAGTCGTATTCAGCAATAGGCATATGACCGGATTTTATAGGTTAAACCCTTAAAATAATCAAAGCCTTGGAATAGTTGTAGAATTAAACTGTGGCCAAACAGCGACCTGGGGGCGAAGCCCCCCAACAGGGGTCTGGGGGCGGAGCCCCCAGCGAGCGAAGCAAGTCTATATATATATATATATATGTGTGTCCGTGGGTGCGATAACTCTCGTAAAAAAGCTCCGATTTTGATGAAATTTGGTATAAACGTGTAAAGCAGCATTTATGACTTTAATTTCGAAAATCAGACAGATCGAACTATCCGAAGGGGTATTTTGGGGGGGTTTTGTACCCCAAAAATGGGTTTTTTGAGTTTTTTACATATAATTTGTTTAAAAGTTAAATTTTATTTTTTATCATTGGAATCAGATTAAAAAGATGCACAATTTGGTGTTTTAATCAATGCTCTACGTCAATTGGTTACTGAGATATTGAAAGTGCTAAACACAGTACGTTGTCCAATGTTATTCTTATGGAGGATAAGAAAAATTGTATATCTTGCTTATTTATCAACGTATCCAGACGAAACTTGGTATATTGCTTCATTTCATTGTGGTCTATTGATATTTGCACAAAAACCCATTTTTTGGCCGATAGTTCCCGTAGCAGCAAACCTGCATACTCAGCCCTATGTTATTCTTATGGAGAATAAGTAACGTGTTATCTCCCTTAATTATGAACATAAATTAATAGAACTTGGTATGTGGCTTTACCTAGTTGAGTTATATTGATATTTGTCTAAAAACCCATTTTTAGTGTTCCTTATTTCAGCAAACCTGCATACTCAGCCGCCATGTTATTCTTATTGGGAATAACTAAAATGTCATAAATCGTTTATTTATGATTGTATATTGATCTAACTTGGTATGTGGCTTTATGTGGTATTGAGACAAATATATATGCATTGGAAATTCGCTGAGTATGCAGGTTTGCTGCTACGGGGGTATTTTTAGTACAGTAAAGCTAGGATAATTCGACCCTCTATAATTAAAATTTTGTTTTTGGATAGTTTGAATTTTACTACCCCGGTCCCTTGAGATTCAAACTATCCGAGTTCCACTGTATTTAAATGTGCTTACAACTGTGTCAAACATTTTTAATGATAAAATCTGTATAGGCTACAAGAAATTTACTCATCAAAACTATAAAGTGAATGCTCAAAATAAAAATATATTTAAGATTAGTTGTCGGCGACATTGAAAGGCACGTCAGTAGAAAATAGTAAGCAACCCAACCCTACTCAACCAGTCGAGCCGCGGGCCGGGGCCGTGCGGACTGACAAAAAAGCGAGTAGACGGAAGACAGTGCTGCGTGGGGGGAGGGGGAGAAATGACGAGAACGCGCTCCTCTCTCCCCCAGCCATATCACACACACTCACAGCACTGCCCGAGTTGTCTTTCTAGCGGCGCGCGGTGGCGACTTGTAGAATTACTGCTACTCACCGTCAGGCTAGCCTAGTGGCCAAACACCCTTAAACTCAAGGTAAGGGGTGGTACTGCGTATGGGATAAAGCGAATCATTTCAACTGAGTGAATTGCTATAAAATTTGAGATGTTTGTTATTTACATTTTTTCAGGCTAAGTATAAATGTATTAAATATTATTCGACATGATACTGGTAATGTTATTTTTAAAAGTTTAAAAAAGCTATATTTTCTGTTACAAATAAATTACTCTGATGATAAATCACACTAAGAATAAAATTTATCCCCTGATCCATACAATCATAAGATCAGTGGTTTGTAAACTGATACCAATTGTATTATGTTTTCTGCAGAAGTTGTGGAAGATTCTTAAGAAGAAATCATCACTAGAAAATACCTCAAGCACCACAAATAAAAATCCAGAAAACAATGAACAAAAGCAGTATTCTGAGTTGTGTAAAATAGCAATTAATTTCATAACAGAAAAAACAGATGTGATTGAGATGATAAGGAACAGTTTCCAGGAAGATGAAGTCGGTAATGTAATGTTGGCTGGGCTTCACACCTGTGGAAACTTGGCAGCATCATCTCTTCGTTTGTTTGTGGAGAGTCCGCACAATATTCGATGTTTAGTGAATGTTGGATGCTGTTACAATCTCATCACGGAAGAGTTTGACACAAGTCCTACTTGGATGGAAGAATCAACTGGCTCCGGTGGCATTGGATTTCCAATGAGTGCTTATTTAAGAGACCAAAAATTTGTGTTAGGTCGGAACGCAAGAATGTTGGCCACTCAACCTCCTGATAGAATGTGTCATGAAGGAATGGTATGTATTCAATTAATGTTTTAGTGTTAATGCAGATCAATACTCTTTATAGACTACCTAACTTAAGGTTGTTGTGATAATGATAAATGAGATATGTCGTACCCTCTCAAATTTCTAAATCCAAATATGACCCCCCTTCTGTTTTGGTCCTGTACTTGTTTTATACCGGTACTCCATCGACAGCTACCCAATCCTTATTCCTTACACCTTTCTTATTCATGGTTATAGCCTTCATTCTAAAAAAAATAGGTTACTGTACTTGTCCTCCCCGTTAATCTGAAGGGCAAATATGGTTTCTGAAGTTAAATACTTCCATTCGAGTTTAAATAGTGAAACAGAACTATATGTGTCTGTTGGTAAATAATTAAAAATACACCTAAAACACAATTTCACATGCAATGATAAAGATTATTAAAAAGACGATCATTGGAGTGCACTAGCATATAGGTGATTACCAACTGGTGCAGGTAGCAGAGTGGAAAACATAACAGTTCACCTTAATTTGGACTTTGGACCTCCTTATAATATGTCCCTATTTCTTGTCTTTAGCACTATTGAAAACAACAATACACCCATACTTTAATTCATCATTCAAAATACCCTCAGGGTTGTTTTAAAACTACTTGATATTCAAATTCACAAAAGGACTAAAATAAAGAAGTCAACATTATTATTCATTATAGACAACCCACTGCCATCAATAAATACTATCATGCCACTTCTTTCTGTCCACACAATTGGCACACAACATTTCTGTTTATAACAACATGGTATCCAGTTTTTAGCGAATTTCCCCTATAGGGAAGAAGCTATTACCGTAGGTCTCATGGTAAGACTTAAGCCCGAGACCATGATAACTTTTCATTTTGAGGTCCCCTGATGCCAAAACACCATTCTTTCAAATTTTTATAAATGTATATATATATATATATATATATATATATATATATATATATATATATATATATATATATATATATATATATATATATATATATATGTGTGTGTGTGTGTGTGTGTGTGTGTGTGTGTGTGTGTGTGTGTCTTCATCTGGTTGTGGTTTATTGTTGTTTGCACAAAAAAACCAAACAATAAGTATAATAATAACTAAGTATTTATTTAACTAAGTATAAGTATTTATTTGACTTATTCTGAATGAAAATTAGGGAAATTAAATGAAGAAAGTTATATAGATTTAAAGTTTTATTTCTTAACTACATAACAAATGGGTTTTCCACTGCTCTTCCTTATTAGTGAATTTCCTTTGGAAAAGTGAACTTTTAGTATGACCCACACGGTGAAACTAAGCCCGGGACCACTATAGAAGTTCCTAACTTGACCCCCTGAACACGTTTTGGGGGGTCGCTAAAAACTTTATATATATATATATATATATGTATTCACACTCTAGCGGTCACAATTTTTGTCCGATTTATTTTAAATTTGGTAGAGACATTCCTTTTTATAATCAGTTGGCCAAGTTCGTTGGGCGAAACAATCGGGCAGCTCTAACGCCCTTTTTTGGGATTAAGTTTTCAAATTTTGAGTTTTTGGGCCCAAAAAGGGTCAGAAAAGCCCCGAATGTACACTTATTTTCACATTAAATTATTGTACATAAAAAGCCAAAGATTTGAAGCTCTCCCTCATCATTCTAGCACAAGTGCTTGCCGAGTTATTAAAGAAAATGTTAATTGTCAAAATACAGTACGTTGTCTTATAGGGAATTTACACTGGAAAAGGCTGTTTTTCATATCTTAATATTGTTTTATCACCCCCAATGCCCCTATACCCCTATACCAACTTGTCATCCCGAATATACCTCCTTCTAACTTTATAATGTACAACATTGGCATCCTATTAGTGAATTTAAATATAACCAGGAACATCAGAACAGCCAAAAAATAACATTTTTCAATAAAAAAATGTAACCAGTGTTAGTTTAAACCCTTTATTTAATCTTTTTAAGGTTTTAATGCGGAAATTCACTTCCCTCACGTCAGCGTGCTGTGTGCAATCTCGTTATGTATGTGATAGCGTAGTGCAACCATCAATAGAAAGTTCTGAATCACAAAATAGTAAAGGAATTTTCAAATACAAATTTTGACCTCGGAATTGTGGCTCATGACCTACAAGACCCAACTCAATTCACTTTTTAAAACTAGGCAAAACGAATTTGCAAACTTCTGATTGCCGAAAAAACGCCAAGATTGGCAAAAAATTGTTGTGTAGTAGACTTCAAAAATTGAAATTAAGAAATATAATTAATATAAATATAACGTTAGGCTGCAAAATATTACAAAATTTGTAGTAATCTCTCTTTTTGGTTAGTGATTCTGAATCATAATTCTAGTGACCATGCTTTTTTACTCTTAAACATAGAGAGCCCCAGCGGCATAATTTAAAATGAAAATCCGAGCACCACCCTGGTCAAAGTTATTTAGATTGGCACTACTTTTCTAGTAGGCCTATTATAGTAGTATGTCATATCATCGGTGGTGCAACATCCTTCTAGGTTTGCTTTGAATTTCGCCCCAACCTAACAATTGATCAGTAGCATCTGTGATTTTCCAACTTTTAACTGAAAATAATGCAGATTTGTATGCAAGTAATTAAAAGAAATTAAACTGGATCCAGGCATAATTTATCATTGGACTATTAATTTTCTAAGAAAACTACACCTTTAGATGTAAAAAGACCAAGATCAGGATAATTCCCTATCTTTGCTACTGGCAGTAAAACGTATACAAACCAAAACTAGTCTTAGGCTCAATTTAGCGAATTTTCCCTATAGGGAAGAAGCTATTACTGTAGGTGGCATGGTAAGAGACCCTGAGACCATGATAACTTTTCGTTTTGAGGCCCCCAGATGCCAAAAACACCATTTGTTCAAATTCATATATATATATATATATATATATATATGGTTTTATATGTGCGTGTGTGTCCATAGGCGCGATAACTTTCATAAAAATAGTCCGATCTTGATGAAATTTGGTATAAACGTGTAAGGCAGCATTTATTTTCATGAGTTTGAGAACCAGATTGGCTCTACGCCAATCCCACCCAAAAATACCCCAAAAATGGGTTTTTTGAACATTTTACATATAATTCTTTTTAAACCCAAATTTTGGTTTACACCATTAAATTCAGCTTAAAAAAACAACAATTTGGTATTTTGATCATCACTCTACGTCAATTGGTTACCGAGATATGAGAGTGCTAAACTCAGTACCTTGTCCAAGGTTAATCTTATGGAGAATAAGTAAAATTGTATATCTCGCTTATTAATAAACACATAATGAAACTTGGTATGTGGCTTTATATGGTTGGATTTTAATGCTATATGCATACAAAACTCATTTTTTGTGGTCCCCATGGCAGCAAACCTGCGTACTCAGCAGCTATAATGTTATTCTTATGGAGGATAAAAAGCATGTGATATATTGCTTGTTTATGAACATAAATTGATAAAACTTGGTATGTTGCTTCATCTGGAGGTGATTCATTGGTATATACATAACAACCAGATTTTGTGGTCCTTGATGCAGCAAACCTGCATACTCAGTCCTAATGTTTTCATGCTTTGATTAAAGTTGATAAGTGGCTTCATGACTCACTGAAGTACCATTTGAAATTTGCTGAGTTTGCAGGTTTGCTGCAACAAAGGTATTATTTTTCTATAGCATTTGGGTCTATGTGATTAAACAAAATCCTTTAAGTTTTATAAACTTTAGGATGAGGGATATATGATCCCCTTCAATAAGTACCTATACTAATAATTTTATGTCTTATTTTATAGGTAGAGACAGATTCTCTTTTATACAGAGCTCTTCTTGACTTGTACTTGGAAAAGAAACTGGGGACATCCAGTGAAATGTCTCGGTTTAGGGTTGGAAAATTTAAACGAAAGTGCTCAAGCTTTACTGAATATGTGCATAAAAGCATTAAGCGTTTGAGAATTGACATTGAGGTACAGTATTTGAACATTTATCCTGATTAGTGTTAACCTTAATAATGTATAAGGTACACTTTTATGTGATAGTAGCTGGTACCTGCGACTTTGTATGATTTTTCTTCATTATATTTTTCCTAACACAAAAATTGTATACATAAGGGACAAAGAAAATAGATTTTTACACTTCTAGATAATTACATCTATTATCTATTATTGGATGAATAGGTAGTTATTGCTATTGATGTTTGGTATAATAGTCCATATATGTATACAACTATAAGGCCAAGTTTAAATGAGCCAGATTTAGAATTTAATTTAGACAATGTGATAGCATGTCCGTTACACATATCATTTTCTGTTACTCTCCTTATTGGCTGGTTGATATAGGTCGTTAGCTGTTAGGAGTACAACTTGCTAACACGTTTACCAATCTTTCATAGTGGTGATGAGATGTCTGCTAGAGAATTTAAAAATCCAATACCCTCCGCTCCTTGTATCAATGATATTGCCTGATAAGAACGGTAATTCAGTTTCAGTTCAAGTATTTTGAATCTGCGTGAGTTAGCCTGAAAGGAGTGAAGCATATATTTTAGCTGATTAAATTAGATATATTTATTCTTGTTTATTTATGTATTATGTTTTTGGGATAGTGTGCCAAAAACAACTCGAAAGATTATGTATATTACAGAAATAGCATTTTGAATAATTGGAAAATGAGAGAGCCCTGTCAAGACACTTTCAGAGACTTGGGAATCATGACCCTTCCTTGCATTTATATTTTTGAAAAAATAATGTTCTCAAAATCTATAAGTGCAAATTGACGCAAGGAATTCAAATTCATAAATTTTTACTAAAACAAGTATTTATTTTTTAGCAAAATATTATAGTATTCAACAAAATAGACTAAATTTATTTTTATCCATTCCATATTACACAGGTGTCAGCTTATTTTGAAATAAACTACCAAATTATATTACAATTTAAAATACAGTAGGACCCCGCTAGTCCGACCTCTGATGGACCGACTCCTCGCTTAGACCGACTATATCCTAATAGACCATATCCCACACACCAAGGAATGTTCTATTATTTCTTCCTTGATGGTTTCTTCATTTCCTCCCGGATTGTGAGCATACCACTGTGCTCTATAACACATTATCGCTATTGAGTAAGCCTGATGGTCATAGGTGGATGACGCAGAGCTGCAGCAGCTGTGGAGAAGCCACGCCGAAGTGTCGCGCAAGCAGCTCCATGCTTTTTTCTTGCTAAAGTTGACCATCGCACCAGCTATTGAAGCTGCAGTCATGTTGGATAGGCTGCTCTACCTGCATGAACAGGTGACCGACTACTCAAACCACATTAAACTCTCGTTAGTTGATGCGTGCGGTAAAGTAATGCACTGAAGCAGGGAGGAGTTGAGGCAAACTATTACGCTGCGTTGTTTGGGGAAAGTAGGGGGGTCATAATTTGGATTATGTAAGGCTGGTTTAATCAATTTCACACCAAAAGTTTTGGGACACGAGAAGGTTTTGAGTTTTAGATTTAGAATTTAATTTTGTTGATAACTTCCGAGATGAGAAAATTTAGCAAAGAGACCTAATGTAAGATTATGCTTACTATAAATATAAATAATAAAATTCAAATGTTGAGGTTATAATGGTAAGAAGTTCCATAATGGTATGGAATAATAGTAAATATTTAAATGGTTTACCATTTAGTCGGAAATTAATCAAGAGGTTATTCAAGCCTGGACTGCAGAAGATTCATTTGTGGTCTGGAGCACGGGTTGTTCAGATTGTGTGGATCCATTTTCCAATTTTGTTTAAATTCAGTACGTTATACATACAAAAATATTTAAATTTGTAATATAAATTAAAAAAAGAAGATAATGTTAATATTCTAATTTAGTAAGAACCCATATTATTTACATTAAAATAAAAGTCAATTAAATAATTAAATACTCAAGTCTTATTTCCTTCTATGATTTTAATCGAGTTTGTTGGCTTTACCTTCCACATAGATGACATTGGCTAAAAAAAGTAAATTGAAGATTTATACTTTGATGTATTAACTAGAATGATGATATCCACAAATTATGTTTATTGTTTCTTAATTTCTTCCTGTCTACATAAAATCTCTCTCCTCTTCGATGTCTATTTTATTATAATTTTTTTTTAATTCCTTCCCTTATACTTAGTATATGGAGGAAGTACATTTTTTGTCAAAATGTTCAAATTTCAATTTACAGTGAAAATATTTGTTTTGGTGATCCCTGAACCCCAAAAATTTATTTTGTGGTGATGTCTATATAGATGTGCACAGACCTAGAGACCACACCATTAATTTTAATAACATTTCTTATATTTTCATGATATCTTCAGGTGTTTTTCATATTTTTGATTTTCAAGGAACATTATTACCCAAAAAAAAAAAAATAAAAAAGGATAAAAATTATCAACACAGCTAAAACAATTTTAATTAAAATTTGGTGGTTTATGGTGCTTTAAGTCTATATTTAAATGAAACCATCCGCATTTCTAGGAAAATTCGGTATTGGAAATTAAGAGCTTAAAGAATCTAAATAATTTAGTTTGTTTTGAATTATTCTACGACTAATGGTTGCAGAGAAAAATGAAATGTTCAATTAGCGATAAATGCAGTGTATTGTCCAATGATATTCTTATAGAGTATCAATACATTTTGATGTCACTCTTATTTTTATTGAATTTATTTAATTTTCTTTGAAAGCTGTTACCCGCAGGCTTCGTGTCACAAGTGATTTATAAAAACTATGACATTTGTGTATGCTGCATTCTGTGGTTAGCTCTTGGAACTACTACGAATCAAGATCAGCTGTTTGTATTTTCATCAGTTCAAACAAAAATTAAAGTCCATAAGGCATACATGAGAACTTTGTCGGGGTCTCTGGCAGAGCTCTAAGGTTAGATCAGGATGAAAACCATTTAAGTTAGTGTTCCTATTTTCACTAAAGAATCAGTATAACAAATTTCAACTCTCTAGGTAAATGGGTAGTAGGAGAATTTGTGATGAGTGAGTGCTTTGCCTTTTGTAGGCATAGATTAAACTTGGTATATAAGTTGAAGTAACATTGACCAATAAAGGATGTTCAGAATATGTTGCCACCTAACCCCTGGTGGGATGGTGTTTCCCTCCTTAAAACTACCGTATGTAGCAAATGATTCTGTAATTCATTCAAAAAAAGGATTTGGTTGAACATTTCTGAAAAAATTGTTGACTCGTGTAAAAATAAAATCGTAAATGCAATTTCTGTTTAACCGTGACAGCACAAATTTTAACTGGAAAAATCTCTTGATAAGAAGACTTTTTTAATCCCTGTGGGACTCTTGCTACTAAGAGTCTATTGTATCTACATAACATTTTTTTCAAAATTAAAGTGTTATTTTTAGCTTTGACAAAAAATTAAAGAAACTGTTGTGTTCTTCAAATTATCATTTTTGTGTTAAATTATAGATTGGATCAGACTTGTTGTTACTGGATGAGTCTTCATTAATCCTCTTCTGAAAAATCCCCAATTCTTTCATCATACACCTTACATATCACAACTGATCTAAACTCCCTAATCAATAATTTGTTTCAGGGAATCCAGGATGCCTACTTGACTCAGTTGTTTGATCCGGTTGTTTCTCCTCGCTGCTTTGCCATTGTTGCATTCAATAAGCCAATAACAAGATGAATATTTTAATTCATTAACTATTACTATTTATATATTTTATTATTATTGAATGAAAAAAGCTTAGAAATAAACCATCTTAGCAATACCCGAAAATTTTCTCATAGCACATTGGTTATTTAGGTATTAAGAGTGTAAAGTAGGTCTTTGTTGCTTGGGAGGGAGTTTCCGCGATACGATTCGCACTGCATGGTAATTTTCTGAAAGCGACAAAAACACTTTACACTCAAAATACATACACTATTTTTCGTACAACTGGAATTTTGGTTATCACTAATATAACAAAAATTCACTCTCATCCATTTTGGCTGGATCATTGACTATACACCTGTGTTAGACGGTAAGATGGGACCATGATAACTTTTCGTTTTGAGGTCCCCAGACCCCAAAAACACCATTCGTTCAATACTGTATATATATATATATATATATATATATATATATATATATATATATGTGTCCGTGAGCACGATAACTCTCGTGAAAATGATCCGATTTTTACGAAATTTGGTATAAACATGTAAAGCAGCATTTATGACTAAGTTCGAAAACCAGACAGATCGACCTATCCGAAGGGGTATTTTGGGGGGGTTTTGTACCCCAAAAATGGGTTTTTTGATTTTTTTACATATATTTTTTTTAAGTCAAATTTTAGTTTTGACCATTCGATCCAGCTTAAAAAAAACACACAATTTGGTATTTCGATCATTCCTCTACGTCAATTGGTTACCGAGATATTGAAAGTGCTAAACACAGTACGTTGTCTAATGTTATTCTTATGGAGGAAAAGAACATTTTTTTTATCTCGCTTATTTATGAACGTATACTGACGAACCTTCGTATACAGCTTCATCTCGTTGAGGTCTATTGGTATTTGCTCCAAAAAATTTTTTTTTTGCATAATTCTCCCGTAGCAGCAAACCTGCGTACTCAGCTCCCATGTTATTCTTATGGATAATAATTAAATGCTCTGTCTCCCTTAATTATGAACATAAATTAATAAAAACTGGTATACGACTTCACCTAGTTAAGTTATATTGATATTAGCATAAAAACCCATTTTTGTGTTCCTTGTTGCAGCAAACCTGCGTACTCAGCCCCAATGTTATTCTTATGGAGAATAATTAAAATTGTATATATCGCTTATTTGTGAATATATTTTTATGCAACTTGGTAAGTGGCTTTATGTAGTATTAAGACATTTATATCTCAATTGGAAATTCGCTGAGTATGCAGGTTTGCTGCGACGGGGGTATTTATTATTTCTTTCAGGTCATTTCCAGGATATTTTCTAGCTCTATAAATCTAGTAGTTATTTGGTGAAAATCTTATATTTGAACAATGTTTATTTATCTGAAAAATATATAAAAAAATTCCCGTATGTATAATATGTAGGTCTACCTATTCAAATTTTTTATTTTTTATTTTTAGATATTATATATGTGCATAATATTATAGCTAAACTTCAAACTTACAAAACAAAAAAGTTTCATAATAATATCTTACCAAATAAAAAAGTTATTGATTTTATGTACAAAACCCTTGCAAAATGTTGATTTTGTGTATCGTTGTTATAGACAATTTTTCTTACGTCATTACTTATTATTATTTCTTCCAGGACATTTCCAGGATATGTTCAGGTAAACATATACTCCATAAATATACGAGGCCTAGTTGGTCTGCTTTATGAAATAATATTGTAATAAAACTTAAACCCTTGAATAAAGTTAGGCTACTGTCTTGTGTACTAATTTACCGGTTTTATATTTTTTTACATTTATGGAAATAACTCGTCCGCCTACAGCCCAAATTTGATGAAACTTTCAGGAAATATTTTGGGAAACATGTCCTCTATAAATCTAGTAGTTATTTGGTGAAAATCTTATATTTGAACAATGTTTATTTACCTGAAACAAATAAAAAAAAATTAAAAGAAATTTCCCACATGCATATATGTATTGAAATTTTTTATTTTTATTTTTTAAATATTATATATATGCATAATATTATAGCTAAACTTTAAACTTACAAAACAAAAAAGTTTCATAATAATATCTTACCAAATAAAAAAGTTATTATTTTTTTTGCAAACCCTTGCAAAATGTTGATTTTGTGTCTGGCACTTTTTGGATATACTCTGTTAAAAACTCTGGCACTCTAGGGATATGACGACCGAAAAACTCTGGCACTCAAAGGGTTAAGATGTGATTGTAGGAAAACATTGTACTTTGATGCATTAGCATAAATTGAGATTTTCATAACGGTTTCTAAATGTGAAAAGTTATTGTTTGCAGCTCAGTTGTGAAAAATTATAGAAGTGAAAAAAAAGGAAAAAATTATTTGGACGAATTAGGGTTGAATCAATGAGGGCTTTATGTTTAATTATAACTACAATAAAGAGTTAAGTAGGCAGACTATTTGGGACCAGGGGTGGTTTGGATATCTAGATGTTTAGATAAAAATACACAAAATCTAATGACTATTTTAAACTCATCAGTAACACCACATGGCAGCAAAACTAATTTTGTTGGCTGAAAACATGAATTAATTTGATTATTACTTCCCAAACATTTGAATTGTTTGTTTTTTGGGAGGATTTGAAGGCCCCGGCATAGCTGGCTAGGCATGTCTCCCTTTGGGATATTATGCAGCCACTGGAAAGAAGGGAAAGAGGAATGGGAAAGGTGGTAGGACGGGTCAGTCTGCCTTCCTCCAGAAAGGGAGAGAGAACCCTACCTAGCTCCTGGGCTCTGTGGGTGACAACCCCAGGATGATTCGCCCTCTAACTCGACGTCCCCCTCTTAAGTCCACCAGACAGGGGCTGCCATCGCACAGAGCCTCCAACCTCTCAGGGGATGGGGGGCCCCAGGACGGTTCGTCCCCCAGCCCGAGTGACCGGAGACCGTCAGGTAAGAGCCCTTCCTCCCAGGCTGCAAAGAAGAGCCACTACTCCCTCTAAGGACTCGGACTAGACTGGGTATCCAAGCTCAACTGGGAGTCAAGCCCCCAGAAGAGACAAGGAGGAACCAAGGAAGGGAAGTTGGTCACACTGGATAGCCATTGGATAGTATTGGACTTATCCAATTGTACCCAATATTGACTTCTGTACTAGTATAGACCAGTCAGAGAGCCGCTGAGGGCCAACATTTGCTTTGCTACTCATAATGATTTTTATGAAATATTAGTTGCTTGGTCCTACTTGCATAAGAATTCTGGTGGTTATCCAATCCCATTACGTAGCTGGAAGAACCTTCTAACAATGATTAGAGCTGATGGCAAATGCTTGCTTGAAAATACTCTCTATTCAATAAACAAAATCACTGCTCACACTTCCCAAAGTTAAAATATTAACGAAACAGGTTCATATTTAATTGACTATTCCACAGATTTGTTTAAATTTGTGCAGTGTGTTTCACTTGACAGTTTAAAATGTCTTATGTGGTATTGTGATTTCTTTAAGTAAGTTTGGCCCTTTGAAGGCCATGGTGGCCTTCTCGGGGGTATGAATCTCTCGACCTTACAGTGGAGAGTCAGTGCCGCCATTCCTGTCTGACTCCCTCGCCCTCCTCTTCCGCAGGGGGCATCGTGAGCTACTGGACCTCCCTGTGATCGGTCCCGCCGCAAGTGGCATAGGCGCCACCGCTCATCTTCCGAACGACCGGAACATCACTATTACATTGTTTTCTAAACCACAAGGTCGAAATTCGCATATCTCACGCATCCGATATATTGGACGTTGGGCGTCAAAGGATTAACTGGCATTTAGGTTATTGAATGTTGGATACTCAACTCTCTGCTGATCGGACAAAATCTAATAAAATTTTCAAGAACAATATAGCAAAAAAAAACCCTTGCAGCAAACCTGCATACGAAGCGAATTTCCAATGCATGTACGTGTTTCTCACTACCACATAACGCCATTTGCCAAGTTTCATAAAAATACATTTATAAATAATTGATATAAAACAATTTATATCAATTGTTAATTTATATCAATGGTTATGTTCTCCATAAGAATAACATTAGGGCTGAGTATGCAGGTTTGCTGCAACAAGCAATATAAGAAATGTGTTTTTATGCAATTATTAATATAACTCAACCAAGTGAAGCTACATACCAAGTTTTAATAATTTATACTCATAATCAAGGGAGATATAAAACTTTACTTATTTATTGTCCATAAGAATAACATTAGGGCTGAGTATGCAGGTTTGCTGCTATGGGGACAATCAGCAAAAAATCTTTTTTATGTGCAAATATCAATGTTGAAGCCACTTACGAAGTTTCATCAATATACTTCATAAATAATCGAGATACAAAATTTTAATTATCCATAAGGATAACTTTGGACTACGTACTGTGTTTAGCACTTTTAATATCTCTGCAAAGAATACAGGGAGACGGACAGTTTTGAACTGCGTGGTACTGAGAGTGTGGTGGTGGGGATAGTTCTGCTCTACACAAGACGCCATTTCATTAACTCAGTCACTAAGGAGCAGTAGGACTGCAACGTCGATTGTTTGTCTGACAGTTTCGTAAGAAGTGGTCTATTACAGCTACGCAGCGATTGTTTTGTACACGGTTTAATGTCGGTCGACATGGAGCTGATCCGAGCCGTAAGGGTGAAATGCCTCAGATGGGTGAAAAACGTTTGACTGGAAACATACTGGATAAGAAGCATCCTGGCCCGAAACGCAGTGTAACGACACCAGAAAGTGTTGAAAGGGTAAAGGAAGCCAGGGTGTCTACTTTATTCCAAACAGAAAATTCCTGAACAATTCCCGTACATTTAAGGATATTCCCTCCAAAATTTAAGGACATTTTCTATAACTGTTAAGTTCTGTAAAAGTTGGATAATACTGTAATTAACAAATTTAGGCGACAAGTAAGAGGTAATGTATCACTAATTAGCTATTTTCATGTAACTATTTTTCTATTTTTTATCACGCCACGGCAAAGGCAAGAATCAGACTACATTTTCCCCCAAGGTTACTCCTCCTAAGGAAAAAAAGGGGGGAAATTGGTCTACAGAATAAATTAATATACTGAAATATAATTCCACAAGAAATCGATACATAGACCTATTAGAAATCTTTTAAGGCTAGGATGTACAATAGAATACATTATACAGTAGTACTCAGAACAATTAAAAAGATGTACAATATATTCAATTAATAAACTTAAAACTAACTTTCACTCATCATTTAGAAAATTATTTTTTGTATATATCTAGGCCTGTCTTTGCAATTTTATGAATTAGTTACTTATTACAATAATTCAATAAGGGTCAATCCATATGAAATCAACACACCAAGTATTTTTTTTCAACCTGACCTTTTCAGAATTTCATGAAACTTTGCATACATAGTTTAGGACATAAGTTGAGTCTATTTTCAAAATCTCAATTTTTTTGGTCTTATATATTTTAAGATATAAAATTTTGAAGTTTGACAAAAAACGCCAAATTTGATTAACTTAAATGTCTTTAAATGGGACTTTCTCAGCTTCTAATTAAGATAGAGACATGAAATTTATGCCAAATTAGAGTGTATTAAATAAGCTTTAATTTAATATACAACATCAGTGCTTTTGCAAAAATTAAACTTTTCCCAAAATGAAGTTTTTTTCAAAATTTAATTTTTGAAAAAGCTACCTTTTAAAAATTTTGAAAAAATATATATTATTCTTCAATATGTTTTTATAAGAAATACAGAATTTCAACTCAGCATTCAAAATAGTTTTGTAATAAAAATTAAATTAGTAAGAGAGGTACTTCTAATTTGCCTGTGATTGTATCAGCCAGAGCCTAATTCAAAGCAATTCCGTAACTGAGGTGTATATATGTACGTATAAGTATTATAATTTCAATTTGACTATAACTTTAACTGTTCCATAGCCCAAAGCTTTAATTGTTTTAAATTTGATTTTGCCTACTTGTTTATAAATATTAAAGTACCTACTTCATTGTTCAAGTTTGGTTACAAAATGTACAAATGCACTATCACAATATTTAAGAAAAAAATAAGGTAATAAATACAACTTAATTTAAATACCAGCAACAAACTAAAATGTTGAATGTTGAAATCTTAATGCTAGCAGTTGATATAGAACAATATGAAATATGATTAATATTCAGCCATGATATGAACGAATTGTGTATATTTTGCTGTTTTAAATTATACATAGGTAAAAGGTAGTAAATCTGAATGAGGTATAGTTATGTAATACAATTCATTTAACTCCAAACCAAACGTATTTTATTTTACTATAATAATGAGTTTTTACATATATAAGTTTTTACATATATAAGTTTTTACATATATAAGTTTTTACATATATAAGTTTTTACATATATAAGTCAAAACAATACCAACCTTTTTAATGTTTGAGAGCTTTCATAACTGTTAAACCTTTTAATAATTCGGTGTTCGTCTTTCTTTTGAAGATGATAAGTCCTTCCAGTGGCAGTTGATACATCAATCTTTGCCAGGACATCACATGTTGGTACTAGCAAAATATCAGCCCTGGATGGAAACGTGAAGGATGTAGGTCCGTGTGGTTGTAAAAAAACTTATTTGTACTTCAC
The DNA here is from genome assembly GCA_963675035.1 of Allygus modestus. Lineage (NCBI taxonomy): Eukaryota > Metazoa > Arthropoda > Insecta > Hemiptera > Cicadellidae > Allygus > Allygus modestus. The sequence goes on along the minus strand of OY776111.1, from coordinate 351,397,666 downwards.
TTCTGTCTTCAAATACATTTAGCACACAGCCCACATACCATTTACTGTCATAAAAACAAGCAACAAACCCATTGATATCTTCTAGTGGAACATCATCCTCTGTTTTAACAACTTTGTCTATCACACTTTCACTGCTGGCAGAGAATGATTTTGTTTTGAGCTGGAATGTGTTTTGAGGTATGAAGCAATGTTTTTTGAGTGCCTATAATGGTTTGACATAGTGAAAATCTTTCTTCCAAAATCTTTTCCTCCTCGATGTGTTCTTCCAACTTAATATACATAAAGTGACAACATTTTACATTTTCCTTGCACCACAAATAAAGTTGGAAGGCGGTGAGAATTTGATCATCATAAGGCCTATGTAGACTAGCTTTTGTAGCTAACCTCTTTACAGTCCCACCCAGTCCATCAGAGGGGCCTTTCCCATGAGAAGTGGCAAAAAAATGCCATTCTGCATCGATGTTAAAATCTTTCTTGTGATGGCACAAGTTAATAAAATTCTTTTTGTTCTTGTACTGAGCCGCACATCCGTCTGAGAAATAATAAATCATCTGTGGTATTTCATCGCATGACTCTTTTAAGAACTGTAAGAGCTTTTTATGAAACAAATGTACTGCAACAGTGTCATGGGTAAGGCATTCTGATATCATAACAATACTTTTATGCTTTAGTTTATTGTCCTCTTTGTAATACACAATGATAGGATGGATGGTAGCCTGCAGATTATTCCAGTGGAATCCCTGGACCTCATCCTGCAAAACAAAACTGTAATTTTCAGAAAAGTCAACAATGACAACAAGTTCATCCTCTTTCAGTTCACTTTTAAGCTGTTCGAGGAATTTACTTTGCTCTTAGGCAATAAACGAGTGAGGAAGAAGGACTAATAATTTCTGGATTAATTATTTATTTATATATTTATTTATTTATTACATCACATAACATCTATTATAGGGAATTTCCCTTAGACAGGTGAAATTGTCTAAGTTTCCTTATACTAAAATACATAGACCTAACAATATATACAATACATTCGATGATCAATCAAAATGTAAATAAATAGTACAATTAAAACAAACAAAAGTCACCCGTCAACAAATAATGCTAAAAACCAAAATAAAATTTATAACTATAATGACAGGCTGTTAAGGTAATCATTGACACTATAAAAGTACTTTGTTTTTAAATACTTTGTCACTTCTGCTTTGATATTGGAAATGTTTTTGATACTCTGAGGGAGTTTATTATAAAATTTGCTACCTGTGTATAGAACTGATTTTTCAAAAGATGATGACTTGTGTGCTGGTATTTGTAGTAAGTGTTTATGTCTAGTGTGATAACCATGACTTTCAATTTTGGAATTGAAGTGTGAAGCATTCAATCTCACAAATATGACAATGTTTAGGATAAAGACACAAGGTAAGGGCAAAATTTCAAAAGTTTTAAATATATTACGGCATGAAGACCTTACACGAGCACCAGCCATCACTCTCAGAATTCTTTTCTGAAGACGGAACACTTTTAGGCTTTCAGAGGAACAACCCCAGAATACAATTCCATATGACAAATGTGAATAAACATAGGCGTAATATACAGCCTTAAGAGTAGATGTGTCAATCGAATGTGAAAGTGTTAGCAAAACATAAAAAGCCTTGTTGAGTTTTGACTGAAGCTTGGTTATGTGTTCGGACCAAGTAAGCGACTTATCAAGCATGACACCAAGAAAATTAATAGAAGTGGATAGATTGATTGATGACTTAAAATATTCTGCCCGAGCTCTGCTACTATTGCTATAATTTGGATGAAAATTTACAATAGCGGTTTTTTCCTTATTCAGCATTGATCCATTACAAGAAAACCACGAGTTCATGTCTTCCATAGCCTCGTCCAACATTTGCCCAAGATCAACTCCATTGCTACTCCTCAAGAAAGCCGTAGTATCATCAGCATATAGAATCACACTAGAGTTTCTCACATTGCAAGCCAAATCATTTACATATAAAAGGAACAACAAAGGCCCTAGGATAGAACCTTGTGGAACACCTACTAAAACCTGCTGGTATTTTGACTGATGATTAGAGATGCCAGTGCACTGAAACCTATTGGCAATATATGAATGAAGCAACTGGGAGGTTTTTCCATTTAATCCATAGTACTCAAGTTTTCTTAGCAGGAGACTTAAAAGAAGCCTTTGCATTATTAAAAGAAAAATACCCCAATGAAAAAATTGGAATCTCAAGTTTTGTGAGCTAAGACCGAAAATCATTATCCTTGCAGGAATTCATCTACGAATTCATCACTTGATTTAATCAAAGTCTCTAATGTGGAACGGTTTGTAGTTAGCCACTGTAAAAAAAAAATAATCTCTGATCCAACATGTTAATCTCAGTGGTTTGTAGTTAGCCACTGTTGATAAATAATCTCATCAATTCCTCTGTCATCTAGTAGTCTGGTTATCTCTTCTTTCAGTGTAGATGTTCCTGGGCAGTTTTCACACTTCCGTTCAAAACATTGAGGCAATGGAGAATTACAGATTAACCAAGAAATACAGTGTTTGTATGAAGATAAATCAAGTTCTGCATCATCACTCAGCTCTTTCAATTTAGCATCAATAAGCATCAGCTTAACATTCTGGTGAATTGCACAAACACAAACGTTATGACTTCCACTAGCACCTGCAAGGATAATGATTTTCGGTCTTAGCTCACAAAACTTTGAGATTCCAATTTTTTCATTGGGGTATTTTTCTTTAAATAATGCAAAGGCTTCTTTTAAATTACAGAGAAGAAGTCGCTTCTGAACTTTAGTTTTTATTCCATGTTCGGTGATGGTTTTGCATTCTTTTTTCCTGGTAAGCACCTGCTAATATTATCATCATTATAAAAACTTTTTACAACATTCACGGTATCATCTTTTATTATTTTACCTGGTCTAGGGTTTGGCGTACTAAGAATACCTTTATCTTTCACTATTTTTTTAGCTGTCCTGACCATAAAATTTGTAGCTCCGAATTCTTCTTGAATTTTCCTTATGGACCAGCTCTCAGGTAAAACCGTCAGAATCAGAGTCTTTCCACTTTTCTTAGTTGTTCTTTTGAATTTATCTTTCAGCTGAGCAATCATTTCCGATTCAGCAACTTTTTGGGACTCATTCTCTTCTTCCGATTCTACTCTTAATACTTTCCTTAAGGTGTCATCAATTTTCTTTAGTTTCTTCTTAGGGTAAGATTTTTCATTTAATCTTTTAGGTTTGATAGGAGATTCTCCTACATATTGCAAGCTATTGTTTAGTGAACTTAAAGCATTATCGAGAGCAGCAGCATCTTCCGGATCACTTTCCGTACTTATTGAATCAGATTCATTTTCATAATCCTTTTTCGGTAGTTTGGAACGGCAAGAGGAACAAATTTTATAACTAGACACTAATTTATCTGATTGTAGGGTACTTATCATCCACTCTTGAACATTTTGCAAATTTTTGTTAACTTTGCTGTGCCCTTTGATAGAAAAAGGATTGCAACAATATATTTTCTTGGACACAGGAATATTCATACTGTCATTTCAAATGTTATGACTTAAACTATTTATATACAATAAAAATAAAACAGTTTGTAAAATGTTCAGAAGAATATAGCAAAACACTGACTTTGCTGTAATACTCCTATATCCCTATATTGTTTCATACAAATTCACTCACTTGTATGGCCGTAAGACACTGATGTTTACAAGCTTACTTGCTGGTTATTCACTTAAAAAATAAAATAACATTTTTTCACAAAGGTTTACAAAGGCATTTTATATTAATTAATCACTTGAATAAATACTGTACGTTGCCTGGATATCAAACTAAAATATATATCACAGAAAATTAGATAATCCACAAAATCACTGTTTCATAGTCACCAGCTAGTGGTGAACTGGCATATCTCTAGTAGATTGGCCTCCACTACTCAAGTTATAACATGAAACATTCCACCACTCATTAAAATGGTTTAATCAACAAAGCAGTACAGGTATTTGTTATCAGTAAGAATTGATTGTAGCCTTTTATTTCAGTTGGGTATTTTCGTTTGTTGCTGGTAATAAAAAAAGGTTTTAATTATTACCTCTTTTTCCCCTCATATAACATGATAATAAGTGTTAGCTTATTTTTAAGGTTTTAAGCTTACATAAAAAAGTAATTTGATTTAGTTAGAATACTTACCAAACTAGATACAATCAAATAAAAAACGAAGCTTTATGAACTAGAAAGTACAGCAGTTTTAATCATTAATACTCTTTGTTCATTTACCTAAAATATGGTTTGTTACTTAATCACCTTTTAGTAGGCCTGGCAGAAATCGCAGGAAATATAAAGTGCATCTTTTTACTAATTAATTGTAATTGCTAAACTACTTTGAATGCTGGGTTATAAATCTGTATTTATTACAAAAACATATTGAAAATAATATATATTTTTTCAAAATGTTTAAAAGGTAGCTTTTTCAAAAATTTCATTTTGAAAAAAGTTTAATTTTTGGAAAAGTTTAACTTTTAACAAAAGTACTGGTGTTGCATATCAAATTAAAGCTTATATAATCCACTTTAATTTGAAACCAATTTCATGTCTCTATCATAATTAGGAGCTGAGAAAATCTAATTTAAAGAAATTAATAATAATCAAATTTACTGATTTTTGTAAAACTTTGAAGTAATATATCTCAAAATATATAACTAAAAAAAATTGAAATTTTGGAAAAATGCTCAACTTATTATCTAATATAAGTGTACAAAGTTTCATGAAATTCCAAAAGGGTTCGGTTGTAAGGTGTGTTGATTTCATATGGACTTACCCCAACGCTCTCACCAAATTTAAGAAATCCAGTTCTGTTGCTACCTAGAAAAAATTGAACCGATTAATTCTTCCTGAGATTGAATGTTCTTTTGATTTTTAATATTTTTTAAGAAAAGCTCTCAGAAATATACAGGTACTTGAATTATTTATTGATAATTATTTGTTAACATTAACTTTTTAACGAGAATTTGGAGTGACGTCCGGCCTGCACGAGATATTGTTTTTTAGAAGAAGATAATGTAAAACAAACAAACAAAATTGTTGTATACTAAACATACAAGTATACTGTAAATACACTATGTATTTTTATTGAGTAACTTGTTCGAAAATGAAACACACATTATTATGATACATCAAAGAACACTAAAAATAGTCTGTAAACTATATAATAATAGGCTAGGGTTTTTTTCTTCTCAGTCATAACTCAATAATGGTTGGACGGATTTTAACATTTGAGGTGCCAAATTAAAGGTAGTTTTACATCAATTTGCCAATACTTCTCAGAATTTTAAGAAAGGGCTGAATTTTCGGAACAGTGGCGCTTTCCGATGGCGGAAGTCTAAACTTCGTGTTGATTGAAAGTACGATGTTATCATCCGTTTTAATTTCAGATGTTTTGTTATGTTTGCTTATTAACTGAAGAAATCTTTCGTTGGGTAAAAACTTGCTCGTATTCGAGCAACAGGAAAACTAGTTATTTTTACTGTAGCAAAGTGTATTGATTACAAATTTTACTCATGAAATGAAAAGTTGTCAGCTTGATCGACTGACATACACTAGTACTAGTAAGGGACTGAAAGAGTGGAAGGTGGAAGAGCGGCCGGTATAATCCTATGCTCTCGTATGTGTGTTTGTGTGCGTGTATCGGTACCTTTTTTCCAGCCGCAGTACCAAATTTTCTAAGGGAATGGTGATATAAGGGGGGGGTATAACATTTTGTTTAATAAGAGGATGGGCCATGGACAACCCTGCCCCCCCAATCGAAATGATGAAATTACACCTATGCCAATGCAGACTTAAACTCTCATTTCTCCTGCATCCCAACCTTGTCAGACACTTGTCAGAGCACAAATTTTCCCGATTTATTGATTTTTAAAGTATATATTTTTACTGTGCCATTTTTGAAAAGGAATAACTTCTTTTTTTGCACGCACAGTGATATGTATAGAATCATTATAGCTAATTTGTGTTGTAAGTTAATATACCAGTAATATAACTAATCCTACAAAGTTGTAGGTACCGCATTCATTCACATTCATGTTATTCGCCTGAATAACAATCAAATGCTGAATAATCAGCTGATTATTTACACTGTTTCCACGACTCGCCGTAAATGTAGCCTAGTTGTGCTCATGGGGGGGGGGGCAGCACTGATGGTCCTGTCCCGATTGTTTCTTAAGCAAAGGTTTGCAACCCTGATTGTAGCTTGTATAAGGTGACCAGACGTCTCGTTTTCGGCGGGAAAGTACCACATTAGTGAGGTATGTCCCGGCGTCTCCATGATTCCTGTGGGGACATCCAAATGTCCCGCTTTAGTAGAAGGACATGAAAATAAACACTTATTGATTTATAAAGCCAACATATTTTGTTGTTATATGTCGGATTTCCCGTTAACAGCGTTGGGTTTAATTATTCAAACAATCTGAAGCAAAACAAAACTACTGTGTTATAACACTTTTTCTAAGCTATTGGCTGAGCTATTGCAATCTATGCCTGTACAAATTACACCAATTGAAAGAGTTTTCACTCTCATGAACAATTTCTGGACTGAGAAGTCATAGTTAAAAGTAGAAACAATGAAGTGCTTGTAACCTGTGGTTAGAATACCAAGTAATATTTTGGCCACAACTCACAATTTTGTATATAGTTTTCTAGAATCCTTCGGGGAGGGCCGTCCGAATCCCCTTTTTACTTTCTCCCCCTTATACATAGTATATGGAGAAAGTGTTGTTTTCGTCCAAATTTTCGAATTTGAGTTGTTAGTGGAAATATTCGTTTTGGTGCTCCCTGAACTCAAAAAAGTGATTTTTACGTGATGTCTGTGTGTCGATCTGTCTGTCTGTCTGTCTGTCTGTATGGATGTGTACAGAGCTGGAGCCCTAATCAATGGTCCGATTTTTATGAAATTTGGTATGTAGGTATTATTCCAAGACATGTCCAGGCGTTTTTTCATTTTTTTGATTTTTATAATTATCCCCCAAAAACCGCCAAAAAACATGAAAAATAAAGATTTCTCAAAAACGGCTCTAACGATGTTGATTAAACTTAGTCGTTTGTAGAACTTTAGTTTTCCAACAAAATGACACCACCCGCATTTCTGTAAAAATTCGGGATCAGAAATTACGAGACTTAAAATATTAAAAATTCAGTTTTTTGGATTTTTCCTAAAAAATCATAATTATAAATACCCCCGTCGCAACAAACCTGCATACTCAGCGAATTTCCAATGAATATATAACATAACACATTAAAACACTTAACAGGATCCATAAGAAATATATTCACAAACAAGCGATATTTAAAATATGAATTATCCTCCATAAGAATAACATCGGGGATGAGTACGCAGGTTAGCTGCAAAAAGGAACACAAAATAATGAGTTTTCATGCAGATATCAATAGAGCTCATCTTAGTGAAGTTACATACCAAGTTTCATCCATATACATTCATAAATAAGCGATATATAAAATTTTAATTATTTTCCATAAGAATAACATGGGGACCAAGTACCTAGGTTTGCTGCTACGGGAACCATAGGTGAAATTTTTTTTTTTTTTTTTGTGCAAACGCCAATAAACCACAACCAGATGAAGCCATGTACCAAAGTTCGTCAGTTTAAGTTCATAAATAAGCGAGATATACAATTTCTCTTTTTCTCCATAAGAATAACATTAGACAACGTACTGTGTTTAGCACTTTCAATATCTTAGTAACCAATTGACGTAGAGCAATGATCAAAATACCAAATTGTTTGTTTTTTATACTGAATTAAATAGTAAAAATTAAAATTTGATTTAAATAAAAATTACAAGTGGAAATCCCCCAAAAAAACATTTTTAGGATACAAAACCCCCCCAAAACACCCCTTCGGACGGTACGATTCATCTGGTTTTCAAACTCGTTCAAATAAATGCTATTTTACACATTTGTACCCAATTTCATCAAGATCGGACCTTTTTTACGAGAGTTATCGTGCTTACGGACACACACACACACACATATATTTATATATATATATATATATATACATATAAAAAAATTGAACGAATGGTGTTTTTGGCATCTGGGGACCTCAAAATGAAAAGTTATTATGGTTTCGGGCTTAAGTCTTACCATGAGACCTACGGTATAGGGGAGTATCTAGGGGGGTATATGAGACGTATAGGGGAAATTCGCTAAAAAATATTACTATACACCATTAAATAGATCTCAAAAAACTAAATAATTCAGTATTTTGAATTACTATTCTACAATTACCAGTTGCGGATAAAATTTTCATTTTGCGGTAAACGCTGTATGTTGTCCGATGTTATTCTTATGGGAAATACAAAAATTATTATTTCTCTCTTATTTACTGATCAATTTCGTTCAATCTTGATATGCTTGTCAAGTTAGTATTGACCAACAAAGGAAATTCGAAATATGTTGCCCTAGGATGTTCCGTAGGATGTATAATCAATGATATAACTCAGTCTCACTTACCATGTTATGACATAGTTTTTAACGAAGGACAAAAATGTATTCAAGCTTGGTCGTTAGTCACAAAAAATAACTAACAAAACAAACTTCTCACAACGAAAACAAACTAACCAAATAACCATTTCAGCGCATGCGCTGCAGACGACGCGACGTCAGCCCAGGGCCGGGCTAACCGAGGCCTCGTTTCCACGGTGCGAAGTAGCTTGCGCGACAGTTCCTAGCGCTTTTACTGTCAAACAAACTGGCCCCTAACTTGCACATGTCTAAGACCGTTAAACGTCTTCTCTACTGTACGTCAGTTGCCTGCAGTCTTTTATTGACTGGTGTAAAAATGTGACAGCAGTAGCCAGCTACTTAGCACGGGGGGTCAGCTACTGTCATTGTACAACGGTCGCATCATTAACTCGTTTACATGGTGCATAGTTGAAACCGACAGGCTACTGATAGCTCTACTTGTCACCGTAGAAACCAGGCCTTCCGGATATTAGCAGACGAAACTCGACCGTGTTTGAATGAAATTGCAACGTAATACTTTTTAAGTTATAACACATGAAACTATATGACGTAAACCAATCCGTGCATATTGCTCACGTAAAGCACTGCTAAACAATATTTGATTTGAAACATTATTAGAATACCCCCGTAGCAGCAAACCTGCGTACTCAGCGAATTTCCAATGCATATATATATGTATCTTAATACCACATAAAGCCACATACCAAGTTTCATCAATATACATTCATAAATAAACGATTTATGACATTTTAATTATTCTCCTTAAGAATAAATGGCGGCTGAGTATGTAGGTTTGCTGAAGCAAGGGAAACAAAAAAATTGGGGTTTATACAAATATAAATATAACTCAACTATATAGGTAAAGCCACATTACAAATTTTATTAATTTATGTTCATAATTAAGTGAGATAACACGTTACTTATTTTCCATATATAAGAATAACATGGGAGCTGAGTACGCAGGTTTACTGCTACGGGAACTATCGGCCAAAAAATGTTTTTTAGTGCAAATATCAATAGACCTCAACGATATGAAGCAATATACCAAGTTTTATCAGGATAAGTTGAGAAATAAGCGAGATATAGAATTTTTCTTATTCTCCATAAGAATAACATTGGACAACGTACTGTGTATAGCACTTTCAATATCTCGGTAACTAATTGACGTAGAGCAATGATCAAAACACCAAATTGTTTTTTTTTTAAGCTGAATTTAATGGTGAAAAATAAAATTGGATTTACTAAAATATTATATGTATGTAAAAAACTAAAAAAAAAAAAATTTTGGGGTACAAAACCCCCCCAAAATACCTCTTTGGAGAGAGCAATCTGGCTGGTTTTCGAACTTAAAGTCATAAATGATGCTTTACATGTTTGTATCCAATTTCATCAAAATCGGATCATTTTTACGAGAGTTATCGCACCCACGGACATATATATATATAAATATACAGTTATGAACGAATGGTGTTTTTGGCTTCTGGGGACCTCAAAACTAAAAGTTATCATGATCCCCGGCCTAGGTCTTACCATGCCGACTACGGTAATAGCTTCTTCCCTATAGGGGAAATTCGCTAAAACAAACCCGGTTTTTGATAGTTTTAAAAATAATAGGATTTTTCCTAAGTGGTCCGTAAATTCATCTACTTTATAAATTCAATATGTAACAAGAAGATTAAATACCCTCGGGGATTTCACATTTTTGTCTTTCCCGCCACATTTTGATTGACAAAAAGCCTTTGGTTTGTCTCAACTCTCGGGCCGTCCAAGCCACTCACGCTTGGAGACACGGGCTTTTTTGTGCCACCGCACACTGGTGGAATTCATTCGCCAGCAGACTCAATTTATGTCATTACTAACAGTGCAGTTTCATATTTGTTGGTTAAACTTATTCACAGTCATTCAGTTTCAATCATTTTACTTTTGTTAATAAACTTTCATTATTAGTAACAAGTTCTTTTTCATTATACAGTCCACTTATAAACCATATCATTTTTTTGAATTTGCTTAGTAGAACGCCGCACGTTTACAATTTGGTCCTCCAGGTCGGATACAACTTGCAATTTGGTTTACAAAGTGCAATTCTACAAAGGATTATGTGTGTTCAGTGAGAGATTTTGATAGTGAAGGAAGTTTCCAACATAACTCAACATTTTGGAGAGGTTTCGGACAGAAACGGTGCTGCAGCCCCTCGGTTAGAACAATATAACCAACCCTTATTCAGACCGTCGATTTGCTACGGAGCCCAGCCGTTGTCTTTGCAGTACCAGCGCATCGAGCAGCCCCTCCCTCAACTTCAGGTCTAGTGGGAAACTTGACCACGCTGCCCACCCCAACTACTGTCGCTCGTCGAACCAAGTCACCAGGGGAAGATTTAGACCTTCCCCTTGCTCTTAGGAACCTTCTTTGTTCAAGACAGCTGTTTTGTGAGGGGTGAGTGACCACCTTTCATAACAAACAACCTCTGGTCCGTGTTTTCCATTCCTGACATATTGATAATTCACCTTCTTCAATCCCATTGCCTTTGTCTTGTTACATAATATATCATATATCCTTTATTCACTACTTTAAGTCCTTTTCCGTTTTAGTAATCACTCCTTTATTTGCTTCAATATCACAATGGCAACTTGAGCCGAAAAAGACAACACCCCCGTCGCAGCAAACCTGCTTACTCAGCGAATTTCCAATGCATAATATATGTCTTAATACCATATAAAGCCACATACCAAGTTTCATAAAAATACATTCACATATAAGCGGTATATACAATTTTAATTATTCTCAATAAGAGTAACATTGGTGATGAGTACATAGGTTTGCTGAAACAAGGAACACAAACAATTGTTTTTTATGCAAATATAAATATTATTTAACTAGGTGAAGCCACATACCAAGTTTCATCAATATTCAATCATAAGTAAGCACTATATAACATTTTAATTATTCTCTATAAGAATAACATGGGAGCTGAGTAAGCAGGTTTGCTGCAACAAGGAACTAAAAAAATGGGTTTTTATGCAAATATCAATATAACTCAACAAGGTGAAGCCACATACCAAGTTTTATTAATTTATGTTCATAATTAAGGGAGTCATTACATACTACTTATTCTCCATAAGAATAACATGGGGGCTGAGTACGCAGGTTCGCTGCTACGGGGATTATCAACAAAAACTCAATTTTTTTGTAAATATCAACTTCAGGTCTAGTGGGAAACTTGACCACGCTGCCCACCCCAACTACTGTCGCTCGTCGAACCAAGTCACCAGGGGAAGATTTAGACCCCAGTAGTGGCCAGTACTACGTGACGCCACATGCCAAGTTTCATCAATATACATTCATTAATAATGGAGATATCAAATTTTATTTATTCTCCATAAAGATAACATTGGACAACGTACTGTGTTTAGCACTTTGAATATCTCTGCAATGGTTGGACGTAAAATCACAATTTAAACATCAAGATGATTGTTTTGTGGAGCTGAGTTGATTGGTAAAAGCAAATGTGAAGTTTACATTAAAATTAACTTAAGAAAAGCCAAAAACCTTTTTCCCATAAGATTAACATAGGAGATTTTATGAGCAGGTTTTTTTGGATTTTATCCGCAACCACTTAACCTAGCTTAATAATTCAAAATACCATATTATTTGTTTTTTTAAGCTCTATAACATGGTCTAAACCAAAGTTAAGTTTTTTAAAAATTTTAGGGTAAAAAATGCAAAAACTGATTTTTGGAAAATTTTAAACCCCCATAAACTCTTATTTCCCATAGTTCGATTTTTCTGGTTTTCGAACTTAAAGTCATAAATGTCACTTTACACATTTGAGCCAAATTTCATCGAAATCAGAAGTTTTTTACTCAAGTTATCGCATTCACGGACACACACACACACACACATATATATATAAGTATAAAAACATGAAAATAACCATGAGTACCCTTTTAAAACATTTTTTAATTATATTTTCACTAACATGTTTCGACTTAAGTCATGATCACAGTGCTAATATTTATTTGGTTAACCTAACTCTGATGTTATCAACAAATCATAAATATACAGGCTTATGATAATAAACAGCTGATCTATTTTTCTTTTTGGTGCAAGCGTTTTGAGTTTGTTCTTATATTTATAATTTTATTGAAGATTGGGTTGCTAGATTGAATTTGCATTGTATTTAATATATTATCTTTGTCATTCTTTTGGCTTTGGTATATATAAAATTCTTCTTTTATGTTCATTTTATGCCCCTTGTTAATAATCTCTAGAATTGACATGTTATCATTACAGTTCTTATAACTATGGTCTGTTTTTAAGATGTGCTCAGCGAAGGCAGATTTTTGGGTTGTTTTATTATTTGACTTTATTGCCTGTATGTGTTCACTGAACCGACATTTGAAGTTTCTCCCAGTTTGGCCAATATAGTATTTTGGGCAGTCACTGCAGCTGATTTTATATATGCCACTTTTTTCATACTGATCTGATATATTTTGATTATTTGTATTAGAGAGCTTATTAATAAGGTGAAATGAATTATTTATGGTTCTGTAAGCCAATTTGTAGTTTGATTTTTCAAACGTTTTTCTAATGGCCTTGTTCATAGTAACACTGTAGTATGGTAAGCATAAATATTAGTCTTTGGACTTTCGTACTTGTTTGTTTTGTTTTCTTTTCTTTATTTGCTTCCCGGGACGGCTTAATATTTTTTTAACCGTTACAGATGGAGCTATACAAGTTGGTACACTGTTACTGGGCATAAAACACTATTTTACTACAATTTCAATGAGCCGCTACCACCTCAGGGGGACGGCCCACAAGGAGTCGGAAGAAAATCTTAAATAGAAGCATAGGTTGATATGCACATCAAATTAAAGGTCTTTATTATTAGAATACAATGCCGCAAATCCGACTTTAAACGGACAACCGAGCCCAAAATGACAGCTATTCAAAGATGGCTTGAATTTGAAATGTTGATAAGTAGCTGTGTGTAATCTAATGTAACACATTTAAATTTTGCATTAAAATGTAAAATTACATTAATGTAATACATTTCAATTTAATTTGCAAAAATTTACTCTCCTAGCTAATAAATTACTAAACCGATTCAAAACTTCAGCACATCAAAATTCCCAAGTTTCTTCGTGGGGAAACTTGTATAGCTCCATCTGTAACGGTTAAAAAAATATTAAGCCGTCCCGGGACTTTTCACCAACCCTGTATATCTATATATGTGTCCGTTAACACGATAGCTTGAGTAAAAAACGTCCGATTTTGATGAAATTTGGCTCAAATGTGTAAAATGACATTCATGACTTTAAGTTCGAAAACCAGAAAAATTGGACCATGGGAAGGGGGGTTTATGGGGGTTTTAAATTTTCCAAAAATAAGTTTTTTGCATTTTTCACCCTAAAATTTTTAAAAAACTTAATTTTGGTTTTGACCATGTTATAGAGATTAAAAAAACAAATAATTTAGTATTTTGAATTATTAACCTAGGTTAAGTGGTTGCGGAGAAAATCCAAAAAAACCTGCTCATAAAATCTCCCATGTTAATCTTATGGCAAAAAGGTTTTTGGCTTTTCCTCAGTTTATTTGAATGTAAACTTCACATTTGCTTTTACCAATCTGTTCAGTTCCACAAAACAATCATTTTGGTGTTTAAATTGTGATTCTACGCCCAAACGTTGCAGAGATATTCGAAGTGCTAAACACAGTACGTTGTCCAATGTTATCCTTATGGAGAATAAATAAAATTTGATATCTCGATTATTTATTAATGTATGTTGATGAAACTTGGTATGTGGCTTCAAGTAGTACTGTTATATTGATATTAGTAGGATGTCCCCCACTTGAGCAAGCAAATCAGAAGCAAGCATTTTGGTCACGTGACTCGTGACGTCATTCCAAGATGGCGGCGCCCATGTTTCCCGCCAGAGTTCCTAACCTCCCTCCAGATTTTCCCGCCAAATTCCCTCCAGATTGTGCAGTGTTGCCAACCTATGTCTATTATATATTATATATATGCTCTATGTATATCACCAACGCTACCAACCTAACGGAGCTAAATAAGGTAAGTAAAAAGTCAGATTGTTATGTAATAAGTTTAATATAAAAAATAATATATAATAAAAGGTATATAATAAAAAGAGTTAAAAAACAAAGAGTATACATGAATAAAAAGAGTAATATATGAAAAATTATACAAGAATATATATATATAAAAAAGTATAATAACAACAATTTTTATTTGAATAACTGATAAACGGATTTAACCATCAAAATAAAGCCGCTTACGACCAACTATCGTAGAGCGGCAGAAAGGGCAAACGTGCAGCCTGACGGCGCACGCGGGGCAGAGGGTGTGGTGGCAGGGCATAATTACCACCGTCGGTAGGGCGTTTTGGCAAATGTTGCAGTTGATAGCCCCGGGAGGTTCCGTTGGTGGAAGACTCCCCCGCACGATGCCCTGGTCCATCGCGTTTCCGGCCTGGACGAGGATCCTCTCCAGTGTGGTCTGGATTTCCGTCCAGAGGGCGGGGGCCATCTCCACCATCTGCCTTTGGTCGGTGTTATCGAAAATGTCGTCAGTGAGGTGAAGGACCTCCCGGAGTTCTGTGTTCACCAGCTCCAGCCGCCTGATAGCCGCTGGCGACGCCCGGACCGCACCCTGCTCCCACGCTGTGGCCAAGTCCTGAAAACATTAATATCGTCAAGCCTAGAAATAAAAACAAAAACATGCATATTGAATAAGTCCTGAAAATAATGTTTAAACCCGCATTTTAATACTCACCCGCCGAAAGGCTTCCAGCCTCAGCTCATGCAGCCTCCCTTCCCGGTGACAGTATGGACACGGTCGTGGCAGCAGTAGAGGAGGGTTCGCCGGTGGTTGTGGTGCTGCGAGTCGCTCCAGGGGCCGCTCCTCGGGTCGCTCCAGGGCCAGCTCCTGGGGCAGCTCCAGGGGCCGCTCCTCGGGTCGCTCCAGGGGTCGCTCCTCGGGTCGCTCCAGGGGCCGCTCCTCGGGTCGCTACAGGGGTCGCTCCTCGGGCAGCTCTTCAGGCCGCTCCTGGGGTAGCTCCTGGGACAGCTCTTGGGGCAGCTCCTGGGGTCGCTCCTGGGCCAGCTCCTGGGGTCCTGGTGGAGGCATGACCTCGTTGCATCTTAGAGATAGGGCCGAAACAGGCTGAAACAAAACATATAATTTATATACAAGTTATATCCATCACCTACTTTCTTTTGTCCCTAACCGTGTATTCAACTTACCACTGGCTCCACTCTCCTGATAGGCCCAACGAAGCCACCCTCAAGTCGTGACATTCTCTGAAGCAAGAGAGCCTGGTGCTAAAAAAAGACCCCTCACAGAATCTAAATAAACACCAATATATATAAAAAAAAGGAAATCGGGATAGGGCCGTACCTGTACAAGTATCAGGAGGTCGTCAGTTCGCCGGGTGACGTAATTGACGAGGCCGATAATCCAGTGACGACCCCGTTCCGACACCTCAGGTACAACAGAGTGATCCCTCTACAAATAAAGAAAACAATATACATTTCCGCTACAATGTATCCAATTGAACATGAGAAATAGTATCGAACCTACGTACCCCCACACTGATGTAGAACCACGCAGCCCCGTCACTAATGTCATGTTCTATGAGGATATGCCTCAGTCGGTCCCCCCACACCTCCAATTCCATCTCGACCAGGCGATTGCGGGCGGCCTCCTAAAAATAATACAATCGGAATTATAATTGAACCCGAACATAGAAAACAAACGTAGAACAAATACATATATTGATACTTACATAAGTAACTTGACGAAACCCCCGAGGCCTAAGACGAGGTAGTGGAAGTCCCGAACCCTGTATACAAGTCAGGATCGACCTCTCTTCATCGAAGTAGTGTAAATCACCCTCAACGATATACAGGGGCTGGAAAACAAAACAAATAATTAGCTTCTTAAAAAATACCGATAAATGCGTAAAATCGTACAAATGTGACTGTTATCTCACCCTAGTTACTCTAAGCTGTGCGACCCGCAGAGCCTCACGGAGAGTGTCCGAGACTTCGGTTAAACGGCTGGTACCGCCGACCACCCTTACAGAGTCAGGACGTCTGAGTAGCGGTGGCTGGTCCTCTTCTGGGAGACGTTCACCGCCTCTCTGAAAAAGTAAAAAAATGTAGTACAAGTTTTACCTTCAGTTGGGAGGGGATATTAATCCTAAAACTACTAACCATCAAACTACAACGCTGCCAACGTATGTCATTGAGCCAGCACCACTCCTCGTATATGTACACCCCGGTCTCCACTGTGGGGTTAGCTATCCGCCTCATGTCCGTGAGTTGATCGTATGCGTCAGTCTGGAAAATGTAATATAAATTAATTACTGTATGTGAGAGTAACGAGCAAACGTCCGTTATTATTACGTTACTTACCCATGGAATAGGGTGGAACCCCGGAAGAGGTGGGAGCTCTAACTCGTTGTCAGAGACAGGCCTGAAGTAGGATAGGATGTCTCCATGTGGATCCATGTGGATATATGTTTATACTTACATCCTCAGTAGAAGGAGCATCAGCCGTATTAGGGTCAAACATGTCAGGGCTCAAAGGAGAGGGTCCCTGTAAATAAAAGTATAAGTTACGTAACCTCTAAAAACTAACCAACACGATTGTAAGCCAGTAAAAAATAACAAACAACAAATAAAAAATAAGTACGTACCGGCAATTCATCATCGCTGTTGCCAAAGGACAAACGAAGAAGAGTAAGGATGTACAGCAAAACCAACATGATGATCGGCTAAGCTGAACAGAACTACAGGCGGTATCACAGCGACCCACATTTATACACGACCCCCACCCTGTCGTAAGGCCTTAGTCATCCTCGGGTCGAATTAGTAATCATGGTCCCTTCACTCGTTCAGCACTGCCTGGAGATCGTCTGTGCAAATTACCCGCGCTTGGACCAAATTTTGGGTTTAAATTTGCCAATAGCTATTAAATTCCAACTCTTTCTAGAGCACACGCGCCGCTGTTTGTCCCTAGAACACTTTTATAACATCTTTGAAGACGGCCAATCGAGATGTATCGTCTGCACTTTCGTAAGCATATTTACATAAATACTTTAAAAAAATAAATTCCAAGTTTACAAAAATAAAAAGTCTAAATGTATACGTTGTATTTTAGAAAACTATACTGAGGGAGGACCCCGTACCACGGTATCAGTACCTGTACGCAATTGAAGCTGCAGGATACACCGATTACATTCCACAGGAGAGATATCGTCTGTGTAACACCTGCGGTTGTCCAGTGAGCGATGTGACAACACGATGCACTTGTATGGCTTAGTAAGTACAGTTCCGTACAAAACAATAGTATCAATAACCATAATAACTCCTAACGAACCATTCCGTTAATAGCTAACAATAACTCACCTTTACCTTTAACGACCCATTCCGCTGATGGCTCATAACGATCCAATCACTTTTAAGTGGTAGTTTTAGCTTATCAATAATCTTGAGCCGTAATTGTTTTTACGAGCGCTAAGGCAGGCTATTATTATAATTGTCAGTAATTGTTTTTACGAGCGCTAAGGCAAAGTATTATTATAATTGTCAGCAATTGCTTTTACGAGCACTAAGACAAGCTATTACAATCACCGGTAGTAATGTTGTAGCCACTCAATCATCATTTATTATCTTTACTAGTACCTGGGGCCGAGCTTTGCCCGGGGAAGGCTAGTCAGTTTGTTTATATGACTTGGAGTAATATTTTACCACTAATATACCCAGCCCAAATATACACATACCCATAATCAGAGTTGTATAACTCATTTTCATTTTTACGGTCACTCCAGTTGTACTTAGATTTATTTTAATCTCGTAAACCACATGAGTATTACTTTGACAGTTCCCTGGTTCTAATCAGAGGAAACTCTTATCAGTACCGCGCAGGCGTGAAACTGCTGCGACACTTGCATTCACTCATTCACGTTTCACCATGGAGCATCTCCACTACAGCTTGTGCGAGTCCTGCGGCAAACTTACTTCATGTAACATGTTATGGTTTACCCCAGAAGGGGTAGGCTATGACATCTGCTGTAAGTGTGAGGAGCTGTCCCCGGAGGAGTGGAGAAACCATCCACCTATCGAGTCCTGTGAGCACGATGCTGTTCAGTAAGTAATTGTATTAATTATTGTTCTTATTTCTGAACAGGGTAGCAAGCGTTAGACAGTGGTGGAAACTTGTTTTCAAAAACGGGTCTAACATTGCTTGCTACACTAGTCATCCGCGCTATCACAGGAAGTGATAGCGATTAGGGCGTGAGTCACACTCGCCACTTCAGTTACAGTCATGGAGCCGGTGTGTACGGAATTCGAAGTATTGAGTACATTCTTGTGTCCCTTGTACGGGGAATATTGTGTGCCGGGACACCATGTGGAGCTCTCTCCACACCTGCAAGTGCGCTACCATTACTGTCTGGTGCCTTATCTCCGCGGCAGTATTGAGTACACCTGGACGCTGCGGTACACTTGCAGCGTATGCGGTGTTATACTGACGTACAGCTGGATGGAGGGCTTTCGATAAGGTATGTTATTTATAGTGAGGTTTTTTCCGTGTCCTTTTTTAGCAATAAATTTCTATGAGTACGCGTTTATGACCCATGTTTCCACACTACCCAAAGGGTAGGGTCCCAGCGTGTTTTTTATTAAAGTGAGTATCCCTAGTAGGCCTATTCTCACTGTTTTTAAACCACTGCCCCAACCAACGCAGTGATCCGTGGCAGCCACTCCATTACAAAAATGCTGCCTCCGATAATTTTTTTGTTCTCTGTTTCTAGGCTTTTTACTAAGACTAAATTTTAGCCTAGAAAGTAGACAGAGAATTTTATTTTTATATTTTTTTTATTTGGTTTTTATTTTTATAATTTTTTTGTTGCACCTTTACATCCGCTTTTCCCTGACAGTCGGAGGATTAAAACAAACGGTTTCACGGTTTTTTAGGCCAACCTCCCCACACCCCTGGACTTACAATGGGTTTAGCCCCGCCTGCTGGGTGAGCGACTGCCGGGCCTTATTTTTATTAGGCCCCACTCGAAAATATTTTTCGAGCGTAGTACTTCGCGGACATCACGGCGCATTTTTCATTTTTATTTTTATGTACAATACAATCTACAAGTTCATAACTGCCGCTACTATTTACAATATTAATCTCTTTAACATTAGGGTGAAATTCCCGAAGGAATTGAGCCTTTTCAAGACCCATTGTATAAATGGTTTCAAAAGGTTTACAGAGTGAGTTTAAAAGCTCCTCACTATACTCTACTTCGCAATCGTCCCACTTAATGTGGTGATAATGACGGGTCAGCCAACGGGCTGTTCTCTTCATTTTGCTATTCAAAATATTAAAACAGTATGGAGGCCGGAATACCAGCTGAGTTCTGTAAGACTTTCCGACTATAGCAAACTCCTTTACAATAAATTTATTATTATTGTCCTTGAACCCGTGGAACTCGACTACAGCCTCCATAATGAGACTTCGCTAAAAAGACGGTCTGCAACGTGAAACGGTAGTTGATCTGTCCGAGTTTCAGCGTCCGATAAAACTTGATCAATAAAAACTTTAATAATATCCTCCAAATAAAATATTTCTAATAGAGACCGGCAAATTAAAGGAATATTAATTACAAGCTGATTCCACTCGTGGCGATTGAGAGCAAGCGTGTGTTGCCCATCAGAGACACAAGCGTACTGTTGGCCAAATATATTGTTAACTTTAATACTAGCCCCCGTATCGGTATGTACAAGACATTGATACTTGCCTTCGAGAGCTAAAGTAATTTCGTTGAAACGGTCACACAGCTGACAGTAAGAATCGTAAGACCAAAACACAACACCTTTGCGCCCCTTAAGTAGTACGCCGAGACTGTTGTCCCTGTTTTTAAAAATACCCGATACTACGCACTTGCTGAGCTCGTGGTCCAAGAAGTGGACTGACTTTAGAAAAACCCCGGTCATTAAATTTATAGGGTCTTTCCCCTTAGGGATCGGTATAGGCTCCGTACTTACCTCAGTCTCCGGTGAAGTCATCTCTGCTACTGATGTCCAATTAATTAACATCCATCCCCATCTACCCCCTCCCCTTTATCCCCTTCCCCCTCCTCCTCAGAATCTGAAGAGGATTCTTCACTGTTGTCAAAATCTGTACGCCATTTAACTATAATGCTATCGATTCCAGGTATTAATTTAAACTCCTTTTCAACACTAGCAAACTTATAGCTGTCTACGTAATCCGTCTTCATCAAAACCTTTTTATAGTAATATTCAATTTTAACCATACCGTAGTAGCCCATGTTTACTCACCGAGTATTAGTTGCAGACTAACAAAATCTCTTAACCCACAACATCTATACCCTCCTCATCATCATCACTGCTAAAGTCTCCGTCGTCTCTGAGTTTAACAACTACGGTGGTGGTACCCTCAGGAATATCAGATATTTCCTTCTCACAGTATATCTTGTAACAATCCATTTTTGCTGTACCTATTAAAACATTATCGGCGTTGTAAAACTGAATAATAACCCACTCGCCCATGTTTACACGTTGATTACTAGCCAGAGACTGATGTAATAATTCAAGAAACGTGTCTAGGTACCCTGAAACGAGGCCTCAACTGATAAGGACTCTAATCGGTGGGCCCTCTGGGTCCACTGTTTGAAAATTACATTGGAAATTTGATCTTCTGTTAATTTTATACGTCTCAAAAACCTGGCCCTATCCCTTGCTAACTGTTCCCAATTTGATTTCCTGTCTTCTTCAGGCAAACTGTATATCTTTGTAACTACCGGGTCGGAGAAACTAACTCGAGATTTTCCTGACATCTCCTGTGATCGGTGTGTATGTGTAGTGACAGTCGTGGATTATGAGGCAGTATGCCCAAGTATTGGCTGGGATGGCGTTTTTAGCTTGAATCTCAAGCCTGACGTCCACAGGCCCTGTTTTAATAGTATCGTCCTGTTTTGAACAGTCAATTACATACAGAGGGCACTTTGCTTTAAAATCGTCAAAGTTTAATATAGGTGAGCCAATTCTCCCGTAATAAGAGCTTTGGAAGCTCGAGAACATGTCATAGAACAAGGCGGTGTTCCCACGAAGGTTATCGTACGGGTAAAAGTTTGAGTTTAAATATAGTTTTACATCAGTTAGGTCGCAGGCGTCAAATTGTGACATGTCCTTTGTTATATCGTTCTTTCTGTCTGTCCGGAAGGCCAGTACAAGATATCGGGGTTTTTCTGTTTGATTAGATGTTTTAAGTGTCCAAGATAATGTCTCTGTTCTCGGCAGGTTCGGGTACTCTATGAGTTCCCACTGCCTAAACGGAAGATGAATCGCGGGATCTTTCTATATAAATGTGTACAATTTTAATTTTTGGGCGTTATTTACTTTAACGTGAGGTATACGCCAGTAAATTTTTTCAATTGTTAATTCCAAAGTACCGGCATCCGCAGTTTTTACAGCGTTGTAATCTGTAGCCGAGCGTAGGAGTATCAGTTCCTGTTTTACGTTTACCAACACCCGCCTGTAGTCCTCACCAAAACCTAACAATAATCGTAAAGGGATTGAATATATAAAATCTGTCACTTTTTCAGATTTACCTGGTCTTAGCCAGCAAGCGTTCTTGAGAGTGTTTGTTTCTTCCGAGCGAATGGATAGAATATTTTTTAAAGTAGTACTAATACCAGCATTTCTTGTTCTGTCAATCTCCTTACCGCAAACCTCGTAGCGGATTTCTTCAAACATAAAGGCCACTGCGTTATTTACAAAGGAAACATCCTGAGGAGTCCCGTCTGCCTTTTTAGCGCTAACTTTACCGTGAATCACAATAAAACTTTCAAACGGAGCAGTTATTATGTCCTGCTGCAATATCGGTATTCTTATTTCGTCGTTATTATTGTAAGTTGTACTTGCATACGGTTGATGTGAGTGTAACTCCATCCCTGTTATCAAGTCATCGTACACAGCCTGGCTGTCTATCTCTAATAGTGCCATTTTTTATTACTTTAAACCCGAGAGAACGAAGGAACGATATATTTTTACAAGTTAACACCTTGGCTTTCTGAACGCTACTGACTTGCTGCCCCACGGGTATTCCCCTAAATAGTAGACCCATTACTTTGCCTTAGATGAAGTCTAACCGAGATCCTTTCTCCGCGGAAGTTAACAAGATTACCGTCCTGGTCTCTTAAAGACACCGTCAAGTTGTTGATCCTTTGACTGATCACCGGTAAATAAATCACGTTTCTCGGGAGCTCAATTATTTTATACCCCGGTGGTTCAGCCGGGTAGAACTCGTGTATCACATGGCCCTCGACTCCGTTCAAGTATGACCCTCGTGTGACATTACATTCGACCCGTATAGAGTTAACTTTTATTATATCCACTGGCAGCTCCGAAACATGTAGTTTATTCGCCTCGTATATTTGTTTTTTGTAACCCAAGAGTGTTCCCAAGGAGTGTTCTTTTGTAAAGTCAATCTTTTCAGAGCAAAATATTGTTATAATATTGTTGTTAATATTGTTAAAGTGTTATTGTTGGGTTTTAATGTAAATTGTACTTCTTTCGGCAGTTGTGATTGAATATATTTTTCAATATCTTCAATCTCATAGTACCCTTCAGGGACTATAATGCTTTTACCCTCACCGTAGTAAAACTTATCATTTATACCTCTTTCGATGTTTGGTATAGAATTATAAGTAGTTAGTTCAATTAAAGCGAGCTCCCATTCGCCTTTGCTAACATCTATGGGAAACGCTAGCTCGTGGGATAGAACACTAGTTACCCCTGTCAGACAGAACATTACTACAGAGAAACTTTAAACACAAATGTCCACAAACAACTGAGTCAAAATTCTGTTGTCTCTCGTAGTTATAGTACATCTCACATTCACCCAAGTATTTAGAAATTTCCGGTGGTGGTCTTAGGTTTCCAAAACTGTCATAATAATAGACCTTCTTGTCAATCTTCCTGTAACATACCCAGTGCGTGCCTGGACCGGTTGTACTGTCCAAGTTTACTATAGCAGATTCGTACTTTCTCGGGCGTCTTGGTAGTCCGTCTCTCATGTAAACTCCTCTAAAGTTTGGAATTTTTAACAAATTTGCATATTTAATCAAATCATAATTTGTAAGCGGCTTTATTGGTATTGAGATGCTTTTTTTCTTGCGGCCTCCCCTCTTCTTTCATCTACAGCCGACGCCTTCCTTTCTATAGGGTCTAAGATACAACCCTCTACCCTTCGGCCGTTTAGCAGGGCGTTTCTTCTTACGGCCTCCCCCCAATTTTGATTTTGCTTTCATGGCTGTTGTGACTGCCCAAGCAGCGGCTTTCTCACCAACACTAGCGTTACTAGACTTGAATCTTTGCCAAGCGCGTTCCGCCAAATCCTTGTCCGCTTGCCTTCGTCGCTCGTTGTCGGAGTACCGCGAGTATGCTATGTCGTGGACCTTACAGGCCGCGTCTAGGCCGTTTATTCCTTTGTCACCTCTAGCCAATCTCTCTTTTAATCTCGTGCCAGGACCACAGTACTGATAACCAGGAATATGCAGTTCAACAGGTAGTAAATCTATAGCTTTGTTCAGCACCGATGAAACAATACCTCCGCCTCGCACGACCGCTAGCTTACGTCTGAGAGGTTTCCTTCTAGTCTTAGCCATTTTATTGTAAATATTTAATCACCTCGTACAAACTATTCAGCAGAGTATCACGTATACACGGAATTCTTAAAACTTCAAAAACGTCAGGCACCGTACGAGACACAGCGTTTGTGAACTCACTGTACTCCAACACACCACTGTCAGTTATAAAATAAATCATCCCGTTTATATATCTAAAGGCACCACGACTGTGTGCAGGAACTCCGTACAGTGTAGATGAAACCATACCCAGAAATGTCCCTGAGTAGTCACACTCGTTAATTTCAATCAGATACAAATCGTTAATAATCATGTAGGTTTTACCCCGGTTGGTTGCAAAGGCCGCGTTAACTTTATGTACCATTCTACCGGCTACGTTATTGACATTATACATTGTAATCAAGGCCAGTGAAGGGTATCTAAATAAAAATACTTCATTGCCCACAAACAACGTGATATCCCCATTCGGCCTCTGGTAAATGGCCGATATTTCAGTAAAGTTCCGTGGTAAGAATTTGAGCCAGTGTGATATTCTTCTTGGCCGTGTTAAATCCTCAGGAATCCTGTATGCAGGGTCCAGACTTATAATCCGTACGTAGTCTCTAAAGAAAGCAAACACCCTTTTGTTCACAATAACGTACGTGTCAATTTGACCTTTTAATTCGCAAATATCTCTTTCTTCAAATATTTCGGGAGGTACCTCGGTGGTAGTAGTTGTAGTGGTTGTAGTAGTAGTTGTAGTAGTGGTGGTAGATGATGGTTTGGGTGATGTAGGGGGCCGACCATACAAAAACTCAATTGCGAGTCTGTCATCTCTACTTAGTTCATATTCGTTCAAGTCAACAATACCCGCAGGGTCCCTATTGAAGGGAAACATTACTGATTTATCATCGCCGGAATGGTCCAAGCCTAGGGCGTGTCCTATCTCATGTACTAACGTTAGAAAAAATTAAATGTTTCCGTATCGTGGTAAATTCATGGTGAAATCCCAGTTTTCTTCCGAATCAAAGTGTGTGTCCGTTTGGTTATAGCCGGTGTTGGGGAGGTAGCCGTGTGCCAAAACTAACCCAGGACCGTCAAAGTCATACGGGCAAGTATCACGTCTAGAGTTAAATACATGTTTTCTATTTATTGAAAACGATATAATTATTGTGGGGTTTTTGATGTCCTTTTTAAAGGTAATATTAGCGTGTTTGGCCCATACATTGAATGCTTTTTTAATTAGGTCGGGGTGCTGTGGTGTTCTATACTGATACCAGGTGATTACTGATGTATTCCACTTTCTATTGGGTAAAGCCGAGAATGGTAGTATATTGTCTTTATGTCCGCATCTGGGAGTTTTCATAAGCTTCAGAGTTTTATCATCAAATATCCCCGTTGGCTCAAGACGAAAATTCTCTTGAAATTGTTTCACTGCAGAAGTAATGTCCTGTGTCAAAGCATTTTTCTCGAGATAACCATAATAAGTCAAATAATCTACTGACTTGTTTCACGAGGCAAGAGGTAGCATCAACAGTAAGAGAACCAACATCCTCGACGGTTCGGAGTAGACTAATCGGTATTTCCCGGTTTAAGTGACATTATATATTCAGCTTCTGTCCTGAGGAGACCGGGGAAAGGAACAGTATCATCAAATATCCCCGTTGGCTCAAGACGAAAATTCTCTTTAATTTGTTTCAAAAGAAGCTCCACTCAGTCCCTCTTCAGTCATAAAGAGGTCATAAGTATCAGGCGGAAGAGGTTTGACGTCTTCTTTAGGCTCTTCACCACCTTCTAACCCGTCAGCAAACAAATCTTCCCAGTTTAAGTAATCGTTTTCACTCGGTGTGGGTAGAATGGCAGACCTCCCAGTGTGTTTTCTGTTAATATAATTAAAGACCATGGTACCGAATTTCCTCAACCGTTTCTCGTGAAAATCTTTATTACTAGTTATTAGACCTTCGCATTTTGACAGTCTGGTCTTGAGACCGGTTAAGTCAAACTGTTGATTAGCGAGGTTAGTGGTTATAGGCAATATCTCTTTTTCCACGTACGACTTGGTAACTGCATTGCTGGGGTCTGCTGGTAGAGCTAAATTAGTTATTTGTTTATTATTAGCGTCATATTTATCGTTGGAAATAGTCATACTTAGTTTTTTAGTATGCCCAAGTTTACTGCCTCCGAGGGCTCCACGGGGTCGGCTACACTCAATAATCTTCTGTTTTGCATATTGAACCTCTGAAAGTCAGAAGGTATAGATTTATGGTCAACATAATTCTTTGTAGCAGCGTCGAGTGGCTGTAACGGTGTAGCCAATTTACATAACCGTTTATTTTGCATATCATAGTCACCTTGGGGCGTTAAATTGAAACCCTCTCCCTTGGGGCCCTTGACGGCCTCACCTCGGGATTTCCGGCTACTACGTCCGAACTTGTCAATGGTCATTTTAATAATGCTTTAAATCTACTGTTGCCAGCTCCTTTTATGTAGCCGGCCTCCCTTAGTTCCTCCACGATACTCAGTATTTCATTGCCATGGACTCTGTTTCCAGTCTCTGTTGATATGGCTATATGCCGTAATCTGTCCACTAACTCGTTGGCGTCGTCCCAGTGTATTATATCACGGGACTTTGCATTCTTCCACGCTAGACCCTTGCCCACTCTGGCCGGGAATAAATCTTTTATAATTCTTCTGTACTTTAGATTGTTGTCCCTTCTAATTTGATTGTGGAATTTGTATCCTCTCTTGTGAGCGTTGGTGGCGATAAAAATACTCTTATAGGTCTTAAGATCGTCTTCATCGTATATATCCTCATCAGGGTTTCTCTTAAATATGAGCTCATACAAACCTTCAGTAGGACTATATCTTGTTTTGTTTATTAGAATAGTTCCATCGTTGTCAAAGTCTAACACCTTATCTCCCATCATTAAAGTACTGCCTTCGTATCTAGGACCGTAGTTATGATCAATAACTCGGACCTTACCGCTAGCACCTTTTAAAAGTAGTGTCATATATCTCACCGTCATGGGGTTACTAAACTGACTTTCCATATATTGAGACGCTGTTTCCAGTCCCGAGGGGGTTAATACAATTTGCTTTAACTCACTGCTTTCAGGCGTAGATACACTCTGTGGAATAAATTCAGCTTCTCCTTCATCATCATCTGTCGTATTGTAGTCCATTGGTTCTTCTTTAAAGGTTTCAGGTTCAGTTTTTATGTTGGGGCTAACTGTTGTTGTTTTTCTAAGTTCTTGAATAATTGGTTTATACTGTTTCTTAAGCATAATATCACTTTCCTCGGATCCTTCCTTAAACATTTTATACTTTCTCTTAATAGCATTACGTAGCTCTATGAGTCGGTTTGTCAGTTGCTGTTTACTGCTTCGCTTCATAGTCATAATTGATAGATTTCAACCAGCGCATCTAGATTTAAGGCATTTCGACTTGCCTGAAAAACAAGGCACGCCTCTTATGCCTCCGTATGAACTCGATAATATCCAACAGTGAAACACCAGCGCTAAAGTCCATACCTCTGTAGTACCTCTGTTCTCTAGCATCGAACCTGGGGATTACATAACGACCGGTAAAGCTCCTGAATACAAAAGTACGTTTCCACCCGTCTCTCCATTGAGGTATTTCTGCTACGGTGTATTTATCACTTTCAATTGTGTTTTGCATGAATCGTCTGAGTAACGCCATAGGCCTAGGCTCGTTGAGGTGTTGCAGTAAATAAGAATTTCAAATCCAGAATTCGCTCGGGTTCGCGCCTGTGAACGCTCTCCACTGGTCAAATAGCACTCTGTTTGTTACACTGTACACGCCATTGTTTAGACTTATACCGAATCTCTCGCACTGTACTGGTAGTGTAGGCAGGGCCAGTTTGAGAAACTCTGTAGTATACAACCCCTGGCATTGGTTATTAACACCGTTAAACGGTTTATTCCTGTTGCATCTAGGGACACTAGGAGGTACGTTCGTGTATCCGATATTATAACTAATATCGATGTGACATTTTAAGCTTGAAGCTTTTTTATAGACTGTCATTGGTGATCTTATATGAATACTGCGTTCTGTCAGAAGTATACACCGTGAAGCAAATGGGATCTTACATCCATATTGCAGCATTTCATTACAGATTTGTGTAAAATTAACACTTCCGTGCAAGTTCCGTAAAGGCAAAACTTGCCCAAAGAACTCCGGGAACGGCCTGAATCTAGATATCATATTTTGTGGGTCTCGCACAGTACAGTTGTACATATCTTCGTGATATATAACTAGTTCCAATGGTACGTTTTTTTCTTCGCATTTGTTCATAAAACTAAGCCATGTATCTCGGTTATAGGTTCTCTCACTCGCAGATATAATTAATAAAACTACAGGCGGTATCACAGCGGATCTTTTTAGTTTTTTATGTCTCCAGCATCTTTTGTTAAACTGGTACCCGTGAGGGGGTTTCTTACTGCAGTAGTTTCCACAGAATTTCTTCCTGTCTTTGTAATAAAAAGAGCACAAGTTTGACTTGACATTATGGAGTTTAGCGTTAAAGCCTCTTAGATCGTTGTACGTGTAGATGCGGACCATTATAACTCTGTCACGAAACTGTCCATCCCTACTCTGTACCTTCCCTTATAAGGGTCTAGAGTCTTGTCAATCACAAGGAATCCAAAGTTATCTCGCCACGCTTGAGCGCACAACTCCTTAAATTTGTCAAAGGACATGTCTGTAGTGACATGATCGTTGTACACATGCCTTAGGTTCCTTTCGTCCTGTTTGAATAAAATAACAAAGTTACAGTTGTCCCTCACCAGCTGTTTGGGTATAGCACTGTATGTCTGCCCTAAATAAAATGTATCTATATTTTTATGTCTACCCATAGTGAAATAACTGCGTATATTGTCATGTTTTTCGCAGGAAATATCGTCAAAGATCATTATAGAGTTTGGTTTAGCTTCATTTGGGTGTACAACTAGAAGGGAAGGGAAAACAAAAAAAAAAAGTCCTGTCGCGGTTGGTTCATCTCTCCTCCCCCCAAACCTTCCCCTGGCCACTGTAGCAGGCAAAAAAAAAAAAAAAAAAAAAAAAGTCCTGTTGCAGTGTGTTCACCTCTAACCATTCCCTGGCCACTGTAGCAGGCAACGAAAAAAAATAATAAAAAAAGTCCTGTTGCAGTGTGCTCACCTCCAAACCCAAACCATTCCCTGGCGACTGTAGTAGGCAACGAAAAAAAAATAAAAAGGTCCTGTTGCAGTGCGTCAATCTCCCCCTCACCAATCAACCCTATCCGACGGCTGAAGAGGGCCCAAGCGCCCTAAAGCAGCCTCAGTGGGCCAGGGACTTTCCCGCTCACTGGAACCTCACAAAACAACAACAATGTTATCCCTGGTACATGGCCTAGCTTGATATTGACTATACATTTTATCTATAAAATAATCGAGTGGTTTAAAACAGCGTTCATCCCAATACTGACAAGCACAGAAACCCGCACAGCCTACATAGGGTCCTCTACAATTACCTAGACATTCTGCAAACCAGTAACGCCAATGGGTTTCAATGAACTGTTCAATAATGACAGGGGGCATGTTTAGGGTGAATAATTCCCTGAGACATTCGGTGCGGTCCCAGATCTGTTTTTCACAGAGTTGAAATAATGTTTTGGGTTGGTTCATAGCTAGTCAATATTTACGCAAAGAGCAGAGAAATGAAGGAACGGGTCCGATCGCTATGGTGGCAGGAAGCAGAAAGAGAGAAGGCGGAGCAAGAGTATTGTGGTGGGGGAAGTGACGCAACCTGTCGGGGTCACTCCAGTCTTTGAATTGTGTAACCGAATGGCAGGGTGTCGTACTCACCCTCGAGCTTCCTTTTTGGACCTGTAATTTTGAAAACTTTGGTTTCACTTACAGTTACAATATCGCAGGCTTTAGTCCTCCTGAGTCTAGATTCGTTAATTTCTAGTATTTCAGCTGATTCACTAAGGACCATATTTTTTAGTTGTTCAAAGTTAAGTGTTTCGGAAGTCTTATGATTGAGGGTGAGGCCCTTGATTTTACACACAGGTACTAGTTTTTGTTTTTTGGTTGACCAGACAAGGTATGCGTAAGTTTTTGGCCCCCCAGATACGAATTCTGTGATGAAAGAGCCGGGCCCGTAGTCACCTGACAATTCATCGGTCATTTCCCCGAGGTAATCTCCCGTAGGAACCTTATACAAACCTCCCTTATAGATGTAGAGGGCTGAGTCGGTATCGTAGTAGAGGACCTGGCCACCCAGAGCCTCCAGATGCTCATACAGTTTCAACCTAGCCTGGGCTGTAGTGTAGGCCGCTATGACTACATTTACGTTTCTTAAGGGCTCGCCAACTTCCTCCAGGTACTCCCAACTAACTACCACTACCTCTTCGTTTACAACCTGTATTCTATTCACTTGTACATCGGGACTTGTCATCATTTCAAAGAGTGTTTTAGGATCTCTGACGATCATAGCCTTGGTTTGATTCTCCCGCTGCCCGAATGTTCCAAAAAATGAATTTAGCATGAGTTTAGCCAATTGTCTCAAACCCCCGTTCTTAACAATCTTGGCGGGGTCAAGCCTGATTCCTTCATGAGTGAAGTAGTCCCGCACGTACCGGTCTTTGTCCTCCTGAGTTTTACACCATTCTGGGTAGCCGGACGCTTCTTGTTTCATTTTCAGGAATTTGTTAATGAAGTCGGTAAAAAGTCCCCCTTTTTCATAAGTGACTACCTCGTACTCCCACAGCTCGTACATGTCGAGGACAACGTAGCCTTTCTCAATCGCTTTCCTAATCTCGTCCATTGTCCAGGTCCCTACCAAGGCTCTTTCCGCACTCTCATGTTCGCAGTCTTCTTGGTTTTGGTTCTCGCCACACGTTTTACAGAGTACGAACATTAGTTTGTTATTCATTCTGGTTGGGAGTACCGGGTGGTAGAGATTCCGAGGTGGCAGGACCTTGCATTTTAGTAAACCGTCTACTTGAAAACCTCTCTGCCTGCACTCCCTGTCACCCACGTAAATCGTAGGATGGCCTAGGGGATACTTACCGTACTTACAAACGTACGGGTAGAGCGAACAAACGTCCACATATTGGATCATTTCTCCCTCTGCACATTTGTGGTAAGTATTGGAGTTGCCCGTTCTGCCCCCAAAGAAAGCTTGTCTAGGGTTTAGGGGAAGGGTGTTTAGTATGGGGAGAGAGTCCAAGTGCTTAAGTTTTTGGTCTTTCTTTATTCTCCTAAACTCACACTCCCACATCTCCACTACGTCGTAGTCATTGAATTTTGCGATTTTGGATTTGGTTCGCTCATATCTCAAGTGAAGCGAGTCTGAGGGATCCTCCTTCAGAGGAGCCTCTCGATTTTACGGGAAGCATTTGGGGCATCCGTGACAGTAGCACCCGTGGAACTCGTAGATGTTTTCCCCGTCAAACCCATCTACTTTCAGCCCGTTAATTTTGACTTCTTTACCCCGCCCCGCATGCTCAATTCTCACTCCATATTTCTCTTCTTCCCAGCTTAGCCACTGAATGGCGGTAGCTGACTGGTTATCCACTAAACGGTAGCCGTTCTTTGGGATGAGGCCGATCGTGTTTGGTTTTAAGAAGATACGGCGGAGGGCCAAGTTGCAAGCGCTAGCGATCGTTACTGCCTCTAGGAAAGGATCGACATTACACTCTTGGAGGAATATCGATCTGAACTTAAGACAGGCTTGAGCCAAGATCTCTACATCAGAGATACAATACTCTAAGATTTCCTTTTTAAAGTCAAAGACATAGTTTTCCGCTACTCTTGCATCATACCATATTTCGAAAGCTTCGTGAGGTTTCTCAAACATGGAATCTGGGCAGTAGAACTGTTTGTCAGGCATAGGGCCCCTATATTCTTGGTTCGCCAGAGTGTTGAACAAGTGGGGGAAGTAACCCTTCTTTCTCTCAGGAGGCAGATCGAAGGCCTTAGGGAGTGCAGCGAGGGCCATGGGGAAATAGTTGAGTGAGTCCACAAACCTCACATTGTCAATTTTCATTAGTATAATTTTGGTTCCCCTCATGACCAGATCGGGTGTGAATTTAGTTTCTTCCAGGACATACTTTAGCAAAAACTGAAAATCAAAGCCTTGACCGTTGTGTGCGATCACACAGACATCTTTAAATTTTTTCCGAATTTCCATGACGTATTCCATGAATTGGTGAACCGGGTTAGAGTTGAAGACTCTCGTACGGTTCTTGCAAGCCATGCAAAATTTTGCTTCGATACATTGGTAGCAAAACTGTTGAGAAACGCACAAGTTTACTTCATGAACTTTTTTTTCAGGGTCAGATGGGAGAGACTCGTCTTGGCGAGTCTCAAGATCAAAGAAAATGAAAAGGTAGTCCTTGGATTTAGGCTTACCCTCGTCTCGTTGCATGAATCATTTATGGTTAGGATCTTGGAAAGATCCGCAAGGTTTGCAATAGACTTCTCCACACTTGTGGGGCGTGGATCTGTCTCTAATCCAAATTAATTTTCCGCAATCAAGGCATTTTTTAACTGACTTACATTTATCAACTTGGTGAGCGGTGAAACACCGCTGATTTCTCAAAGTCATGTTACATTTTGGACAAACTATTCCCCTATGCTCCTCTTTGCAGGGAGGCGAGATGGTTTGACATTGAGGACAGATATTTGAGCATCGATGCTCACGCTTGTGATCTTAGGGGGCATGGCAGGCTTCGCAAAAATGTTTACAAATGAAAGCAGCAGTTAGGCTAGTGATTACGTTAAAGTGGCCATTGTGAAAGAGCAAGTTAATTTTGAATTTTGGATTTTCAACACGACCCTCAAAATAAACGTCCCGGCCTTTCCTGTCGTAGTTGTAGACAGTGATTTTGAACTCTTTCAGTAAGTCTTGAAACTTTTCAAGTTCGGGGATTCCCGCGCCATCCTCAGACATCTCCACCCTAGCCCGCTGAATAAGTTCCTGGGCCCTCACTGTTTGCCTTCTTTTATTATCTTGACGAATTGACTTGTACTGAGGATCTTTTGTAGCATGAGCAATAACCACCACCAAAGCCCTGGGGAGACACAAGTTATCTTTATTGTTAATAACTACGATTCCTTGCCTCGCCTTACACTCTTCATCGAAGGTATTATAAAAGCCGGGTCTTACCCTCCCGGAACCTACAGGGAGATTAACCCGGGTACATTCTACTTTAAAAGTGTCAGTGGACTTGATTGATTCAGAATTTGATTGAACGATCCCCCCAAAAATTTGCCAAAGGATGTCTTCATCGATTTCACCAGCGGGCCAAAAAGCGACAAATCCCGGATCTCTACCTTTTAGGTTAAGACTCTGCAAAGTAAACCCGAGCTGGTCGTTCTCATGGGCTTGGCCTTTCATCTCATTCACAATTTTGGCAAAACCTTGTCTGAGCCAATCTATCTCACTAGTATCGGGAGGAGGGTTAGAAAATCTGAAAATAGTTTTAGTACCGTACAAGCGAAATTTCTTTACATACGCCTGCTCGTCACTGAGTACTTCAACAGGCTCAACAACACTAGCCATTACTACTTAAATCAAAATAAAAGTTAAATAATACGTCAAGACAAAAAAAAGTGAGGTTATGTTAAGAGAAAGTGAGGTTATGTGAAACCTCGACTTGAGTAAATACAATACTAGGGCTAGAAAAATAAAACTAATAAAGTGAGGTTATGTTAGACACGCAAAAGTAGGGTTATGTTATGCAATAAAATTGAGGTTAGGCCTGATACACTGAATACACGTTAATTACTAACGGTAAATTATAGCTAGCACTTACTGCAATTGCACAATACTATCCACCCAACTCACTATACCACAATAGCAAAGAACAAAGCAGCGCAGGGACCTCTGACCAACACGGAAGCCGGGGACAGACTGAACGAGGTAAGCTGTCCGCGGTACAGGTGTATGGATGGACCAATCAGCAATCAGAACACCTACCACGACCAATGGGGTGCGTGCTTATTCCGGCCAATCACGGAGCAGGGTTTTAACTGGTTACAGCTGGATTTTCAGTCGCCTGACGGTGTTTTGTTTGTTTCAGGGAGGAGGCCACGGAGGATGCAGAGGACCGCTGATTGTTATATGTATAATCATGTATAATTTTTAATATATTACTCTTTTAGCTTTTCATATATATTCTTGTACAATTTTACATATATTAATCTTTTTATTCATATATACTCTTTGTTTTTTAACTCTTTTTATTATATACCTTTTATTATATACCTTTTATTATATATTATTTTTTATATTAAACTTATTACATAACAATCTGACTTTTTACTTACCTTATTTAGCTCCGTTAGGTTGGTAGCGTTGGTGATATACATAGAGCATATATATAATATATAATAGCCATAGGTTGGCAACACTGCACAATCTGGAGGGAATTTGGCGGGAAAATCTGGAGGGAGGTTAGGAACTCTGGCGGGAAACATGGGCGCCGCCATCTTGGAATGACGTCATGAGTCACGTGACCAAAATGCTGGCTTCTGATTGGCTTGCTCAAGTGGGGGACATCCTACTGATATTTGTACAAAAAATTGATTATCCGGTAGCAGCAAACCTGCGTACTCAGCCCCATGTTATTCTTATGGAGAATAAGTAAAATGTACTGACTCCCTTAATTATGCATAAATTAATAAAACTTGGTATGTAGCTTCACTTGGTTGAGTTATATTGATAATTATATAAAAACCCATTTTTCTGTTCCTTGTTGCAGCAAACCTGCTTTCTCAGCCCCCATGTTATTCTTATGGAGAATAACTAGAATGTCATATATCGCTTATTTATGATTGAATATCGATGAAACTTAGTATGTGGCTTCGCCTAGTTAAATTCTATTTATATTTGCATAAAAACCAATTGTTTCTGTTCCTTGTTTCAGCAAACCTACATACTCATTACCAATGTTATTCTTATGGAGAATAATTAAAATCGCTTATATGTGAATATATTTTTATGAAACTTGGTTTGCGGCTTTATGTGGAATTCAGACAAATATTATGCATTGGAAATTCGCTGAGTCCGCAGGTTTGCTGCGACGGGGGTATTTTACTCAAGTTATCGCATTCACGGACACACACACACACACACACACACACACACACACACACACATATATATATATATATATATACATATATATAAATTTGAACGAATAGTGTTTTTGTCATCTGGGGACCTCAAAACAAAAAATTGTCATGGTCTCGGGGTTAAGTCTTACCATGAGACCTACGGTAATAGCTTCTTCCCTATAGGGGAAATTCGCTAAAAGGGGTCAAATCAAGGCTAAATTAACTAGTTTTAATGCATATTTTGAGAATTTAACCCAACAAGATGAGGTAGAGGAACTTAAACTCCGCCTCAAAAGTATAAAACCCTGTTTAGCAGAATTTGAATCACAACAAGATCAGTTAGAACTGTTAGATGAGGAAACTGACCATACCATTGAACATGGAGAATTTGAAACAAATTATTTCAACATTATTTCTAAAGCTGAAAAATACATAAAGCAAATCAGTCATAACACACAAGACATCTAAAACAACACTTCTTCATGTGCAGCTAACATATGTCACGGCAACGCTAGCAGTACTGCTGCCGTACGTCTGCCAACAACAAACCTACCCACATTCAGTGGTAAATTTGACGAATGGATGTCGTTCGGTGATTTCTTTCACTCTCTGATTGATCAAAATGATCAGTTGAGTAATATCCAAAAACTACAGTATTTAAAGGGAGCACTGAAGGGGCAGGCATCTGAGGTACTTCAAAACTTAGAAATAACATCAAACAATTATGAGGTAGCCTTAGAACTGTCGAAAAACCAGTATCACAATAGCCGCATCATTGTACAGCAACACATTAAGGTACTTTTTGAACTGCCTCCTGTACAAAAAGACAATCCCCATAGCCTTAGACAATTAGTTACCAGCACTCTGACTTACAGTACACAAGAGCCCTAGAGGCATTAAAAATCAAAACAGAAAACTGGGACCCAATTGTTATTCATTTAATCACTTCTAGGCTACACCAATCACCACACAAAGAATGGGAACTTAGCACTAAGCCAGATGAGTTTCCCAGTCTAGATTCGTTGATTGACTATCTTCTTAAAAGAAGTCAAACCCTGGAATCAATAGCAAGTAACCATGCACGAAACACAGCATAGATCCTAGATAAACCAACACACAATTCATCACGCAGCAAAAATGAGGCCAAATATTTCAACATCAAATCTACGTCATTAAATTATAATGCTTGTCGTATCTGTAGAGGAAAACATAGGGTTTTCCAATGTATGAGCTGCTATCAGGATCTTACAGTAACAAGGTAACAAAGTCAAATAGTGCTAATGTATGTACCAACTGCCTAAATTATGGATATACAGTTGATAAGTGCATTAGCAGCAGTGGTTGCAGGAAGTGTTCAAAGAAACATAACACCATAATTCACCCTGCAGACTCTAAACACACCGTCGGGCAGACCACCTCTAGCAAGGGAACCACTACACCACAACAACAACACGAGGAGACAAAAAACCTCTTGTCCTCCAGCGTACTCGGCCTGACACAAGGCATTCTAAACACCGCTCTAGTCCAGGTCACGGGGCCAACGGGCCGTGTTGTAAATTGCCGAGCCTTTCTTGACAATGGGTCAGAATGTTGTTACATCACAGAAAACATTGTCCAGCAGTTAGGTTTACGGAAAACCAGACAAAACATACAGGTGTCTGGCGTTAATGAAACCATACAAAACGTTAAAGCAAGTACATCCGCCACATTGAAGTAATGTGTAACAAGCTATAAGACCGATTTACAGTTTTTAATAATACCGAAGATCACAGATAGGGTGCCATCAGACAGGATCGATTTAACTAAAATTCAATTTCCAAACCACATTGTATTAGCGGATCCATCATTTGGAACACCTGGTAAAATTGATGTACTCATCGGCCAAGCACTATTCTGGGAGCTCATCTGCATAGGGCAAATTAGAACACCAGGCCTACCAACACTACAAAAAACGAAATTAGGCTGGCTAGTAGGGGGCACAGTGCAGAACAGTAACACTGAAATCAACAACAGTACAAATTGTAACCTAGCGACTCGTGACAAGCAGTTGTAACAATTCTGGGCCCTTGAAGAACCTGTTCACAGACATCATTTAATTTCAGATGAAGTCCATTGTGAGGAGCACTTCAAAGCCAACACAAGACGAGAAGCAGATGAAAGATATATCGTTAAGAAGCCCCTCCAAGCTGAAACCACAGAACTCGGCAAATCAAAGGAGATGGCTAAGAAGCGTTTTATTCAGTTTGAAAGGAGACTTAAACGTGATCCGTCCCTAAAGAGCCAATACAGTGACTTTATGGCGGGATACCTTATTCTTGGGCACATGGAGTTAGTCACAGAAAAACATAGCTCACTTCAGATACCTCAGTATTTCCTCCTGCATCACCCGGTCTTAAAATGTTCAAGTACCACAACTAAGTTAAGGGTTGTATTTGTTGACGCATCAGCAAAATCTACATCTGGGAAATCCTTAAACAGTTTACAACTGGTTGGCCCCACAGTTGAAGCAGACATATTTTCCTCAATCTCAAGATTCCGCATGCATACTTATGTATGTAATGACAGCGGATTTAGAAAAGATATACAGATAAATTCTAATCGATGAATCACATAAAGACCTGTTACAGATTTTTTGGAGAGACAACAAATAAGATTCTCTTCAGGTTTATAGGCTAAATACAGTGACATATGGCACAGCATCGGCGCCCTACCTCACTACAAGAACTCTGCAACAACTTGCAAATGATGAGGAAACTAGTTTTCCGGAAGCAGCTCCTGTCCGTTGCAATGACTTTTATATGGACGATCTCCTAACAGGCACTGAAACACTCGAGAAGGCAAGTGAACTGCAGCGTAAACTTATAGACATGTTATCAAGGAGTAGTTTTCATCTGCGAAAGTGGAACTGCAGCGAGCTTCTTTATAACCTCTCTGAGCAAATGCGTGAACGCCACCAACAGCAGTTCCCTACTGATGACGACTCCACCATAAAAACATTAGGTTTATGGTGGGACGCGGAAAGAGACACTTTCCAATTTAGATATCCAACAGTCGAGCATAAACATCCAATAAAGCTATCCAAACGTATTGTACTATCCGACATCGCTAGACTATTTGATCCCTTGGGTTTGGTTGCACCAATCTTTGTCAGACCAAACTCCTTCTTCAAGAGCTCTGGAAACTCAAATTAGATTGGGATGAGTCATTACCAAAGCATCTGCACACACAATGGATGTCAAACCAACGTTGTTTACAGAACCTCGATGAAATAAAAATTCCTAGGCAAGTGACTCATCTAAGTCTATGGGAATCTTTAGAAATTCACGGGTTTGCGGATTCATCTGAGCGAGCTTACAAAGGTGCAGTATATCTCATTCATGAGGATGCCGACGGAAATGTAAAGGTATCACTAGTATGTTCCAAATCAAGAGTAGCGCCACTACACAGCACATCACTGCCGAGGCTAGAACTCTGTGCTGCTTTACTTCTCACAGAAGTAGTCACTCAAGTTCAGAGTGCTTTACAAATTAGCAGCGACAACACAACATACTGGACTGACTCAACAGTGGCCCTTGCTTGGATAAAAGCAGAGCCAGCTCGCTGGACCACCTTCGTTGCCAGCAGAGTGGCAAAAGTACAAGAAGCTAAAAAAAACAGCAACTGGAGGCATGTGAACACCCAGTGTAACCACGCAGACTTAGTTTCAAGAGGAGAAACAGCTCAACATTTGGCCACATCACAGCTTTGGTGGCATGGACCTTTATGGCTTAGTCAACCACAAACATGTTGGCCAACCAGTCCACCTAACGACAATAATGCCCCAGAGCAAAGAAAACCAACGACTACAGCGTTAGTTTCTACGAAACAAACATCAAATGTTCTTCAAGAACTTCTAGACTGCTTTCATCACTTCATAAAATAAATCGGTCTTGGCTTATTGTAATAGATTCATTGGAAACATATCATCTCAACAGTAGTCAATATCTGGTCCATTAACAGTTACTGAAATTCAAAACGCTAAGAACACGTTAATCAGGTATGTCCAGAATGCTAATTTTTCATCTGAGATAAAGAAAATGTCACAACAGAAACCAATTCATGCAGACAGTAAGCTATTTTCTTTGGACTCATTTCTAGATAACGATGGATTAGTCAGGGTGGGCGGACGTTTACAACAATCTCATCTCAGTTATGACAATAGACACCCAATTATACTTCCTAAGAACCACAAGTTAACTGACATGATTGCAAAAAGCGAACATTTGCGCAATCTGCATTGCGAACCTAACGCCTTATTGTGTGCATTTAGGTTACAATACTGGCCCATCAATGGAAGGGACCTAGTGAGAAAAATCACACATCAGTGCCTAAAATGTTTTAGGGCGAGGCCAAAGACCTTGCAACAAAAAATGGGCGACCTGCCTGCCTGCCTGCCGCGTCACCCCGGCCCGGCCGTTTGTTCACACAGGAGTTGATTACTGTGGGCCATTCTATGTTAAACAATCAAAATGCCGAGGGTCTAACTAAACCAACCAAGGCTTATGTGGCGGTGTTCGTTTGCCTTGCGACAAAGGCCGCTCAATTAGAATTAGTAACAGACCTAACCACTGATACATTTTTGTGAGCATTAAGAGGATTTATATCAAGGAGAAGTATTTGCGTGGAGATTTTTTCCTACAACGGAACAAATTCGTAGGCTTTAACCGTGAACTACATGAGCGTTATAACTTTTTCAAGGTTGACGCTCCCGCAATCATAAATGGAGCTACAAATGAAGGAATTAAGTGGAGTTTAAATCCCCCTTATGCCCCACACATGGATGTGGGAAGCGAGTGTTAAGTCATTCAAACATCACTTGCGAAGAATCATCAGCATGGCTAGCATAACATTTGAAGAGCTAATCACAGTAATTACACAGATAGAGGCAGTCCTAAATTCTCGGCCTTTAACACCTTTATCCAATGACCCCTCCGACCTTTCTGTACTCACTCCTTCCCATTTTCTTATTGGTAGCTCACTCAAGTCCCTACCAGAACCATCTGTCACTCACATCCCAGAAAACAGGTTGTCCAGATGGCAACTTGTGCAGCGCCTCGTCCAGCACTTCGGGTCCAGATGGTCTTCCGAGTACCTAACCAACCTCTTGGAAATCAGCCTCAGCGTCTCTGCAAGCTGGAAGGCTGGTGCTCCTGAAAGAGGACCATCTGCCCCCTCTTTCATGGCCGTTGGGGAGAGTCATGTCTTCACCCAGGAAAGGACAATATCACACGAGTGGTAACTGTCAAGACCGACGGGTTCGTGCCAAAGAAATGTAAATAAACTGTGTTTAATGCCGATTGAGTGCTAGTTTTGTGTAAAATAAAGAATCAATGTATTGAGATGCAAGGTGCAAGTTATATATATATTCATTTTTAATGCGCCTTACACTTTCAACTGTACATAAAATTTTCACATTTATATATTTATAATTTATGATTCACCACCCATATACACAACATGTTGGGTGTTTAAGTTGCATTTGTATATAAATTTACATTGTTTATCTTCTTTGTGCTCGTATGTCACAATTAATTGCTTCATACATTATTATTTTTCTAGAGGTATTTCTTTATTGTTTCAGATGCTAATAATATTCCACATTTTGATAAATCTTTGTACATTTTCACGTTACATTGTTATTACAATTTTATGCTAGTTTTTTTCATTATATTTGTTGTACATACATTTTGTTAAACTTTTCAATAATACATTTATACATGAGTTATCTGATTCGTTTTATCATTTAAAGAGTATTGTTGAATTTTTAGTTTGTATATTAATACAAATTTTCCTAATTGCATATTGTAAAAATATTGTTCATGTTCTGCAAACAAGCTTTTTATTTTTAGTTTATTTTGAAAGTTGGTAATTTCAAGGTGGGCGGGATGTTGCAGCAACAAAGGGGATTTCACATTTTTGTCTTTCACGCCACTTTTTGATTGACAAAAAGCCTTTGGTTTGTATCAACTCTCGGGCCGTCCAAGCCACACACGCTTGGAGACACGGGCTTTTTTGTGCTACCGCACACTGGTGGAATTCATTCGCCAGCAGACTCAATTTGTTTCATTACTAACAGTGCAGTTTCATATTTGTTAGTTAAACTTATTCACAGTAATTCAGTTTCAATCATTTTACTTTTGTTAATAAACTTTCATTATTAGTAACAAGTGCTTTTTTATTATACAGTCCACTCATAAACCACATAATTTTTTGAATTTGCTTAATAGAACGCCGCGAGTTTACAAATGCGCTTAAACAGGGTGTCTACTGGTTTAAAAATTTGAAAATCCGTGACTTTGCAGGGACTTTCAGGGATGAAATATTTTAAAAATCTGTGACTTTTTGTGAAGGGTTTTCTTTACGGCTACAGAAGTCAGCCTTAGATAAATTTAGGCGTTGTAATCAGTCTTAGGCTAAATAAGTTATGTTTTTATTAGATCAACAAATCAATGACAAGAATATTTACAAGTAATGTTCCACAACCAATGCAAACTCTTCAATGATACAAACTGCAATTCTATTATTAAATATATAAATTTAAAAAAAATATAAGTTTACTAGGCCTATATCTCGGTGCTTATTTATTTATAATTTGTAAGCTAAAAATAAAAGGTAAAACAAGACAAAAGTAAGTTTTTATCTCTGATGATTTTTAAAACCAATCGGCTATCGGTACCAACCAAAAAGACATTTGAATAATAATTAATTTGACTATCCAAACCAAGAAAAATATAAATCACATTTCAGAGAGTGAGTTGATGTTACAGGCTCAGTTGCTTTGTTAAAATCTTGCAGTGACAACTGTTTGTCACTTGATAGTTTGGTTTCCGTTTGTTTGTGCTTTTCCCCTTTAGAATTGCTTTTTTTAAAAAAAACATCACTTAAATGAATGGTAAACGTCAATAAATTGTTTACATAACATACAAAAAGCCGTATGAGGATCTTTCCTGGGTCGTAGCCGTAACCTCCAATCATGTACATCAATCCACACTTTATTAAATCGGCACTTTCCCATTAGGCCTGTGGTATTTTATTCCAAGGAAAATACTTAAAACACTAAACTAAACTTCAATTTAATAGTTAACAAACAAACTGATTGAGAGGGGAAATACAAAAGAAGGTAAACAAAAATACTAAAAGAATGTTTAGTCAACACAACACCGCACCGCCAT
The DNA here is from genome assembly GCA_963675035.1 of Allygus modestus. NCBI lineage: Eukaryota > Metazoa > Arthropoda > Insecta > Hemiptera > Cicadellidae > Allygus > Allygus modestus. The sequence goes on along the minus strand of OY776111.1, from coordinate 351,355,137 downwards.
TTTAGACGATCAGTGAGTGACTCATTGCCTGAAAGTGATGGGCGATTTGTGAACGAACCGTTCAAATTGAACAAATCACAAGGCGAATCAAATGTACTCAATTTCTGAACGAGCCGATTCGCAGTGTGAGTCCATTTCAGTTATTTAAAGAGTCGAGTTGACAACCATTATAGTTTCGTTCACGTATCAAGGTATAAAGCGCATAAGCGGAAGCCAAACTATCGATAACTTAATAACAGACTTTTTGGCATTCTACGGCGAGCAGGAAACGTGAATAAAATGAGTCGGTTGAAGATACGATCCATTTGAGTGATTCATATGAATCGATCTGCCAAGATGAATCAAACTGCCCATCATCACCTACGACTATTTTATGCCGTGTAATGAGCCTGTGTGGTTCCCTGACCCCGAACAGTGTTAGAGACGGGGATACGAATGAAATAGAAAATAGTTGGGCTTAACGTATTTGTCCCGGACCACCAAGTACCGTTATGACGATAATTAATTTGTCTTTTTGGTTTCAGTCTTAGTAGTACGGTCATAAACGCATTAAAAATCTGTGCTTGATACTAAAAATATGGGACTTTTCCGTGACATCCGTGATTTTCCGGGCCGGTAGACACCCTGTTAAAACGTGTTTGGTTCCAGCAGGATGGAACATCATCACACACCACGAACAATTCAATGACAGTTCGTAGTAGACACATGTTTCCTGGGCAGATTATCTCACGTTTTGGCAATGTTCCTTGGCCTCCTAGGTCTCCCGACTTATCAATGTCCGACTTTTTTCTGTGGGGGTATACATATATATAAATTTGAACGAATAGTGTTTTTGGCATCTGGGGACCTCAAAACAAAAAGTTATCATGGTCCCAGACTTAAGTCTTACAATGAGACCTACGGTAATAGCTTCTTCCCTATACGAGAAATTCGCTAAAAAAAACAGGCCAAAGGCCAAAGGTTAAATCAAACACAAAAGCTCTTCTAACTTTTTATTCAATGTACATATCATGTATGCTTTTCAATATACAAACTCAACAACAGTATTTTAAATTTAACAATGTTGTAGATTTCTATAAACTTCTGTCCATTAGTAAGTACACAAACACACATCGCTCGCATTCAATAGTTTTAAGTACACAACTACAACAGTCCGAAACAAAAGCACCGGTAAAAATAAAAACGTAGAGAAATTAAAATAAGGAATCCTTGGCGGTAGGTGAGAAGACCGTATCCATAACATTTTGATCTCTTAAAATAACTATCTAAAATAAGGCTAGGACATACTAAAATATAAAGCTATAACAATAATAATACAATAACTCAAAAGAGTCGGGCCTTCACTATCAAATACGAAGATTGAGTGTCTGGATATTAAGTATTTAAAAAATCTTAAGCTAACTATTATTAGGTGTATTATTAAAGCATTGATCCGCATGACATATCGCTTGTTGAAGACCATTTCAATACTGTTTAAAAGAGTTTATTATGAAGCTTAGTAAAATTTTAATTTATGATTTTTGATTCCAAGAATAATAAATAACTGAACAGAAGCACATATTATGAAGGAGCAACATTAAAATACAATAGTAACGATTTAACAAGTACATTGATTGATTGGTGGCTCTAGTCAGACAAGCAGCTACTTCCATGAACACTAGTTAAGTACTAAGTAAATTGACTGGAATATTTTGTAAAAACTCTCGCCTTGCTGTACAAACTAGCAAAGACAAGATCAGAGCACATATAAGTCAATAACGTAACTAATTATGTAAAAATATAAGACTTTATCAATTTAAATTCGATGTAACCTAAGAGTATGTTGTTAAAAATGGATATTATGTCGATTGAAACATATTTTTGTAAATTACCTAAGTAGTAAAAAAAGGAAACAAAAAACAAAATATATATATAAATTTGTTAAAACATAACAAAATGTAAAACAACGTTTCACTGTTAATAATTTTAAATATAACAAAAAATAAGGGGTGGGCGAGTAGTGATTTTTTTAATCGAGTCGAGTCGAGTGGAGTAGTGCCAATTATTTTCGAGTTTCGAGTATTTTCGAGCGAGTATTTGTCATCAGTTGGTAGTTTAAAATAGTGTAATGGGATTTGCATACCACCCTAGGTTTGACAATCTAAACATGGTTTTTAACTAATACATGAGTAGAAATACAAAGTTTTGGCCAGTACAATCAAACTGGATTACGTATTGACAAACAAAACACGGTTTGACATTAGTTTCCAGCCAATAAAAAACATGGTCCAGTTTTCATTTGGCCAATGTCACCTGGTCCAGACATCGCTTATAATCAATATTAGATAATGAAATCGTTAGTTACGTCCGATATTATGGTTCCGTCGTCATTTACGGCTGATTTTACGACATGCGATCGTCCTTTGCGGCTGTTAATCCGCGTTATGGCCGGTCACAATCGTTAGGGATCGTCATTTTCGGCCGATTTTATGTGATGCGATCGTCTTTTGCGACCGTTACCACGCGTTTTGGCCGGTCGCAATCGTTAGGGATCTTCATTTACGGCCGATTTTACGTGACGCGATCGCCCTTTGCGCCAGTTACTAAGCATTTTGGCCGGTCGCAATCGTTAGCGATCGTCTGAAAATCGGCGGGAAATACTCGCTCGAACTTTCGAGTATTTTTCAAAACTTCGAGTCGAGTTCGAGCATCAAAATACTCTGCCGAAAACTCAAAGTTTCGAGTACTCGCACACCCCTACAAAAAACTTTCAAATGCTTTCTGTTGAACAGAAACAACTACAATAAAACTACAGTAAATATCCTAACTTTTTGCTAGGACTGTAGAAAATTACTATGAAACCAATTCTTTGGCATTTTTGTAACTAGGCAAAATTATTCTCTAAACCACTGGGATATTACACATCTTCTACTGCAGGATGGCCAATGGACTTCTAGTAATCCCAAACTAACCACCCATTTCTTTCAACTTGGAATAAATACATTAGGGTGTACACAAGAAAATACATATTTAAAACCAAGGTGAAACAAATTTGTTAACAATATTAAGTATGCAATAGTTGAAACACTATTCAACTCTCAAATAAATAAGGTAAACGCGTAGATTAACACTGGAGATGAAGATTTTTACATACAAAACTAACGGGAATAAAAATAAACTGAAACATATTTTTGGAAATGTAAAACAAACTGCATAGGCTTGAGGAACCTATTTGGACAGTTACAAATTTCCTGCTTTAGCAACGAATTATTGTGAAAAGACTAATTAAATCAAAAGATTTATTCCATTCTAAAAAACTATTCACACTAAAATTAAGTGTAGTGTTTACTAAAAATTAAATAAATTAGGAACAATTTTATAAACAACTTATACCGAACCAAAATTAATATTTCGTACATGTTTTTATATACTAAAATAATCTCAAAGTAATTCTCTTGTGTAGCAAGGCCATCCTGCACTGGCTAGTGAAAATGCAAATAATACCAGTCAATTTACGCAGATGAGGTTACGTCTCGGCAGAGCGCAGCAGCGTGGCCCGCTCGTCGGGTGACGTCGCACAGTCACCGATCGGCCGAGGCGTGCGCGACGGTGACACCAGCGCGGGCTCCGACGTGGTAAGCAGACTGCCGTTGGGGCTCATCTGTCCGGGAGTGCCTCGCTGAAACACACACACAACAATGTATCGTAAAAAATCCTCTACAGTACAGACACACATTGCAGACATTCTCACCATAGCAGAAGTAATAAATTGATTTTGATTATATTTTTTATAAGAGTGTTATTAAAATTCATACAAAATTCCAAGTTTTAGACAAAAAGCTAAATGTGTAATGCTTAACCTTCCCTAAGCAGCGACTGTGGGGCGAAGCCCTACTCTGTACGCTATATTTTTTTGGCAAGTAAATTAATAGATTTTGAAAAATTTATTTTTTTCCACTAATATCTGATGGTTAAAGTAAATTATGTTCACTTTCATGATACAAATAATTTGTTTACATGTTTTATGGCCAAAATTAGCGGGTCGTACATACAACACTCGCTCACTCTGAACGTCATTTTGAAAAAAAAGAAAAAAACGACAGTAGAAAACTTTGCAAAACATCATTAGCTTGTACTTCACACAAAAACTTGTAAATAACTGACCGAAAGTAAGAAAATTGTCTGTGAATGAGACAGTAACAATAGGTTGCACCAGCCGGCCAGTCTATAACATCTGTTGCGAGAACAGCGTTGCCAACTCACCGAATGAAAATGTACGATTAAAATGAGCTAAAAAATTGACTAATGGCATAAAGTAACTGTAAATAACACGGAAATAACCATACAATACATAAATTACATTTTTATATGTCATACGCTTACAAGTTTCAAATTGATTTGCGTATATATATATATATATATGTCCAACGCTTGGAAAGGTCTTAAACTCAAAAGAAATAGTGAACTCCTTAAGATTAAAGGAATACAGTTATAAATCAGTAATAAGGCCTCATCTCCTAATAGAAACTGTCAAGAGACTAAACCTAGTTCTTAAAATTATCAAAGTAATTTTTAACTAGAACTCAACAGAAATAAATGTTCAGTAAGTACGAGAAAGTAAGTATAGTATTAAATAAGTTTGAAAAATTCCATTTACTCCATTTAACAGCACTATTTGTGCATACAAATCATGTTTTGTGAGAATAAAGAGATAAGAGGGTGTAGCTTTCTATACTCTACGGTTCTGCCTGATGGGTTAAAAATATATAACCAATCATAACAACATAATAACGCTCAAAATGTAACCGCATACTTGGATTTTCATCTGCTGTCCTATTTTTATAAATCAAGATTCATTCCTTATAGAAACTGAAAGTTGGTTCAAATAAAAGTATAATGCAATTAATTGTATAAATCTATTACTTTAGATCAATCAGTTTAAAGATAACAGCAATTTAAACATTTTAACACATTTTTCATAATGATCTTTGTAACTAATGAAAGTACTATCAAGAGAAAAACATAAAACATGAGGACAAATCAAAACTCAATGTTAAGTGAGTTATAGGCTAAATGTTTACTTTGATAAATAATACAAGACATAATAAAATACACCCTACAACACTTCAATATATCTTAACACTCACAAGATGATTAATATAATATGGTAAAAACAATTTGGCAGTGATTATGATTGGTGATTATGATCATCGATCATTTTTAGGCCCTTAAGAGTAAGTCTCAATAGATCTAACTGGAATGCTAACACAATTGTGATTTTTCAAAAGAGGTTCTTTCCCTCCCTTACTGTCAACTTCTTAAAGATGACGAATCAGTGATGACTGTCAGTAAGTTTTTTATACATGCTCATTAAAACGCTCCACTAACACTGCAAGTAAATAGGAACATAAAAAGGTGACACAGGGTATATATAGGGTTTTTTACAAACATTCAGCGATAAAGTTGTAGACAAAGAGATGATCATTGGAATCCTTTTCCTCCCTTGCACTCTGGTGTTGATAGCATACAAGAAAAACCTCTCAGCACTTTAGTACAAGGGCTGCAAAAATAGTTATGCCTAGGGACAGTAACCCACTAAATCGGGCCCTGTGAATCATAACTGCTAGCTCAGAAATCAACTGTAAGATCAAGCGTACCAAGTCGTGTGGCAAATATTACAGTGCTGTACTAAGACTCCAGACATCAGACTCATACATTACAGAATTTCCATTCCAAATAAAATATTCTAAAGTTTCCTCTATTATGTTTCAAAGAAAGTTGGCTGGCAGTTTTGTCATAGCAAGAAAAGTCATTGTGCTGTGTAGCATTCAACTGAAGCAATTGTTAAAAAAGGGGAGAAAGGCATATTATCTTTTTCAATTCAATTATATTTACTTTATGAGAATGCTGTCAGTCCCAGCTCAGGTGAACACTGTGTGAAATTTAGAACAATCCAGGTTGCTATGCTAAGTGACCTTGAACTAAATCTTCGTGTCATAGATGTAAAATGTGTCATTTGACCACCCAATGCAAATTTGAAATTTGAGTGGCATATTTTGAATGTGAAGACTGTTATATCCTTTAAAAATCAAACCTTTTCACACAGTCTTTCTGGATTCATAAATTTTTTAAATGGAGTAAATAAAGTGTGCCGTTTAGCTCATAAAATAATATTTGTTATAAAATAGCGTGCATTTAAAAAAAGAGTTAAAAACCAAAACAATGAAGGTAAAACATATAAAATCCTATTTTTTGTTGTATTACCACTGTCAATAAATTTTATGGAAAAGTATCTTCTGAATTAAATCTGACTGCCTCATCATGACCTTTAACTTTTAAAAGTTATTGCAAATAAGTATTTTAAATGATATAGGATCCCACTATTTGTACAACTGGTATGGAGCAGAATAAAGCCTTAATAGACAACATTAATTTAATGACTCATAAATAGGCTGATAAAAGCAACTTTTGACATTTAAATAAAATATTTGCAATAAGTTTAAAACTTATTTTGGCTAATGGTCCGATTTTGTTGTCATGTTTTCTTGCTCTACTTGAATAGAATTTGTTACTATTAAAGCTTCTGTTTTAGCCTTATAAAATACATAATGCCCATTGTGTGAGAGTTGTAATTAAAGTAATCTGAGATTGGCACTGGCAGCTTCTTTAAAAATACAAAATAGTAATCATCCATAACGAGTTATTGTATTTTAGTTTGCTAATTGTTAACCAGTGCTAACGAAACGGAGGCTGAACCCCAATAAATAAAATAAAGCATAGTAGTCTGGGCATTTCAAGATGATCAAATAAACCAGTACCAAATTTCCAACAGAACCAGGTTCTTGTTGTAACAGCATCAATTGCTGTCTTGAGAGGTGCGACGAAACTTGACTTGTGCACGGCGAATACTGTCTCGCTTCTTTCCAAGCGATTTCTGAAATCATTTTATTGAAGTGTGTGTGAAATAACATTTTTGATAGAAATCTACATCTACAACTTTCCGCTGGCGATTTGTTCCAATAAAAAAAGTTTAAACATTATTTTTAAATTAATTTACACAGTTTGATTTCATAGTTCATGGATGTAAACCATTCCATAAGTCATCTATTGATGTGTCACATGAAACAGAAGCTTGGCTTAAATTTATGTATCTATTTTGATAAATATTTAAAATTTAATTTGATTCTAGTGAAGTGCAGAAGCAAGTGAATCACAGCACACAGAGCCATAAATTATTGCTCAACACACTTCTATGGCAGTATTCTTATTACAACGGGTTGGGGGTTAGGTCTGTTTTTAAACTTAAGTATGAGCATTCCAGGTGAATCTGTTGAGTTCTATGAATTAGATACCGGTACTACAATATTTGGATATCAATCGTCCAAATATAAGTACTACATCATTCAAATTTACTCAAACCTTTAAGCCTTTAACTATACTGTACACATTTCTTAACACTATAAACGTGTGGGTATTTTTTGAAAGATAAATGCTTATAAAAATATAATATGATAAGGAAGACAGGACATTTCTATCCTAAAACCACCTATTTAACAATAACCATTTGCACTAATATAGTTTAGTTGCTCATTGTTGTTAATATTACAGAACAACAAAGAACAAGATATTTTTACTGTGGGGGAGAATCAAGAAGGTAGGACACTCTTCTCCACAATCTTGTTTAGTATGTTAGGGTCATATATGTAATCTTAATCTTCTGTAATTTTCTTCTAAATAAACCAATACAGTTTTGAAAATACTTACTGGTTAGAAACAAACCGTCTTACAAAATACCGTTAACTACAGTAACATTTTATTCCAATAAATGCAAGGAAATAAAAACTTGCACAGACAGTGAATTATTTATATATATATATATATATATATATATATATATATATATATATATATATATATATATATATATATATATATAACAAGAAACAAGATTTTACAGTAGAGGATCATCTCTCACACATGTATTAATTAATTTTTTTACAAGAGGGTAAAATAACTCAATTTAAACTTTTTAGTAATCAAAAAGTTGTGTCAATATGTTAGTAAAAATGTTTGTTCTAGCGTTGTTCTCCTCAGTGCAGTTCAATTTGGGTAAGAATTGAGTATGTTTATCAAGTTAAAAGATTCTTCACCTAAACTATTCTCTGATTGCTTATGTTCTTTTTCTAAGTACCTGATAACAAAGTAAACTAAAAAAAAATTATAAGTAAGGTAATTATAATGTACTCTTTAACACTTGTGACAAAAGTGAATACACTCAGATTCCTGTACTGGTGGATTGATAAGCCAACTCTTCAAAGCTAGAGCAAAGAATCAAATGTAAGCTAAAAGAATGTCAAAAATATTGCTAAAATTATGTTTTTATTAAACTCTTGTAGGCTATAGCAAAAGTGAAATGTCATGCTACAGAAAGCAAAAATAAGTTGTTTTGAAACGAGCATGTGCATTCAAATGTTAACAATTGTAAGTAACTTAAGCGTTGTAAATTTTTTAAAGACAATGTATTTTATACCAACAAGGTTAATACATATAGAGGTCTCAACTGGGGTAAAACAGTGAGGCCCACAAGCTGACCTCTATTTCCCTCAGGTATCCAACCAAATCCTCTCTTCACAAGTTATATGGTTTTTAGCTAACTGTCATATCACTTATAAAGAGATGATTTGATTGGTTACCATGTTGGTTGCCATGGAAGCAGAGTTGACAGAGGCGCAAAATGGTGGTCAACCATGTAGGCTACACTTTTTTACTCCAGACGAGAGGTCTAGAGATATTAACCTCATTGTATGATACCTGAACTCTGTTCAGTTTATTAGTTTATAAGTTTATTAATGTAGAAAAACAATCAGCTGAGATAAGAAATAAAACGTTTTGTAAATACATTTGATTAAATGTGTTACTGCTCCAATGAAAATATTAAAAGACCATCAAGTTATATCTAACATAACAATTAGGCTATATATAACCTGGGGGGTGAACTGTATTAGATAAATAAACTTGTGATACATAAACCTTTTTGCAAATCTAGAGCCGAGCCGAATACTGTAATATTCTATATCTGTAATACTGTAATATCCGAATACTGTAATGTTATTATAAAAAACATAACTTTCCATATCTGACTTTCAAAAATGGGTTATGGCAGAGACTCCACTGAAGAAAATTGCATTTGAGCGCAACATATGTAAACTTTGACGTTTCATCGAAGAGTTAAGTTATTAAATGCTGTCACTTAAGTGAGACAAAAAACACTTAGGGCATACTCTAATTTCAGATTAAATCAAACTTTTGTGATTTGCCGATTTCCATTTTTTTCCTACAATTATCCAGGTGTGTGTGTTCCATGTTCTTAATAACAATTAATAAGCCAAGTGCTCTTTCATTTGTATATATACCCCCCGTCGCAGCAAACCTGCGTACTCAGCGAATTTCCAATGCATTGATATGTTTCTCACTAGTACATAAAGCCACTCACCAAGTTTGAGAAAAATACATTCATAAATAAGTGATTTATTACATTTTATTTATTCCCCATAAGAATAACATTAGGACTGAGTACGCAGGTTTGCTGCAACGAGGAAGATAAGAAATGAGTTTTTATGCAATTATCAATGTAACTGAACCAGGTGAAGCTACTTACCATGTTTTATTAATTTATGTTCATAATTAAGGGAGATATAAAACTTTACTTATTCTCCATAAGAATAACATTAGGGCTGAGTATGCAGGTTAGCTGCTACGGGGACAATCAACAAAACATTGATTTTTTGTGCAATTATCAATATACCAGCACAACATGAAGCCACATACCAAATTTCATCAATATACATTCATAAATAATCAAGATATCAAATTTTATTTATTCTCCATAAGGATAACATTGGACAACGTACTGTGTTTAGCACTTTGAATATCTCTGCAACGGTTTGACGTAGAATCACAATTTAAACACCAAAATGATTGTTTTGTGGAGCTGAAGTGATTGGTAAAAGAAAATATGAAGTTTAAAGTCAAATTAACTGAGGAAAAGCCAAAAACCTTTTTCCCATAAGATTAACATGGAAGATTTTATGAGCATGTTTTTTGGATTTTTTCCGCAACCACTTAACCTAGGTTAATAATTCAAAATACCATATTATTTGTTTTTTTAAGCTCTATAACATGGTCTAAACCTAAATTAAGTGTTTTAAAAATTTTAGGGTAAAAAATGCAAAAAACTGATTTTTGGAAAATTTAAAACCCCCATAAACCCCCCTTCCCATAGTCCGATTTTTCTGGTTTTCGAACTTAAAGTCATAAATGTCAGTTTACACATTTGAGCCAAATTTCATCGAAATCGGACGTTTTTTACTCAAGTTATCGCATTCACGGACACATATATATATATATATATATATATATACATATATATAAATTTGAACGAATAGTGTTTTGGACATCTGGGGACCTCAAAACAAAAAGTTATCATGGTCTCGGGCTTAAGTCTTACCATGAGACCTACGGTAATAGCTTCTTCCTTATAGGGGAAATTCGCTAATATATATATATATATAAATACTGTATTAGATAAATAAACTTGTGATACACAAATATATATATATATATATATATTTGTGTATCACAAGTTTATTTATCTAATACAGTATATATATATATATATATATATATATATATATATATACAAATGAAAGAGCACTTGGCTTATTAATTGTTATATATATATATATATATATATATATATATATATATATATATATATATATATATATATTTGTGTATCACAAGTTTATTTATCTAATACAGTATTTATATATATATATATATATACAAATGAAAGAGCACTTGGCTTATTAATTGTTATTAAGAACATGGAACACACACACCTGGATAATTGTAGGAAAAAAATGGAAATCGGCAAATCACAAAAGTTTGATTTAATCTGAAATTAGAGTATGCCCTAAGTGTTTTTTGTCTCACTTAAGTGACAGCATTTAATAACTTAACTCTTCGATGAAATGTCAAAGTTTACATATGTTGCGCTCAAATGCAATTTTTTTCAGTGGAGTCTCTGCCATAACCCATTTTTGAAAGTCAGATATGGAAAGTTATGTTTTTTATAATAACATTACAGTATTCGGATATTACAGTATTACAAAAAACACTTAGGGCATACTCTAATTTCAGATTAAATCAAACTTTTGTGATTTGCCGATTTCCATTTTTTTCCTACAATTATCCAGGTGTGTGTGTTCCATGTTCTTAATAACAATTAATAAGCCAAGTGCTCTTTCATTCGTGTATATATATAAATACTGTATTAGATAAATAAACTTGTGATACACAAATATATATATATATATATATATTTGTGTATCACAAGTTTATTTATCTAATACAGTATTTATATATATATATATACAAATGAAAGAGCACTTGGCTTATTAATTGTTATTAAGAACATGGAACACACACACCTGGATAATTGTAGGAAAAAAATGGAAATCGGCAAATCACAAAAGTTTGATTTAATCTGAAATTAGAGTATGCCCTAAGTGTTTTTTGTCTCACTTAAGTGACAGCATTTAATAACTTAACTCTTCGATGAAACGTCAAAGTTTACATATGTTGCGCTCAAATGCAATTTTCTTCAGTGGAGTCTCTGCCATAACCCATTTTTGAAAGTCAGATATGGAAAGTTATGTTTTTTATAATAACATTACAGTATTCGGATATTACAGTATTACAGATATAGAATATTACAGTATTCGGCTCGGCTCTAGATTTGCAAAAAGGTTCGAAGGTAGAGCCGAATATTTAAAACGCCGACTAGTGAAAAGAGTCGTCTACAAAAGTAAATTTAAAGCAAAAACTTTCCCGAATCAATGTTGGAATTCTCGTAGTTAGCGTCGGTAGAGCTCCATAACAAATATAATTCAGCAATGCACACTTTGCTATGCAGCAATGCAGATCTTAAATGAATGCTTTCGGTCCTTCATTAAAAAAAACACCAAATATTAAAGTACTGTAATATTTTCAACTGATCAATCAACGAAATGGAGCTACTTTCTCTACGCTCAATCACATCAAGTGTGAATTCTGTTTGCAGTACGCACTAGTGCAGTGTTGCCGTTGCCCAGTTGAGTTGTACAATATTTCAAGATTAATAATAATTAATACAACAATCGTACTGCTCCAGGAAAAGTACCACAGCAAAAAACTAAAATCCATGAAAAAACTTGTTCTAACTGTTGCATCAATACAGTCTTTTATACAACTTACAACTTTGTTCATTACACAATAATTATATTCCCTGGAGTCTGAAATTACGTCTGGCAACACTGTTGGCGTTCTCACTTTGTCAACTACCTTAAGACCTTTAAGAGTGAAGATGGTTATAATGTAATAATGATTTAGCGTGACCAATAGCTAGGGACAAGGTTGTAGGTGATGAACCAATAAATAATATCATGACGGCATTTTAATGTGCAGCCAAAATAGTACTCTCCAGAAATTGGAATGTTAAAAAATCGACAACTGCGAGGTTCACAAAATATAAGGATTTTATTCAAATTCTGAATGGTTATGTAACGCATGTTTATAATACCGGTGGTCATATTATCTTAAAGGTTGGTTATATTCTAAGTACTCTGAAGAGCCTAACCAAGAGCAAGACATGATCAAAATGGCACAGTGTTTTGTTACGCTACAGCTGTGCAATTAAATTCATATTGTTAACTCCGCGGGATTGTTTTAATTTGTGAATAAACGTCAGTAGAAAGCATATCATTTTGTAATTGTATGCTATCAAATTGTTAAAGCAGTGATGGAAAAAGAATGCATTGACGATTCTCTTCCACCTCCACCTTCTGCTTCTGAAACCTTCCGTTTCAGAAGCAGATGTAATAAGTGTATTAGGTAGGCCTGATATGTTAATTAGAACATAAGATAGGCCTACGATTGTTGGATAACTAATTTCTGTGAGTACAATAAGATATAAAGACTAGTTTAATTAACTTATATTAATAAAAGGATAACCTAAAATTTACTATTTACAAACAGTTGAATGAGAGATAGGCTACTGGGTTTTGGCAATTCCCAAGGCTAGGGCCTAAGTCTTTGGTTACATGGAAAGTACATATTGACAAACAGTCAATTATTATTATTGTCTATTAATAAATACGGTAATAACTGCATTAGTTAACCTGTGGGCTTATCAGTCGAGTTAAAAATGTGTAGTTCTCTTCCTTTACGCTATTTTTTTCTATGTAGGCTACCTACTTTATATTGGAATCAAAATGGTTTGTTACTATAAACAAATTGTCTCAATAAATTTTCCTTTTTTGTAGCCTACTTATTTTGTTATTTTCCCACTGTAGGCCTTTATTTATTGAACATAGGAATAATGAATCAAGAAGAAGTGAATGAAAGATGACAAATATTGTAAGTTATAAATTATTTTACATAACCATAATGAATAAAATGCTTGTTATTTTAAACATAGGCCTAATATAAATAAAGAATACATATAGGCCTAATCAAAACTGCTCAAAGCTCGAGAACTTTGACAAAATTCTGCCCGGCTTGGCTTGAGTCAGAAAATCACTACCAGTATATTGCACACACCTAGAGAAAATTCCCATCAAAAAAGCTCGGCTCGAGCCAAAAATCACTATTCGCACGTCCCTAGAAATAAGTAATACCATTTTAATGCTAGTAGTCATACCTATCAACAAAATATTAAAACTCACTCCTGGGATCTTGATCAAAATGTGTTACAATTTATGTAAACCCTTTATTTAAAATTGTCAAGCGTGTGAACCCATTCAACCTCAATGGGTTCAAAAGATTTACAAGACTGATGATCTTGGGTGTCATCCGATCAATGTGTCAATGGTTGCCTCAGGGCGGGTATACCAGTACTCATTTTATAACTGAGAGACATCCAACCACATTTACAAAACAAGAGAACTAAAAACATTTTGATGTGAATAAGTATTCATTGTCCTATTTCTTGAATCTGATTAGTATATTTACACCGATTATGAAAGAAATATTAAAAATAAAATAACACTCTATATCTACTACTACTTATAACCAAACCTCTCTGTCTCTGATAAATGTCTGCTGCTATTAAGCCGTTATAGTCATATAGTTCCATTTGATTGTCGATACAAACTGATATGTCTGTTTAGAAATAAAACACACGCTTTTCAAACAGTACAATTTCACTAATTTCAAAACTCTCCGGTGGGATCCACAAGATAAATCGAGAGGCAGCGATTTTTCACTACAGGTATACATTATAACAGGTTACATAGTGGGATGAAATTGAAAATATTACAATATTTACAAAAGTAAACAAGATTTACTTCTTATTTCAAATCAATAAATAGTTTTATTACAATATCTTACTCCGTAAGAAAGGCCATGAATAGGGCCAGACATGTTTCATGCTTCACTAGAGGTACCATCATGCGTTTAAAACCTATTTCAGTGTTCTCTTCCCGGTTATTACTATGGGATAAATCCTAAATGGTCTTCTGGAGTGTATTTGCTTTGAATAACTATAGTACTATTATTACTACTTCAAACTATTTCCCATGAAAAATATAAAAGACTCCTTTTGAGTCATAAGATCAAGAGCATAATCAATCTTATAATCCTGGTTATCTATCAGGAAAGCCTCTAATGCTACCTGAGCCTTGATAATTATTCCTAGGAAACTGTAAATAGTCATTGTCATTGTGTCAATATTAGATTATTAAATTTGGATTGAAACCTCTAGTAAATTCAAGTTGACTCAAGGGTTCCAGGACTAAGCTAAAGCCTGTTCCAAATAACTCGTGAAAACGCCTGAGTATTTGGCCGAATTCCGATTGTGCGGCATATTTGCAAGTAGGGCTGGAGCTTCATGAGTACAGTACCGATTTTGTACATTGCTGATAAGCAGTGATGAATTATCAGTGAAATTCAGACGAACATTCAGGCGTATTCGCGAGTAATGTGGAACATGTATTATGAATGATCCAGTAAGAAAAGTGACATTTAAAAATAAATTGTTACTTAGCCACTTTAAAAAGTATATGCAATCCTCGACTATTTACAACTTGTAAATGAGTGTAACTGAATTATTTTTTTGGTGTCCTTTTTTTAGATATCTAAGAAAAGAGATGGAGATATTCCTCCTCTCCAATACTACTTGGAGAGGAAGTGAGCCAATAACTCCTCCTCTCTAATACTACTTGGAGAGGAAGTGAGCCAATAACAGTCCTTGTCATACTTACCATTGGCTAAAACAATTGTTGTAATAAAACCATTTCATTACAATTATTACTTATTATTCAATACATTTGGTTTGATAGGGGTTTGGGTAGGTAGGGATATTTTTCCGTATCTGTTACTTAGTAAACTGTTATTGAAAAGATGAATGAAATCTCAACCATTTGTAAGAGAATTGGTGCGAGTGATGGAATAATTTAAGTTGCACTAACTGGCTTGGATTAGTACAAAATGGACGTCTTCCATCAAGGGGTTAAATTCCTTTGCAAGATGATATGTATATATTGAAATGTGAGCTAACTTGTACAAATAACTTGGTTTCGAACAAAGCAAAGTCTCAAGACACAAATAAATAATTAAGTAAACTGAACTAGAAGAATGTTAAAACCTCCATGGGTGAAACCATGGACCCCTATAAAATCACGAATGTACTTCAGAAACTTCACTTCTGACTTCTACCAATAAAGTGCAAGAAAAATAAGAAATGTATTAATATCTACTCAAGAGTGTTATACATAGTCAAACCAATCAAATTTATTTACAAAAATACCGGTATAAACTAGAGGTGTGCGAATAGTGAATTTTAAGTTCGGATCGGTTTTGGTTCAGATAGCTTAAGTTCGGATAAGATACGGATCGGATAGTAAATGTTTCGGATCGGATAATTTTCGGATTCGGATATTTACTTTGCCAGTACCGCACATGAAATAGATCTCTAAGGATTACCATATTTTTATTCCGGAACTTTAATTTTCATTTATGTACCTTGCAAGATATGAAATATAAAATATTTCAGCTAGGAAATTTTATTCAATAGGTACACAAAAAGTGGTTATTATTTTTACAACTGTATCTTCTGAGTAATTGAAGACTACACATGACCTAACCAGAAAACAGCATGTCTAAATGGAGGAGCAATAACTTATACCAACCTGTACTCAAGAATACTATCTTCTCTGCAGTGAAAAATTACAAGAAATATGTTTACTGGATAAGCATGAACTAAATCTTTATAATTTGGCAACATTAAATTTGTTATTAAATCAGTGAATAAAACACCCTGCCTATGATGTTTTATTTGAATAACCATTGTTCTTCCTCTAATTTGTAGTCTTATAACAAATGAACTGGTAGGCTAATATAAATAATTGAAATGGTTGTAAACAAGTAGGCCAACATTATATTATTTATTTTGGACTAACAAATTTGGAGACTGGATGATAAAAGAATCAAATGTTTATGAATAAACCAAATTTAATAATGTTTTTGGCAATATCACAACTTCCAAACTGTGATTGTAAAACTTGGTAATAAAGGCCAAATAACAAACTCCTTGACTTTAGTGGTAACTAAAAATTACAAGTTAAAATGTAATAATTTTGGTAAAGTTAGGCTATATAATTTAATAAAAGTAGGCCTAGATTAGGCTACTCCACTTCAATAATTTAATTTCACCATGACTATCATCCTTGTCATTATGATATAACTCCTTAGCCTGTTGGGATTTAGTAAAAACCAAACATATACATATGGTCAGACAAGTGAAAAAACAAAGACACATTTTAATATGATGACAGCCGACAGCCTAATTACTAAAATACCAGAATCACCGATCTTAAACAGTAGCAGACATCACAACATACTTTTAGGCCTAGCACGACTTAGGCAATAAAACAAAGACTCAGTAGGCCTTCTCTGTATGAGTTAAAAAAACAATCTATGACCAAAAAATGTCCTTTGTTTTATAAATTTACTAACTAGTTTGAATGTTTGTTCACTAAAAAATAGAGTCTTTGTTTAGTTTGTCACCAGAATGTAAACATCCAACATAACCTTGACCTTCAACTTGCATTTCAGACATTCAGCGACTTCACAATAAACTTTGTTATTTTTAGAATTTCCAAATAATGCTATTCTTTTTCGGTTCCATTTTAAAGAAGTGAATTTAACAAAATCAAATAAAACCGAACGATGAAACCTGTGTAAATAAATAATAGATAACTAAGCGATGCTCTCGTGAATCCGTCGTCGCTGCTTCGCATCGTCGTAATACACAACCAGCTTAAAGAGGTCTCGTCCGGGGGTAAAAATGTGAAGTCTTTTCTTGGAGTATGATAGCTGTAGATGGATTAAGCTCTTAGATCATACCGGGAAACTTCCCCGCACATAAAGCTATGTAACTCGTTTTTTGCAAATCAGCAATATTTTACTCAGTGTTTTAAAGGTATTGAATGTAAACAGAAAATAATTTTAAATTTAATACACTAACATTTCTGTTTGCATAACGCAACTTTGGAATTATGACTTACTCTATGGGAGCTTGCTCATTGAATCGTGAGATGTTGAAACAATCGGATATTGACTATCGACTGTAAATTATCGACTTATTTGCCAGTAATCCACTACTATTGTCTCGTTCTCGTTGTCTGCATCCATGCATCGATGCATTGTTACGTACCGAAACCGAAAAACAAAGTTACAGGCATTTCGTCACGTTATCTTGAACCATGTCGACAGAGTCAAAGCGTTTTTTAATGGTCCAAACGTATTTATTTTTTTGTTTCTGGCTTTTGATCCCCAGATATACAGTCTATCCGAAAAAGTCGGATTTATACTGAACCTTAACGAATAACGAAAAACCTTCAGATCGGATTCGGATATCCGATCCGATCCGATCCAAAACCGAACCGGCTTTTTGGATATCCGCACACCTCTAGTATAAAGTGACCATAATTAATGTTTATAACACAGTTTCTTAATCAGAAGTACAGTCAATATTTTCAAATGGTGACTAGTTTGGGAACAAATATTCATTAATGAAATTTTAAATACCCCCGTCACAGCAAACCTGCATACTCAGCGAATTTCCAATGCATAATACATGTCTTAATACCATATAAAGCCACATACCAAGTTTCATAAAAATATATTCACATATAAGTGATATATACAATTTTAATTATTCTCCATAAGAGTAACATTGGTGATGAGTACGTAGGTTTGCTGAAACAAGGAACACAAACAATTGTTTTTTATGCAAATATAAATAGTATTTAACTAGGTGAAGCCACATACCAAGTTTCATCAATATTCAATCATAAGTAAGCATTATATAACATTTTAATTATTCTCTATGAGAATAACATGGGAGCTGAGTAAGCAGGTTTGCTGCAACAAGGAACTAAAAAATGGGTTTTTATGCAAATATCAATATAACTCAACAAGGTGAAGCCACATACCAAGTTTTATTAATTTGTGTTCATAATTAAGGGAGTCATTACATTTTACTTATTCTCCATAAGAATAACATGGGGGCTGAGTACGCAGGTTCGCTGCTACAGGGATTATCAAAAAAAATAATTTTTTTTGTGCAAATATCTAAATACCAGTACTACGTGACGCCACATGCCAAGTTTCATCAATATACATTCATTAATAATTGAGATATCAAATTTTATTTATTCTCCATAAGGATAACATTGGACAACGTACTGTGTTTAGCACTTTGAATATCTCTGCAATGGTTGGACGTAGAATCACAATTTAGACACCAAAATGATTGTTTTGTGGAGCTGAATTGATTGGGAAAAGCAAATGTGAAGTTTACATTAAAATTAACTTAGGAAAAGCCAAAAACCTTTTTCCCATAAGATTAACATAGGAGATTTTTTGAGCAGGTTTTTTTTGATTTTATCCGCAACCACTTAACCTAGCTTAATAATTCAAAATACCATATTATTTGTTTTTTTAAGCTCTATAACATGGGCTAAACCAAAATTAAGTGTTTTAGAAAATTTAGGGTAAAAAATAAAAAAAACTGATTTTTGGACAATTTAAAACCCCCATAAACCCCCCTTCCCATAGTCCGATTTTTCTGGTTTTCGAACTTAAAGTTATAAATGTCACTTTACACATTTGAGTGAAATTTCATCGAAATCTGACGTTTTTTACTCAAGTTATCGCATCCACGGACACATATATATCAATTTAAACGAATAGTGTTTTAGTCATCTGGGGACCTCAAAAAAAAAGTTGTCATGGTCTCGGGCTTAAGTCTTACCATGAGACCTACGGTAATAGCTTCTTCCCTACAGGGGAAATTCGCTAAAACTAGAGGCCTGAAGGGGCAATAGCCCCGAACCTTCCCAAATACTCTGCATATTTGGTTGAAAAATAAAACAACATAAGTAGGAACACATGTCAGTTTGTAAATAAAGTAGACAATCACATATTTTAATGTAAACAGAGCAGACGTTTTTAAATCCCCATGCTTTCTTATGGGGGATGTTTTACGTTATTTCTCGTTTGCTGGTTACATTTTAGAAATACTGCTATTTTTCCTGAGTCCCTGGGATCAAGACCTTACATTTGAGCTGTCTCCCATTATCTTACAACTTTCCAAACCGCCACAATTTTTACTTAAAAAGTTTGCTCAGAGAATTATATATAAAGATAATGTGTTGACTTTTGTTAATTTAACAATGTTAACTTTTTGTTAATGATTTAAAAATGGTAGGTAATTTTTTCTGTAACAAGTCAACATTTGAAACTAGTGGAATAACAACAAGTAAGTAGTCAAGTTTCGTTGGGATTTCACACTGCGGTATTTAAATTTAAGATGTTAGGAATGACTGTGTTTCCTCCCACCCTCCTTTGATTATTAAAAAGATTGAAAACTGTTATACAAGGCATTAACTTTTAACCTTGTAAGTGAAGGTAATGTGTTAATTTGTTACATTGCCAGATATTTATTAATATATTTTAATTTTTCATATTTTATATCAGTAGAATTACTTTTAGAGGGTACACCAAAAGCTTATAAGGAAATGAAGTTCAAACCCTAAACTTTATAATTGACAAAACTCGTATATTTAATTAGTTAAACAATAATATTCAAATGCCATGTCTTTACAATTTATATTTTTGGACTAGGTCTAAACACTCAAACTTTCTCGGACACGTTTCCCCAAAATTGTATTGATACAATCCAACTCCCCCTTATACTTCCACATTCTAATCCTGTGTTTGCGATATTTACAATTGGTGAAGGTTCAACAAGCTGACAAAAATTAACTATTTACAATTTTATTAATTTGCAACTTATAGAAAAATTAAAATTGTTTTATAATAACTAAAACTCAGCTATCTACTTCACACACTTAATAGGTTGGTTAAATTACTTTCAATTTCCATTAAATTTTAATTAACTGAACAGACTTACTTCTCAGTCTCCTATTATAAAGCAACAATTTTTAATGGTATAGTTGTTAAGAAAACACCTACTGATATATCAACTAGTTTTTGAATGATTTCCTTGAGTTAGATATCATTAAAAAAACTTAACGAGATTAATTTCTACTGACTACTTAAATCGTCAGCGGTGCACTAACTACTTTCAGCCAAACCATTCAAGTTCAAACACTTTTAAAAGAGGAATTAATTAGTTGCTTTGCGTAGACGTGCAAAAACCTGCATTCATTATGAATGATCTAATGTTTTTGTCACCAGCCCAAAAATGAAATCAAATGTTACGAGAGTCATGCGGTTAGTATCACCAGATACCTTATATAAACAACTCGTCTGAGCTATTTTGTTTTGTCAGGCGTTGAATTATTTGTATAGACGAGGCCCTATTTCTTTTCTTCTTTGGGTAAACAATTTCATGGAAATTCTGAAATCATTACGTATATGATGCATGTTGTTCTGATATTCATTACTTACACAACCTACATTTATCTGGATTGATTAAAACAGTGTTTCAATAGATATCTGTTAAAATACCTACTGTTTTTGTGGTCTTGGAGAAAACTGGGCAACACCTGTTCGCATTATCCTTGTGTACTGTCAAATGTATTGTTCTAATAAACTGATTAAATTTTCCAAAAAGAAGTTTAATATTCTGTTTTAAATGAATGTGTGGAAAACAATGCGTGACTAAGTCGAGTGCTTAGATAATTTTCTTTCTCAGGAATGAATTCTAAAACTTGTGGAAACAAACTCCATTAAGTTTATTAAATCCTTAAAACTGTTGCCATATTAAAATAAAAAATAGGCCTAAACTTTATAAATTGATAGAACGAAATATATTCGTAGAACATTTTTTTATTTAACATGAATTCACATTGGGTTAGTACAGTAATAAAAACAGGTTGTTAATTATTATTAAGAATAATTTTAAGGATGTGTCAGTTCCAGTTCTTGGTTCCATCAGCTTTTGGGGTGAAAACCAACAACGAAAACCAATTGATAAATATCGATTGCGGTTGTGGCTGTATCTCATAAATCGGCCGTAAATGACAACTGTGCTTTGTTATATTGGTCTAAAAAATCATCGAATCAAGTGATGTCGGTCATTAACGATGAAACCGATTATTATTATTGTTATTATCGAATCACATAATTTCAGCTGTAAAGGGTGATTGCACTGTGTAATCTTAGCCATAAATGAACATCTATCGCACTTCACTAAATCAGCCGTAAATGACAATCACGTTGCGATCTATCGCACTTCACTAAATCAGCCGTAAATGGCAATCACGTTGCGATCTATTGCACTTCACTAAATCAGCCGTAAATGACAATCACGTTGCGATCTATTGCACTTCACTAAATCAGCCGTAAATGACAATCACGTTGCGATCTATTGCACTTCACTAAATCAGCCGTAAATGACAATCACGTTGCGATCAGTTGTAAATGTCAACCGGACCTACGCTTCACCAATGTAATAAACGATCGAACTACATAATAACGGTCGAAACGTCAACTTTCGACCATAGAATCAAACAAAATGACAAAAGGATTATGTGACATCGGCTGAAACTGCACCTGAACCACTGATAATCAATATTGATGAATTACTGAGCTTAATATATTTTAACTATCATGGTTAACTCCAGAGAAAATTTAATTGTAAAATATTTTTTGAAAAAGTAATGAGAACCAAGCAACTTCAACCGATTTATACAACAAAAAAAAACTGAAACCAAACTTGAAAATATGTAAACCTGACACATCTCTATATAATTTTTTACAATTTTGAAAAGAACGTAAAAGTATTTTATTTTGAATAGTCTATTCCAACCAACATTCAAGATTTAATTTAATTTATTTTCCCAAAAACAATGCACTCTTATGATTTTTATTACTTTTTATAAGTCACTTCTTGATTGTAAAATAGTCATCCTCACAACCATGAGAGGAAAAATTCTGCAATAATAAATTTACAAATATTCTTCTTCCCTGACAATGTTTGAATGTACCAACCATGTTAATAATTACATTATTTTTTTAAATGAACAATTTCAAAATCATTGTGCCATGAAAATATATAAAAATGTAAACAACAAAAAAAGCTGTATTGGGAGCTAAAACGACAATAAAAATCGAAACTGTTTCAACACATTTCTGATTCTCGTACAAGTTTGAACCATCTCAATACAAGTGCAAGGTTGGAACAAAGCTCTTACTTGGGACTGAGTGCGTGTGATGTCGGGCGACCCCTGGCTCCTGGTGTCATCATCGTAGGTATGGAGCAGCTGAAACAGTCGCCGGAACAATATTATATGGGCATCCCTTAACTGTCATCAAAGATGGGGTATGATTTTGGCGTATTATGAGGTAGAAAAATCCTATTACAAGTGGAAGGATCATTAGTTAATAGTAGAGATGTGCGAGTACAGGTTTTTTAAGTTGAGTCGAGTAAATGACAAAATATTTGAATCTCGAGTTTGAGTCGAGTATACAAATAACAAAAAACACATAGGTCGAGTTGAATTGGATCAAAACAATGTATAGGGTACCATTTATAAATGTTGTTATTAAAATATACTTTTATAGTCACTATTACCTGAAAATAACAATAGTAAGTAAAATAAATGGATTCCTGTTTCATTGAAAAAAGGACAGTACATTTATCTGAAAATAAATCATACCAAAGTAGTAATTGCATAACATTTTGCCATGAAGATAAAATACTTTCAATCTGTTGGTATTAAGGTTGTTATAGCCTATATGGTATTAATTAACAGTTTCATTAAAAAATAATCTCCGTTTTTTATTTTATTTCCTCCTTTTTATCTATCCTATGTTTTGTATATTATGTTTAGGCCTAAGCTACATCTTTCTACGAATGGAGAAAATAAAATTACATTTAGGACTACAAGTTAAAATAAAATTTATTTTAATGTTTAAAAGGCTTATTACATGGTAAAACATTAGCCTACTTACTTACCACACAAAATGTAATTACTACATATCTTAGCATTAATTTTAACACTAATAGTCCTAATAAGAACAATCAGTTATTAACAACATTAAGAGGTTTGAAAATCAATTGATGAAATTGAAGCCATGTCTTAGAGTTTTAAAATATTACAAATTATTTAAAAAATCATTAATGAAACTTAAACAAGACCAAAACAAATCACTTGTCTTTAAAAACAGCTCAATGCCAAAGGACAGTTGAGCCTAAAATTAATGGATTGACTCAATTTAAATTAGTATGGAACAAAAAACAAGCACAAAATTGTCATGCTTACCTATTTGATTTCATTACAGATATGTTTTTGATATTTTACTTCAAAAAATGACAAGGTTAGGTTAACCTAAAAGTGGACTATACAGACAGTGTTCATACGACTCAATCTGAAGGTCCTGGGTAAATCCATTTTGGTATAAAGATTAACACAAATTTATAAGCCACAACTTACTTATTTATTAATAAAACACTAAAATCCACATCACAACTTTTAACACTTCAAATGCGTTCACACTCAATTAGAATTTACAGACGACGCGCGGCCGCGGACGACCCTTGGTAGCGCGGGTAAACGGCAGGAGTAATCTCGCTCGAAACGTTCGAGTTGCAGTAAAACCTCGAGTTTCAGTGTAATTCAATTGTTTTCTTAATAATTTGAGGAATAAACCTGACTTCAAAGAGTCTGGATTACACCACCTGCTGCCATCATCAGATAATAAACAGAAAACTCACTCAAATGAAGTTTTTATAAGCTCTGTCTCTAATCCTGAAAAATTAGATCAATATACGTTAACATCCTCTACCTTTTCGACTTCGTCCTCAAAGTTGTCCCCGGCATTGGACTCCTCCTTCTTGCTCCTCTCCATGAGCGTGGCTCGCTTGGCGGCCAGGTAGAAGGAGCGTTTGATGCGCAGGTAGTAGGTGTCGGCGACCGCGCGCACCGTGTAGTCCGGCACGAAGGTGTAGCGCAGCATGGACTCCAGGTTGACGCTCTGCAGGCTGCCCAGCGGCTGGGCAGACAGGGCCGTCGGGGACTCTGCTGTACAACCGATACCTTCACACTCTACTACCACTCGGAGACACCGTCACAACGTCCGAGTACAGAGTGTCCATGCTGGATTTGGCAGAACTCGTCAAAAGGGGCAAAATTCTTCATATAAACTTTATTTTAAATCGCTTTGTTTACCGTCTGTCTACCTATATGTGACTTTTATTCAATGCATCAAGTCTTAAGAACCACTTCCGGTAATGATTTCAAACTTGGCATTTATATTACAATAGAGGGCTAATTTGAATTAAATTTGGTGTTTCTATCTTTAACCCTTTCAAAATTGTGGCCATTTCAATTGTTAACAGCTTAATATCTTGAAAACGGCAAATTATTGAGTATTTCATTAGTGTATTTTAAAAATGTGGAATTTTAAGTAAAAAATATTGGTATAAAGATTACAAATATCATTCAACCTAGAGCTGAGCAATTGTAGGTTTTATAATTCTAAATAAATTACCAGAATTACTATGAGTTTCTTCATAAAAACTGCAATTGCTCAGCTATGGATGAATGATTTATAATCTTTATACCAATATTGTTGACTTAAAATTTCATATTTTTTCCAAACGAAGATCAAATACTCAATAATTTTCCGTTTAAAAGCTAATAAGCTTTAAAACAAAGGGCCGCCATTTTGAAATGGTTAAAGGTAGACACGCTAAATTTAATACAAAATTAGACATAAACTAGTATAATAGAAATGTCAATATTTAAAACCAGTACCTTAAGTGGTTCTAAAGATATGGTGAATTCATTACAAATCACATACAGGCAGACAGATGGAAAACAATGTGATTTAGAAAAAGTTTGTTATGATTTTGTTTGCTCATTTTGATGAGTTCTACCCAAATCGTACATTTGTGCCATACTCTTCGCGGGACACTGTGTATACATGAGCACACTCTAGTAAGTCTAACTGATAAATGTTAAAGTTTCCACAATATTAAATTTTATGGTCCAAAATTAACCAACTCTCACAAAAACATCAAACAAAATGTTCACTTCCTGCAGATCTTTATTTTGTATGGATCTGTTTTGTTTTTGTGAATCGTCATCACATCTTAGGGACACAAATTTGTGGTAAATCTTCAGAAAATAGACACAAAATTGTGTGGTAAATCATCAGAAAATAATCAATCAAAGACACTGGAGGAGTTTAACGAATCACATCTATTGGTGATAAAGTAGTAGGACATTTAATCAAAACAAACATTCTACATTAATGAAACTGTAGGTGGTTCAAAATGCTGAATTGAGAAATAATCAATCCACCATTATGTGTTAATTGGTTGAATTGATACACAAGGGTGACTAACATAGATCAGTATCCTTTTTTTGGTTAATGTAATTTTAATTTACTCTGGCTTTTGATAATAAATTATCCTCTTAACACGCTGTGGGCCACCAATGGCGGGCAGTCCCGGTGTGTAGCAGCGAACCCGATTGGCACAGACGAATTCAAATATTTCGGTCTGACAAATCGCAAAACACTGTGCGGTGCTGTACTGCGTTACCACGAGAGTGGACGTAGTTCGCTGAAACAGTCACAGATAGCAGCGCTGCCTGGATAGTAGCCGGTCCTCTTGTATTGCCAATCGGAGGGAGAAAAACGGGGCAAAAAGTGGTTTTCTAAGCATTGCCGGACGGGAATTTGACGGGGAAATTTAGTACCAGAACCTAACTACATTGAAGAACACAGTCTTTCCAAACAGCGGGAAACAAGCAGCTTGTCTAGGACGAGTGCTGGTTATTCAGACTTGCACTGAGTTTGCATGGACACTACCGCCCGACCGGTAGTCAGCGCCCAGCGACTGCTTGGCCCACCGACCAGTTGGTGACACGCAGCAAACGTGTTAACCTCGGTTGGCCATACATGGTGATATAGTACAATATAGAACATGTACTATTTTGTTTATATTTCTAAGTGTCACAAATATATTTGTATTTATATGTTGAAGAATGCTTTAAATACTTAAGAAACTTTAAAATAACAACATAGTCTCCTAATTTCATTTGACATGGAAGATTTGATAATGGGACAGCATCTCAGTTCCAAAACTAGTAATATCAAAAAACTAATGAATTGATGAAGGCAAGGTATGTAGCATTATTTCTTAATGATTTGTTTTAAACCATTAAATACTGAAAAAAGTATATATTCGGATATCAATATCTGATGGAATAGGCTAGAAAATAATTGTCTTATGAATTAAAATATATTATATAATTATACACTTATAAAAAAAATCAAATTCAGGGAGGTAATTTCAAAACATAACCTAATACTAAAACAAAAACAAAAATGAAGTAAAAATTATGAAACCAGACTGCAAGGTAATACAAAAAGCAAATTTGGTATATTGAAACATA
The DNA here is from genome assembly GCA_963675035.1 of Allygus modestus. Classification (NCBI taxonomy): domain Eukaryota; kingdom Metazoa; phylum Arthropoda; class Insecta; order Hemiptera; family Cicadellidae; genus Allygus; species Allygus modestus. The sequence continues at coordinate 351,328,180 of OY776111.1, read as the reverse complement.
TAAACTTAAAATAAAAAATAAACAAAAAATGCAATCACCCAGTTTAGGCTCACCAACGCCAACATTTTGAGTGAGGGCCTGCATGCCGAAGTAAGTGAAAGGACCAGACTCAAACACCAGGTTCTCTCGACCCATCGTCACTTCCACTCGACCCTCCAGGATGAGCACGAAGTAGTCAGCGGCCTTCCCCTGAAACCAGACAGAGGCATAAACTGACACTGCACATGCGAGGGAGTGACCGTCAAACACACAGTCTTACAACCTAGGTCAGTATGCTAGGCAGCTGTAGTGTCATGTATATACTAAAGAACTCATCAGATGAAATATTCCACTTAACCAAAACTAATAATAATGTATAGTAACTAATAATAATAGCGGAGAACGGATCATCAAGAAGAATAGATATTATAGCTATTGACAAGAACAACAAATCTGCATACATAACAGTCAGGTTCGAAACTGGATCAGATCAGCCTGTAGACGTTGACGTTCAAGAGAAAGAATATATGAGCCAACAATAAACGTCTTTAAGTAAAAATATAGATGCGAAAAAATAGAGGTTATTGGTTTATTTATTGGACCAGATTAAATTAAAAAGAAGGTATTACTAACAATATCAACATTTGCTGTAAAATTCAGTGTTCAATCATTTGATAGAACTCCACTGATCCAAAAATTTGCTTAATCCAAACACAACTTTTGGGCATAAACAAAATGTTAAGAAACAGTTAATAGTAAACAAGATTTTTAATTGTTTTGCTCTATTAAAAATAAAAATACTCTTTAGCTTCATAGCAAAAATAAAAAGTTACCTTAAAATTAAAATAAAAAGCTAAGTTTATCTTTTAGTTTGTTTAAGATGAAAGGAACGAGTTTCAAAGTTTACTTTTGAATGTTAAAGACATCAGTTATTCAACTTAAACAGTTTAAAGATGTAACTTACTTATGTATAAGATATAAGTAACTCATTTGTCATCCACACACATATATACGGCGGGGTGGACTGACTCACCTGATGCGCAAGATAAGGGTTAGGGGCTTTGACCTCGGTCTATTTTTAGCGCAGCTGAACAATAGATGGACCTAAGGACAAGTTGGAGGGTTGGGAAACCCCGACTGTGTTTTCATTAACAGAGCGCAACAAACGTACAATACAAACATGCGCTACTTAGTTAACATTCCATTCAAATTGCAGTTTAAATGAATGATAACTGTACAATGCACCTATATAATAAATAGATTTTCACAGTTAAACATTTAGTTTCTGAATCACAAAATTTAGTAATCCGAACAGGGCCCGTCCCAATTGGTTCGGAATAGCGGGGTTCTTGTGTATTTAAAACTGATGGGCTTCAAGATGGTTTAAACACTAACATGTCTAGCCAATTAAGATGCTGCATGTTTCACACATATAATTAAAAAACCCAATTAACAACATGTATACCTAATTTTTATTTTAGACAAGCACAGACACTATGTATACGACTTACCTGTTGATAAATTATGGTGTGAGGATCGTTTTTACTAATTTCTCTGTGTTTAACTTTGATGTGATATATTATGTCTTGCTTAAGTAATCTACTTAGAATTGTTTCTGAAATATTCTCTGGCTTGAAGGCATCGACAGCTGAAATAATTAGGAAAAGAGTGAATGAATTTGCTCTGTTAAATAGAACACATATAACAGAGATACACTGATTTGAAATTGGGAATTATATAAAAATAGGGTTCTACAATTTTATAAAAGCTAATCATGTGTATACAAGAGATTTTTATAAATCAGATTATAACAGACATGATAAAATGTTGAACTCACAAATGAATGCAACTTAATCAATTTTTGCTAAACATTTGTTGAATAGTTATTACTATTTTTGAAGTCTTAAAATTTGTTCACCAGAGTGGCCACTGAAACAAATTTTATAATTCCCGGTTTATCCCTGGTTTTCCCGGCCTTAAACTGCTAAAACTGCAGTCCTATTTATTATATAGGGCCGCCGATAACACAATCGATCTGGCAAATAGCGATAGCAATGTAATATCTATTTCTTGTAAATTTTGTTAAGAACATCCTGTAACCGCAGTACTAAAAAAGAAATAAATAATGTGCAGATTATTATTAAAAGTATGTTTACAAATGTAGTCATACACTAAACAAAGAATATATAATAATAATCAACCAATTAAAGAAGTCCTCAGAGCCAAGGCCCCTATATAAAATATAGGAATCACTATAATTCTGCATTCAAATATCAGTATTTGTTTTCATAGCGCACAACTAATTATTTCACACTAGGGGTGTGCGAGTACTCGAAACTTAAGAGTTTTCGGCCGAGTATTTTAATACTCAAACTCGACTCAAAGTTTTGAGAACTACTAAAAAGTTTGAGAGAGTATTTCCTGCCGATTTCCGGACGATCGCTAACGATTGCGACCAGCCAAAACGCATAGTAACGGCCGCTAAAGGTGATCGCATCACGTAAAATCGGCCGAAAATGACGACCGCTAACGATTGCGACCGGCCAAAACGATAAGTAACGGCCATAAAAGGCAATCGTATCACGTAAAATCGGCTGAAAATGACGACCGCAAACGATTGCGACCGGCCAAAATGCGATCGCATCACATAAAATCGGCCGAAAATGACGATCGGACCGCGCAATTACGGGCCATGACTAACGATTTCCTCATTTAATATTGATCCTAAGTGATGTCTGGACCAGTTGAAATTGGCCAAATGACAACCGGGTCCTTTTTCATCGGCAGGAAACGAATGTCAAACCGTGTTTAGTTCCTCAATACGTAATCCAGTTTGATTGTACTGGCCAAAACTTAGTTACTCATGTATTAGTTAGAAACCATGTTTAGATTATCAAAACTAGGGTGGTTTCCAAATCCCATTACACTATTTTAAACTACCAACTGATGGCAAATACTCGCTCGAAAATACTCGAAACTCAAAAATAATTGGCACTACTCGACTCGACTTGATTAAAAAAATCACTACTCGCACACCCCTATTTCACACTATGCTGCAGTAACAAATCAAAGCGGTTCTCTGATCAAATTAGTTGGGAGACATAAGAAATTATTAAATCTAGGTGCATACAACAATTATGTGCCGGCAAGACCTTGTGACCGGTTGCCTGGTATACCATACAAGACACGGCGAATCAGTGTTGAGCGATATGGTTACGTATCATGAAACGGCGATACAATATGTATCGACATCAAATATTGTATCGTGCCGTTTTTATGTATCACGATAACTATATGACCTATGTTATATCTTGCCGTTCAAATTTCATTGATATTATGTTCCATTCAATTCTTTATTCATGAAAAACTACATTACTGGAATAATTATGTCTCATGTGTATGAGTCTACAAGGGACTAAAAATTAAAACTATTATCAATGTATACAATTTTGATGACAGTTACATTTTATCATACTAGAACAAATTAAAAATGTTAATTGTTTTGGAGATAACTATTCTTATAAATACAAGGATCAAAGGAATATATTTTAATGACTCACATTTAAAGTTTTATACAAACAAATCGAATGGGTATAGTTTTGGACCATCTACCGGAAGAAATTTGTGATATTAAATCAATTTATTAATTGAAAGAATATTTTTCACGTGATTGCGTGTGTGGCAGTCCATTCACTCCCCAGCAAAGTATGAGCCGAGTCTCGTTACTGTGCGGTCATGCGTCTTATTTCTACAGCAATTCAAAATGGCGGCATCAATTGAAAATCCCGCCAAATATGAGATACGCAGTTTTATTCGGTTTCTGAGTTAAAAAATGTCCAGACCATAGAAATTTTTTGAAAGACACCAAAGAAAGTTTATGGTGAAAGTGCAAACAAGTCTTCAATTCGACTTCAGGGGAAAAAATGGTGAGACAGGTTTAATGACAAGAAAATACATTGTGCACGACAAGGATCGGAGTGGCAGGTCATTGCTCGCTGAAGACGATTTGAAAGAAAGACTTGAGGGAACATTTTTAGGAAATCAGCTGCTAAAATCTTATCACATTACATAAATTGATCTTGTTTTTTGCACTTTCACCATAAACTTTCTTTGGTGTTTTTCAAAAAATGTCTATGGTCTGGATATTCAGAAACCGAATAACACTGCGTATCTCATATTTGGCAGGATTTTCGATAGACGTCGTCATTTTGAATCGCTGTAGAAATAATACGTAAAACGCAGCAACGAGACGCTGCTGATACTTTGCTGGGGAGGTGAATGGACTGCAACACCCGCAATCGCGGTGAGCTGTGCTGGGTGCTGTAAGCAAACGTTATTTACTTTCTGGATGAGCCTCATAACAAATTATTAATCAACGTGGAAAAACTATGTTTTAAAATTAAGAACAATTTATTTGTATGAACTGTATTGCATATTGTAAAAATGTGACATACCATTTTTATATTGATATCTTTCAAACAATACATTAATAAAACAAAATAAACCCAGAATAAATAAATGTCAACACTCATTTTTCTAAAATATAACCTCATCATAAGTATGATTGTTTTGGTTTAATTTCATGACAACTTCATTAAGGTTACAAACAATCGTTCTATGGTTCATAAGTTCGTAAGTTCAACGGTCAACTTACAAGTGCTAAGGAACTGGAATGTGGCAAGGGTAAGCTGGGGCGAGATGTGGATTCGTTGGTTTTCACTGCGTTCAGCGAATGACGTGAAGTCTTTCTTCATAGAACGATTCTGACTTCTCCTGTTTTTGGATCTGTTGTCCGCTATTTTAAACAATTTAAAATATAAAAAATGATTAAACATAATCTCAGGTACGGATATATTATGGTGAATATTTCAATGTCCTACTAAGGTTTCATTAAACTATCTGCAAATAAATGAGTAAAACACTAGTGTTTAATCTACTTCTTTAATTTCCTAAAAGAATTGTTGTGAGGTCATCTACGTTATTAGTTCATCACCAATCTGACGATTAAGGTGTCAAAATAGAGGGATTGTCCTCTAGATGTATCGAAAACAATTTATGTTTCCCTCCAACATCAGGGCTCCGACCATGTTTGATCTTAATTTAATATAACCCTTTTAAGAAACATTTGTAACTAAAGACTGTCACAGTGCTGTATCGGTTACTTACTGAATTTCACTTTATGTCTGCAACATCAAGATCTCCCATGAGGAGAATGGGATATCAGCTAATTTATAATATTATTAATTTTATTATTAATTATTATAAGGTTGAAGCAACATATCTTTACATAAAATAGCTCTTGTTAGTTTAAACACTACATAAACAGCAAAAAATATCCAACTTATTTTACAAAACTGAATATCTGCTTGATGGATAAATATTAATGGACAACCAATGAAATTGTGTTGTTTTATAAACATTCTTACAGAGAATACACCAAATTTTAGGATGGACTTGGAAAACAAAAAGAATGAGTACTGACTGGTACCGGAAACGCAAACATCACGTTAGCCAAACACTAGGACGGCACTTACTCCAGACGTCAGTCTCGTCCATGATCTCCGCTTGGATGAGCTCCTCGATGACATCCTCCAGAGTGATGAGCCCCACAGTCTCGTAGAACGGGTCCGTGTCCCCTTCATTGTTCACACGGTGCACAAACGCCATATGTCCTTTGATACCTGAACAAACAATGTATACTGTAATGATTGAAACGGATATAGGCTCTAAACCTATACTCTAATATAAGAGTAAGGTTTACGTGCTAGGTTGCTAACTTGGAACTCTAATCTCAAAAACGTCTTCAACGATTTCCTTAAAAAGTTGGAAATAACTTATTTCTGGGTTAAAAATAAGTTCTAGACATGTTTCCCCAGGAAAAATAATCTCATTATGTAAAAACTATCATTAGGCTCATGCAGTTTAAAATCAAAACAAAAGAAGCTGTTTTTAATCAATCAATGATCTGTCAAAGTACTGTAAGTATTAACATGTGGTTTCCTGAGAACAGTGACTAAAACCATGGTTTCATTAACAAGAAGACAACATGTTTTCTTGGGTTTGAACGTCCTGACATTGTTGTAGAAAAGTTACTAGCATTAAGCGGCTCTTTGTGAAAATGTTATTGAAAGCTTGTGCCAAACTTGGGCCACCTGCTCGTTCAATTACTTATGAACGAAAATAGTCCTCTACGATAAAACATTTTTCTTGAGTAGTAAGCATCATGACTATGTAAACTATTCTCAAACAAGAAAGAACAAGAAAATATAATAAACAAGAATATGTGGCAACAATCAACAATTGAAACAGCTGATCTCCAAGTTAACTAAAGCTGATTTAGTTTCAGTACTGTTTGTTTGGTGCATACCGTATTATTGTTAGTCAGTTTAATTATTTACTGTCCATCTATTTACTGTTTAACTATTAACCATCCCCCCCACAACCCCCCTCGGTTGTTGTTGGGGTGGTGGAACTACTTATACTCCCATGAACAACCTATGATTGCAAAGTTGGTGTGTAGCAATGGTTTAAACTATGGGAAAAATCAAGACATACTGTTTACTAATATCAGTCATATACCGTCAGCGAACAATATACATATAAATTATACAGAAGCCACCACTAATGATAAAAGCCACTTTTCAAGATTATATATATATTTATTTATACATGCAAAGAGGGCCTTGTTGGAGCCATTATTTTATTTCCTATTTTCTTAATAAGCTTCTGCTTAACACTTATAACGAAACATCGGTCTGTGAGGCCGATAAGACATTTTTTTTTTTTTTTATTACGTCGATCCTGAATCAGTTAAAATTATCATCTCCAAAGTACCTGACTAAAACCCTCCTATCCTATAAGCAACATTTTCAATTTATGTTCATATTTCTTTAAAGGTTTTTTCTGCAAGAATTTTTTTGTCGGCTTGACAGACTGACGTTTTGCAAGCTTTATACATTTGAGTGTATGGAAAGAGACCGACGTTTCAGTTCATCTAACTCCAGACTTCACTACTTTTTACTTTCTCCCCCCTACACCATAGTATATGGAGAGAGTATTGTTTTCGTCAACATTTAAGAAATTGAGTTGTTAGGGAAATGGAAATATTCGTTTTGGTGCTCCCTGAATCCAAAAAAGTGATTTTTGAGTCTGTGTGTCTCTCTGTCTGTCTGTCTGGATGTGTACAGAGCTAGAGACGACACCAGTAGACAGATTTTGATGAAATTTGGTATGCAAGTCCACGATAACCACGATGTCTCTAGGCGTTTTTTTTCATTTTTTGTTATTTTTTATTTTTAAGTGTAATTATCTCCCAAAAACCGCCAAAAAACATGAAAAATCCAAATTTCTCAAAAACGGCTCTCACGATTTTAATTAAATATTAGTAGTTTGTAGAGATTTAGGTTTCCAACAAAATGACACCACCCGAATTTCTGGGAAAATTCGGGTTCAGAAATTACAGGGCTAAAAAATTTCAAAAATTCTGTTTTTTCATAAAAAAAGTTGTGCTAAATAAAATTTACATGTCACAATTAAAGCTCAAAAAACTAAACAATTTAGTATTTTGAATTATTATCCTACGATTACTGGTTGAGGAGAAAACTGAAACTTTCATTTAGCGGTAAACACAGCACGTTGTCCAATGTAATTCTTATGGTGAATACAAGAATTACAATTTCTCTCTTATTTAATGATTAATTTAATTTAAATTTGATATGCAGGTCAAGTTAGCATTAACCAACAGAGGATATTCAAAAATATGAATCCCCTAACTCTGGATTCCCCTCTTAAAACCACTGTGTGTAGCAAAGGATTTTGTAGGGACCCCAAAAATGGGATTTGGGTGAACATTTCTGAAAAATGATTTTTTAGAAGATTTTCTGTGCAAAATACCATACTTTATATTGTATATTTTAGTCAATAAAAAAGTAATTTATTATTAAAGCTGGGCTAAAAGGGAGAAAGTATGTGTCAGTCTCCTGATATCGTTTATTATTAATCAATGTATAATCAAATATAGTTCAACAATACGGTAATGTTATACTTTAAACATAGAGTATTATTGGAAAGATTTGATTTTCAAATAGAGTTAAATAAAATGAAGAAATAATTAAAGAACTGACAGACCGACGTTTCGGTTCATGTTATAAAAGTCATGTTTCGTTGTAAGTGTTAATTAAATGTACGAATGAGAATATCGCAACTGCTCGATTCGCTGTAAGGTTTGAATTTCAAACGGTTATACTATAATACAGAAAAACCATGATAATGCCTTAGGTATAAAATATAAAAAAATACCTTTTTTGAAATTCTCTTTGGCAAATACGTGCACCCAAAAATTTATAATCTTTTATAAACGCAAAATTTAAATAAGGTAAATAAATAGCAAACCTTCTTTGAACTGTTTAAATAGTACGTCCAATGTGGTGTCTTCAAACACAAAGTAGCAGGGGTTCTGGTAGAACTGGCAGAGTGTCTTGAGGGGAGTGTTGTCATCGGGATCTACCAGGGCCAGGTCCTTGATGTACAAAACAGTGATGATGTTCCTGCGGGACCCCTCGTACACCGGGATACGGGAGAACCCTGCAACATAAGTCAAGGGTCATCTTACTGTCTGATGACAACAACACACAAAACCTGTATTGGATTTATTTCAACAATTTGATAAGCAAACTAGGTGAGCGAAACTCTTACCCAGCATTGGAAGCCCTTAAATTTGTCCTATGTTTGTGTTCAAGCGCAATGACTTAGGCCTCTATTCTACAAAACAACATTATTGAAGAGGGCCAGATTTCTAAACAGGCTGAGTAGGCTGCAGATTAAAGCGGTCAATTTTGACAGTGTTAGGAGAAAAAATGTTAAAAGCCCTTAGGAAGGACCAATGTTATGGAATGTTTGTTTTTCCTCTTTTCAAGGTAAAACAACCCAACTGAACTTAATAAGATTAATTTCATATCAAGAAACATTTCAACATTTTATCCAACCATAACTTTTATTTCACCTAACCGTGCTTATCATCCTGGAAGAATGTCTGGTTTGATAGGAATAATTTTACTTAAGCTAGTTTTCAAATATATTTAACTCGCTAATATTGTAATACATGTAATCTTTGAAGGTGTCATCATGAGCAAACCACAACAAATTGCAAATCAAAATCCATCCCAACGAAAATATTCTTTAGGATTCCTAAATATTAATGTGTAAATATTAATTCTAGAAATGTCCAAAATTCCCTTAGGTTTTCAACCTAGTGGCATAAAGTATTTTAATGTTTATCAAGGGCGGACAGTTATTTTATTTGGTCAATCAAGTGATTATATAAACATATGTTTTTTATCCCGTCTTCCTGGTGTAACAGGGATTGTACTTATTCTTAAATGAAAGAGGAAGAAGTCCACTATTCAGATTAAATGTAGACGTAATCTATCATTATTTGATGTACCTTAAGCTACATGTATGGCTACTGGGTTAAGTTTAAATTATTAACTAGTGGCTTTCATTTTGTTGTTAATATTTAAATCTTCAATAATATATGTCTCGATGTTTAAATGTAATAAAAATTGGCGGAACCCCACTGTAAGGCAGGACAATTGTGTGAAGATGATGGAGAGTGAGGGGAACTGGTACTGTGTCTCACAGCTAGTCCAGGGCATCCTCTACCACAAAAAACAAACCTATATTGGGATGGGCAGGATGCGGGATGCCTTTGCAAGGTTTTGTCAGTAAAGTAGGCCCAGCCTGACGTCATGTGATAAATAGTTCCCAGGTTAATTTCAGAAAGAGTAGAGGAGGTTTTTCGGTGGGTAAACTACTGGTGGGAGTCCCACACTACAGGCTGGCCAACTGCATGTGTAAAGCATGTAACTGTTTCTCCCTTTTTTGTAAAAAAAAAAACTTAACGTTGATTGCTAAACATCAAACAAGTCATTACCTGATTTCATGATTTCCGATACAGTCTCAAAATCCAGAATTGCGTCATAAGACAGCATGAATGCGTCGTCCAGTTTAGTCATCACGTCCGCCACAACTTTCTTGCGCAACTCCAGAGCTCCAGATATTATGTTCACTTCATCCTTCTCCAGGTCATTGAACTCGGTGGTTAGCTGTGAAAAACAAAAAAGTGTTAAAACTCCCTGTCCAAGACAAAGTAACTTCATCAGCTTGGTAACGTTTGAAATATAGCTATACTTTTTCAAATTGTATGTTGAAAAATACTAGTCAACATGAATCCTACACCATGATACCTAAGCTTGGAGGTAAACCTGGATGAACACCATGATTCCTAAACTTGGAGGTATTAACCTGGAGGTACACCATGATACCTAAACTTACTAACGCTGATATTAACTTTTACTAGTTGTCCTGTTGCAAGAATCTGACCAAGTTTGTACCCAACAAAAGGTTACTTCAGTTGTAAACATAACAAAACATCTGATATTAAAACGGATGATAACATCTGAGAATAATGTGGATAACGTACTTTCAATCAACACGTAGTTTAGACTTCCGCTGTCGGATAGCGCCACTGTTCCAATATTTCAGCCCTTTACTGTATTTAAGTGATGCCCTTTCGTTAAATTCTGAGACATATTGGCAAATCTATATAAAAATACCTTCAATTTGACACCTCAAACTTTAAAATCCGTCCAGCCGTAATGGAGTTATGATTGTGAAGAACAAACCCCTAGTGTATTAATTTATAGGTATCTTAAAAATTAAAACTAATAAATATTAATACAACTATTCATTTTTAACATATTGTTTGTCTCGCTGACATCAGGAGTTCTACTTACATACTACTTCTACAGAATAAAAAATTATCATCCAAATATTTGGCGAATTTGCCTATGTGTACTATATATTTGACATTTTCCCACTTAGTTAACATTCTAAAAGGTAATGGCAGTGACATAAAAGTGAAAAAAACCGATGCTAATTCAACCAAGAGGCTTATTGAGCAAGTCAATATGTGAATTTGTCTTCCTTGGAGAGAATGGAACGGAAAGACAAATGAGTTAAGCTAAGTCAAATGTTATTAAACAAACAAGGCTAAGAATAGCCTAGGGTATTTAATTAAGACACAAAGTAAGGGAAAGTCAAAGTCAGCTTTATAAAATCCTTATAAGATAAAATATCAATGGGTATGTTATTGGTTGTTGTGCATAATGGATTTGGTCTTGGAAATAAAATTCTTTATCTGTGTCTGACTTTTGGCCCATTTATATTTGTTGTAATATTACCCTCTCAAAAAAGATCATATCGTAGATTAAAATATAACATATCCGCTTTGTTTATTCTGTTAAAAAATTATGGCTATAGTACGATTATTTAGTAAAATTTTGCACTAAATTTTGTTTCTATATTTATAACTATAAAAGATGAAAAGTCAATGAGGCTAAAAAGAAACATATTTGGATATGTATGAAAAGTACTAGCCAAGTATAGTTTCGGAAGTAGTAAAAGAGCAGTCAGAATAATGTCAGCTCTGTGCAAATTGTCTAGGAATATTTTTTCATTGATTATGGCAATAGGCTCATAATACATTTGATTACTGACTACAAATCAAAATTTAAATTAAAAGTGTTAATGAGTTTAAAATGTTACAATCCAATTACTTAAAAAGACTAACAAAAGGTGTTCTTTCATATATTTTCAGTCAGGTCTGATTGCAGACCTCCCTCACTGTTTGGTAATGATATTGGTGGGCCCCGCCCTTATTGATCCTGTATTGTGCTCACTTTGAGACAAATTGCTGTTTGTGAGCTGTCTAGAGAAGCATCAGATTGCTTCTTGCATCACCTCACTATTCATAACTATATTTCATCATAGATCTTTCTTATATACATGTCACTTTGCATCTATGTACTTATGCGTTGTATTTATGTACCCGTATTTGATTTTCTTATCTAGTGCCACTATGTTGTGGCTTTCTAAGATACCCTACTGAATTCCCAACAAGGCTCAGCCCATTAATGTCTACTAAACCCATCTTATTACTAGGCACCAAATGACGATGCAAGACTCAACTCTCCTGAGTTGGGTATAACTTTTTCAAAAGAAAGCAAGGTATTCAACAGTGGATTAGCCTAAAGGCAAGGCTGTTTCGTGAAAAACTTCTGAGCTGGCTTCCAAAGAAAATCCGGAGAGGTGTTGAACTGGATTAGGCTTGTAGGCACATCTGTGTGAAGTGAGGCCGATGTGAGGGATGAGTTCAAGGTCAACAAAGCACACCCGCCGCGAGGCGAGGACAGACTCCGTGCGGGAGAACGATTAGTGATATTTTACACAAATTATAATCCTTTCAATATTTACATTGATTTTGAGCCTGATGACAATCTTTAATTGTTATTCTATCATGTAATCAACAATTTGAAAAAATGTCCTATGCATAAACGCAAGTTTCAAAACCTCAAGCTCTATTATTACGATATATGAAGCACAAAAGTTCTTAAATCGTAGGGATGCAGAATTTTACATTTTGGGAAAATATCACAGTGTAAAATGACTAAAGTCATAAATTTGGCCACTTGTGCTTAAGAAATATAGTTTTTTTAAAGCTATTTAATTAATTTGTTGCATTGTGGGTTGTGGTGTTGCAATAGGTTTTTTTAGAATATACTTGCAGATTTTTTTATAAGCATTGCCTTTAGAGTTAAATGTACTTTTAGGTATGTCATACAAAAAGAAAACTTACAATACTGGAAATATGAAACAACTAGTAGGCCTAGTTTTTGTTGTTGTATTTTTCCAGTTGGTACAACTCCAAATTGTCAATTGTATAACATACATTTTTTCCAATTATTTTTCAATGGGTGTAATGCTAGTTACTAATGTATCCGAGCACATTTGAAAAAAAAATAACGCAACAAAAAAAGAATATATATATAAAACCATTACACGCAGACACACATAATCTGGTATAAATGAATTGGGTGATGATATTGTTGGACAATGTCTTTAGAAAATAACCCTCCCATTTTGACAATCCCACTTTATGGCATGAAACTCATACAGAGCAGTGAGTAAAGAGCGAGGGAAACTGTATATGAACTACAAAGCAGCGAGGGCTGGCCTCTACCTACCTTCTCGCTTCAATATACACCACCTACGTTTGAACATGTGTTTTACAGAAATGCCTGAGCCTCACTTTGCACCTCACATCAATGTGCGACGAGCCTTAGCCTTAATTATGACTGTTTATGGAAAGTTAGAGGGCAATTTGGATGCTGTTGAGAGTAGTTGTACGTTTTAGTCAAAGACAATCATACTCAACTAGTTGTGAGTCTATTATTATGATCACAAGCCAATAAATTTATATTTTAGCTGCATATAAACTGTGGGCTTATTTTCCACATGTATTCAATATTTTCTTGATTATAGAATGGTGATTTTCAATCTCTAACACTATTTAACCTGATAGGCAGATTGTACATTGGTAGAGAGCTTATAACTCTTCTAAAGAGTAACTTGCTTGCTATCCATTGCCATTAAAACCCCCATACATAATTCTATACTGTCATTCTCTGTTGACGCCACCGTGTTTCTGAAATACATTAAAAATAAAGGATTTTGTCTATTGTGTAAAATTAATTATTTTGGCCACTGGTCGATACAAATTGTTTGTCTAGAGAAAAATCAAACAAACATTAAAACATTAAATTTGCAAAACCAGCAAAACCTATTAATCAATTTGATCAAACTACCAATTCACTTATACAGTTAAACCTATACAAGACCATAATTACCAGTGCAAATTAAATGTACATTAAACATCAGGAGTTTTATACAGTACAATGTATACAATAAAATCCCAACAGAAAATTTGTGAAAACACTGGAACAGGAGTGAAATAGTTCTGAATTCGGAGGTAAATCTAATGAACTCTCTGGATAAATGATCATATGATTAAGTAGTCATCTGATTAAATAAAACCTTCCCCATAAGATTAATATAGGAACTTTGGGGGAAAGGAGGAAAGTTCTGAGAAAAAAGACTAGTACTACCATGTATTAATTTTTTCACCCATATAAATTCTCTAAACATGTTTGAAAGAGTCCATTTATTTGTAAGTAAAGTAGCATACGGTACTGATAATCTAAGGAGAGTTAAGATTATTTACCTCTTCGCCTCAAATCATTAACTAACTGACCTAAAAGACTATTACAACAAAATAATATCTTTCTCAATCTTATATGTTGGAGGAGTAGGGTGAAAATACATCAACAGAAATAATTTGTGGACATGTAAAATATTACATATAAATCTGCTAGACAAGTAAATATTTGTAAAATTACCTTCTTAACAAATTTATTACATGTTTGCAAACTAAACTAAACCAATACCGGGAAATTTATGACATTGTAAACCCCTTCATTCGTTGTAAATCACATTGTTGTTCATCCAAACACGCTATATACTTAAAATGACAGGAAGACTAACAAGCTTGGTTTATGGTATCAAGTTATGGTATTTTGGATCTTTTAACACAACACATGCCAACATATTCTTTGCCAGAAAATATTTTAAAATTTCCATATCGATTTTCAAACTAAATTAAATTTTGTAGACTTCAAATTATCTGTTGAAAAATCAAGTTTGTTCTCTTCCTATATTATATAGCTCACTTAAGATATGAAAACTTAAAGCTCCACAAATTTCAGGAATGGCAATTATTTTTTACATTTTATCATTCATTTTTGAGAAGAGGAAAAGAACTGATTTACCAAATGTTGTCTTTGGGAATAAAATTTGCACCCTAAACCATATCCAAACCTAATCAACAATTTTGCCTTGCATTTTATTTGACCATTTTACTTATATGTGCTACTGTAATTTTGTTACGTAATTTAATTATTTCTTTATTGATAGAAAGTCCTTTTTTATCTTTTAAATTTCTTCCCATATACATAGTATATGGAGGAAGTACTGTTTTTGGCAAAAGTGTCAAATTTGACATATCAGAGGATAGTAATTATATTTGTTTTAGAGCTCCCTGAACCAAAAATAGTATTTTTTAGGTGATGTCTCTGTATACAGACCTAGAAACCACACCGATGGGCAGAATTTTATCAAATTCGGTATGTAGGTACAAAGGGTAATATTTTTAAGGGTATCTCTCCCCCAAACACCACTAAAAAACACAATCAAATATTAAAAACAAAAACAGCCCTAAAGATTTTTTTAATTCAATGGTTTATGCTTTAGGCCTCTGATAAAATGACACTACCCGCTTTTCTAGAAAACTTTAGGTTCAAAAAGTATTTGGCTTAACGGGTTTAAAAATTAAGTTTTTGAATTTTCATAGAACCATAAACTTGACATCAATTTTAAACTATCACCATTAAAAAAAGCAACTTTTTAATTAGCATATTACGTGTTGTTACATCTTTTATTACATCCCGTATTAAAAAAAGCTAAACAAATTAAATAAATTTGTTCTTTGAATTGTTATTCTACGACTAATGGCTGCGGAGAAAACTTCAATTTTTATTAAGCGGTAAACACAGTACATTGTTTGATGGGTTTCTTATCAGGGTATTACAAAATTACCATTTCACTCCTATTTACTAATTAATATAATTAACAACTTGTTTGTAGCTCAAGTTAGTATTGAGTAATAGAGGATATTCGGTATATATTGCTGTGGAGAGGAGGGGACATTTCTCCACTTAAGACCACTGTGTTAACAAATTACTCTGTGACTCCTCCATGAAAGGGATTTGAATGGATATTTCTGAAAAAGGTTTGTTTGTAGCAAGCACAGAAAATGCTTTACATTCAATATTTATTATTTACTAAATATAAATAACTAATTTTACATTTATAAAGTGACATATTGATTACAATTGGGCTTAAATAAGTATATGTCAGTTTCCTGATATCGTTAATTTAAATCTAATTTTTGGTTTAAACCATATGAAATCTCCAGTTCATTCGTGAGGAATAAAAGTGGATACCAAACTTAACAAAATCAATACTCCAACCTGAAAAATTCATGTATTACGTGTTTGAAACTTTTCTGTGAAAGGTCCAAATACTGTTCTTGTTACTGTCTTAGATAACACTTCCTTAGGCAACATTTGCTTACAAATCATCACGGTAACTAGCCCGATGACAAATGACAGCAACAGAAAAAGTTGTTTTGGATTCCACGATTAAACATTTTAAGCCAAGATTCCATTAGACCATTGAGCTATGGTAAGATTCAGGCCAAAAACTTGATCTTTTAATTTTTAACAGGGCTTCACAAGACGTGTCTCATTATGATTGTCATCAATATGGTAGTTAAATTATATTATTTTTATGTCTCTGGCTCAAATACGGCCATCCAGCGCTAACAGAAGCACATTGTTGGGAGGAAAGATGGTCAAGGGTTAGCCGTATTAAGATAAAGTTAGTAAGCTACCAACATACACCTCCTTTGTACTCCCTGTCATTAGAGGCTTGTTCAATGACGCTATTCAACAAAGACCGTTTTACACTTTACAAAAAAAAAAAAAAACATTTAAATAAATTATTATGAGCTGGTAATGACAAATAAAAACCTAGCATCTGTATGTCAGTTTTGGTTGATACTTCAAAAATAAATATTTAAAATTAAAAACTAAAACTTGTTTGAATGACAAATTTTAACGGATAAAAAAAATTGATTTAATACACCATCTTTGGTGTTTGTCAAAGAGACATACATTTAAAGACTAAACTTTGTAATCAAAAAAGGCTAGCTTAAAATACTAAATTTTCTGAAATAGTCGTTTTGCACGCAGTGGTCACTTGGAACCCTTCGCGGGCTGTATAGTTTGGCACACACGGTCAATGCATACTGAACTCATGCAAAAATATTATCCTCGTCAAAAACCCGACTGCTGTGTACAAAACTCATGCCACCAAACATTCAAATCAAGAACAACTCGACCATCAGTCAACAGGTTTTATATAAAGCTGCTGTTTTGCTACTTGATATAGCATATATGTACTGTATTGTACAACATAAGTGAGCCAGCAAATGTTATGTCATTTGTTTCCACAACATTTATTCTATTTAAGTTTGGAAAGTAAAAAATACTGCAGTCAGGATCTGAAAAGAACTAAATAGTTGCTTGCAGGTAAATGTAATATTTTGTCAAATTCAGAGAAGAAATTTATTTTGCATATTGTACATTAAAATGAAGGATGAGTAGGGAGATTGGGAACAAATATTTTCCGAAACATCGCCTAATGAGAACAGATGGACTGTTTTGAGGGCAGAGTGATGCGTTTGTATTAATAGGCGAGCGTTTGGCAAGGTCCTCCTAACCAGATTTGGGAAGCCTTACATACCCAATATGATCATCTGCGTTCTGTGTCATGCCACCAGTGGCACGTGCAGTGTTGTAAATTGTGCCAACAAACAACACTGTATACATTTGAATGAAATAAAAACTGTGCTCATTTATAAAAGTTTCCCTCTTACTCAGTTTCCGACAGACCTTCGATTAACCGTAACTTGACAGTGTTTGTTCCAAAAAATCGTCATTAAATTATAAATAGGTTTAAATAGGTACTTTAAAGTCCAAATATGCTAAGTATGTATGCTGTGAAAAGTTTAACATAACAATGACAGTTTAATTTTTATGACACTATTCGTGTATGTATTTACAATATGAATAAAGATGATTGGTTCTGATTCTGAACATTTTTGTACAAATACTAAAAAGAACGTACAACAGCGTTCTGATGGTGGATGTAACAACTGATTGCTTTGCTGAACACTATCACAATTGTCACCCAGCAAGGGCCACTATCTTTAACTAACTAAACTATAATTTTGAATAACTTTTTAACATTTGTAATTGCTAAAAGGAATTTTACAAGGACAGAATGATTTTTAAAGATGCCAGGGAACTTCTGAAGACTAAATTTTAAAATGTTGAAATCTTACGCATAACTAAGAATTGGGGTGGATTTTAAATAACTGCGCTTAAATTTGTTCTGATTTAATGAAGTTCTTTTAATAACAATCCCTTTGGTCTATTCAATAAAGATACATGTAATGCACAATCATTTTCCTCCATTACTTTTACAAAAAAAAGAGGAAACTGCCTCCCTTTGGAACTTTATATTTGTTTACAATTATTTTAATTATCTTTTTTCACTGATTAAAACTGTATCAAACTATAAACTAAATTTTAAATAATCAAACTTTTTGTAATCTAGCAAAGAGAATGACCTAACTGTAGGATGTAATTACTAGGGAACAATTTGAATCTTGACCCACTTAGATTAATCACTACTCAAACAAAGCAACTTTTTCATGGATAATTAAGACAGCTTGATATCTAATCAACAGAGTAAGAGTAATGAGTCGAGCGGAGAGCTGTGATGGGGGGATGAAAGGCCGGACATTACCGGTTACAACCGGCTGCTACGGTCTGAACTGGGCTAATGTAATGCTAATCTGACAGCGGCAGCACCTCTCATTTCTCTTTAGCCTTACACCACCTATCGTCAATGAGTGACTGCACCCGAGGCACACTTCTACATTTTATATTACACTAATTGTTTACAGGGGTTGTAAAAATTGAATTTTTTATACATTAAGAAGCACATATGGGATTGAGATTTGCTCGGATAAGATCAGTAAGTTTGTTTAGTAGACTTGGAATCATTTTTCACTATGCCTCTACCGACGAGCTCATTTGCCTCTCTCTGCATGGCTAAGGTCACTCAGGTTGTTATTAGCCTATAGGTTCATGTCCCTTAGGTAGTATTTTTTTTAAGATGCATACTTTTGATTCATTTTGGACATGACCATACTATGTATGTGCAATTCAATGGTCTTAAACTAAATGAGTAATACTTCGACAGTTGGCTGGTTATTAAATTATCATCTGTTATGATTAATTTGTTTAAATTTAAAACTCCATAAGCACGTGTTATTTATTACAATTTTAAAATTAGTTTTTTTAAACAAAATTAGACTTTTGCAGGGGGGATGAGACTTGCCTAAAACTTATTTTTAACCTAGAAATTATTTATTTCCAGGCTACCATTTGAAATAAATCGTCAGAGCCGTCTTGAAACCAGAATTGCAAGCAAATCTTACTCATATAAGATTATATGATTTGAATTTTGTAAAATCATCTAGCCTAGAACTAACTATTGAGTAAAAGATACAGGTCAATGCTATTGTCTCAAATTGTACAAATATACCAAAGAAAACAGTAAAGGTGAAATATTTAATTCGTGATACAATTTATTCCTGCTTAGTCATAAACATTTTTAGCGAATTTCCCCTATAGGGAAGAAGCTATTACAGTAGTCAGCATGGTAAGACCTAGGCCCAGGACCATGATAACTTTTTGTTTTGAGACCCCAGATGCCAAAAACACCATTCGTTCAAAACTGTATACATATATGTGTCCGTGAGCACGATAACTCTCGTAAAAATAGTCCGATTTTGATGAAATTTGGTATAAACGTGTAAAACAGCATTTATGACTTAAAGCTCGAAAACCAGGCGGATCGACCTATCCGAAGGGGTATTTTGGGGGGGTTTTGTACCCCAAAAATGGGTTTTTTGAGTTTTTTTAAATACAATTTTTGAAAACGTCAAATTTTAGTTTTTCCCATTGGAATCAGCTTAAAAAGATGCACAATTTGGTGTTTTGATCATTGTTCTACGTCAAAAGGTTATAGAGATATTGAAAGTGCTAAACGCCAGTACGTTGTCCAATGTTATTCTTATGGAGAATAAGAAAAATTGTATATCTCGCTTATTTATCAACTTATCCTGGTGAAACTTGGTATACTGCTTCATATCGTTGGGGTCTATTGATATTTGCACAGAAAAACTTGTTTGCCTATAGTTCCCGTAGCAGCAAATCCCCGTAACTCAGCCCCCATGTTATTCTTATGGAGAATAAGTAACGTGTTACCTCCCTTAATTATGAACATAAATTAATACAATTTGGTATGTGGCTTTACCTACTTGAGTTATATTGATATTTTGTATAAAACCCCATTTTTTGTGTTCCTTGCTCCAGCAAATCTGCATACTCAGCCGCCTGTTATTCTTATAAAGAATAATTAAAACATCATAAATCGTTTATTTATGAATGTATATTGATGAAACTTGGAATGTGGCTTTATGTGGTATTAAGATACATATATATGCATTGGAAATTTGCTGAGTACGCAGGTTTGCTGCTACGGGGTATTTATGAATATAAACTGACGAAACTTGGTATATGGCTTCATCTGGTTATGGTTTGTTGTTTAAAACTACAGTTTTGATTAAATAGGCGGAGTTTTTCGCGATTTCCCGAAAATTGATTTTTTTAACACTTAGGTACAGTTTTTGAATTCATTTTTCAATGGATTGCTACCAAATTTGGTACTGACACTCCAGGTATGTTGCTTATCAATAATAAGAAGTAGAAGTTAAAAATATATACTAGTATTTTTTTACAATTTTCTTTCACAACAAATATTTCCAACATTTATTTTTATATAAAAATTTTGAAAAAAAAAATTATACTTATACAATATTTCCTTCTTAATTTTACTCCAAAAGGCATTCTTAATAAGATATAAATATTGCAAACTTTCATCTCACCATTTGCAAAAGTTACGTGTACCTAAAGTTGCTTAATTTAACATGCGGATGATAGGGAGTGCTGGGTTACCTTAAATAAGAATGAATAGGGAACTTTTGATTTTTCATTTAATACAAACTAGACACAATAAATTGTTAAGAAAAATATTAAAATACATAAACAAATCATAAAAGACGAAGCTAACATAAGTTCTGACTGATTGTTTGAGGGAACACAAAGAGACAATTTACAATTAAAATGGGAGTATTATATATATATATATATATATATATATATATATATATATATATAAAGATTTGAACGAATGGTGTTTTTGGCATCTGGGGACCTCAAAATGAAAAGTTATCATGGTCTCGGGCTTAAGTCTTACCATGAGACCTACGGTAATAGCTTCTTCCCTATAGGGGAAATTCGCTAAAAGTGGTATCATCTGCATAAAGAATTGCAGTTGATGGGACTGCATTTGGAAGATCGTTTATACATATTAGGAAAAGAAGGGGGACCCAGCACAGATCCTTGAGAAACTCCATAGTTAACCCATTGGCGTAGACATACGAGCAGGTCTCGTTCCTTACTTGTAATTTTATTAACGTGTGAATTGGAGTATAAAATTGGTGTTTTTAAATGGATTAATGGCATATTTTAATTAAAATATTGTTTTATTTCAGTTTAGAGAGTCGCATTGGCACACACACAGTAGACATAAGTAAAAATTAGCAAAATCAGTGTTGACCATGTGCAAGTCTCAAAGAATTAACCGATCCCGTCAACTTCCAAGCAAGCCTGCCACCGTTTATTTTACTTGGGCCCTCCCACCAACGTTGCCACAGACCGGATAACTCATTGAGAGTTGCACAACTGGTCAGCTTTGGTCGTGTGCGGGAATCGAACCCACGAACATCGTATCGCTACCTGGCCAAGGTGTTTCCACGACGTAGCCAACTCAGCTAACACGACCAAAGGCCTGGCGGCGATATTAAGGGTTTTCAGTCAGTCCGCGCCCCTAGCGGATAAAACCGTAGTCGCCCGCGGTCATTAGTTACATATTTTGCTACTAGAGTGCAGCACCAATCAATTCCCGTTATAGGCTACTACAAATAGAATAAAATTACTACCCCAATGGGTTAACTTCCTGAGACCATTGCCCATTTATGAAAACTTTCTGCCTACAGCCAGAGATATCTCTCTGATTGGATTGAAAGAACTTTAGAGCACTACTCCTGATGCCATAACAGGACAACTTTTCAGAAGATGAACAAAAGGTGGCCTGAGCAAAATTCTTTTCTTCAAAAGCTGAAAGCACATGGCGGACTAATTTATCTATTGCATTGACAGTGGAAATTTTTTTGTGGAAGCAAATTAATTTGGGTTAGACAAATTATTTTCCTCAAAATATTTACTAATTTGACCACGTATTGCTATTTCAATTAATTTGGAAATGGCAGATATTATACTGGAATTTAATCAAGTGTTGCTAGTTATACTTTATAAACTTTGATTAGGCCTATACTGCATACTCAACAACTTTTAAATGGTACCTTACTATGTCATGACAACTTCATGAGAGCATATTCATTGGGTAAATAAGTGAGATATGACATTTTATTTATCCTTCACAAGAAAAACATTGGGACTGAGTTCGCAGGTTTGCTGCATCAAGGACCACAAAAATCTGATTTTATTGTAAATACCAATGGATGCAACCAGGTGAAGCAACATACCAAGTTTTGACAATATACGTTAAAATACCCCCCGTCGCAGCAAACCTGCGTACTCAGCGAATTTCCAATGCATTGATATGTTTCTCACTAGTACATAAAGCCACTCACCAAGTTTGACAAAAATACATTCATAAATAAGTGATTTATTACATTTTATTTATTCCCCATAAGAATAACATTAGGACTGAGTACGCAGGTTTGCTGCAACGAGGAAGATAAGAAATGAGTTTTTATGCAATTATTAATATAACTGAACCAGGTGAAGCTACTTACCATGTTTTATTAATTTATGTTCATAATTAAGGGAGATATAAAACGTTACTTATTCTCCATAAGAATAACATTAGGGCTGAGTATGCAGGTTAGCTGCTACGGGGACAATCAACAAAACATTGATTTTTTGTGCAATTATCAATATACCAGTACAACATGAAGCCACATACCAAATTTCATCAATATACATTCATAAATAATCAAGATATCAAATTTTATTTATTCTCCATAAGGATAACATTGGACAACGTACTGTGTTTAGCACTTTGAATATCTCTGCAACGGTTTGACGTAGAATCACAATTTAAACACCAAAATGATTGTTTTGTGGAGCTGAAGTGATTGGTAAAAGAAAATGTGAAGTTTAAAGTAAAATTAACTGAGGAAAAGCCAAAAACCTTTTTCCCATAAGATTAACATGGGAGATTTTATGAGCATGTTTTTTGGATTTTTTCCGCAACCACTTAACCTAGGTTAATAATTCAAAATACCATATTATTTGTTTTTTTAAGCTCTATAACATGGTCTAAACCTAAATTAAGTGTTTTAAAAATTTTAGGGTAAAAAATGCAAAAAACTGATTTTTGGAAAATTTAAAACCCCCATAAACCCCCCTTCCCATAGTCCGATTTTTCTGGTTTTCGAACTTAAAGTCATAAATGTCAGTTTACACATTTGAGCCAAATTTCATCGAAATCGGACGTTTTTTACTCAAGTTATCGCATTCACGGACACATATATAGATATATATATATATATATATATAGATATATATATATATATATAGATATATATATAAATATATATAAATTTGAACGAATAGTGTTTTGGACATCTGGGGACCTCAAAACAAAAAGTTATCATGGTCTCGGGCTTAAGTCTTACCATGAGACCTACGGTAATAGCTTCTTCCCTATAGGGGAAATTCGCTAAAACAAGGGAGATATCAAATGTTTTTTATTCTCCAAAAGAATAACATTGTATCTGTTGAGTAAGCAGGTTTGGTGCATAAAAAATGGGTTTTGTTTGCAAATATCGGCAAACCCCAACCATATGACGTCACATACCAAGTTTTAATATATGTTCATTAATAAGCGAGATATAAAATTGTACTTATTCTCCGTAAGATTAACACTGGACAACCTAGGCCTCCTGTGTTTAGCACTTTCAATATCTCAGTAACCGATTCATAGAGCAGTAATTCAAAATACTACATTTATTAAGCTGAATTCAGCTTAACAATTTTGGTTTCAAAAGAATTATATGTAAAACGTTGAAAATAACCCATTTCGGGTACAAAACCCCCCTTAAAATGGTGCGACCTGTCTGGTTTTCGAGAGATCGTGAAAATATATGCTACCTTACACGATTATACAGAATTTCATTAAGGTAAGACATTTCTTACAAAAGTTATTGTGCCTACGGACATGTACATATATTATATAATACCTATATGAATTTGAACGAATGGTGATTTTGCCATCTGGGGGCCTCAAAACAAAAAATTATCACGGTCTCGGGCTTAAGTCTTACCATGCCATCTACGGTAATAGAGTATTCCCTATGGAAATTCGCCAATAAAAATAGTGTAAGTTTTGCACTGCCATTAATAGGATTGAAAGTATTTACCAAATGTGAGAATATCTTGCTAAAGTATTTTCTTTTTATAAAAATATAAACACTCATTGTGTAAGTTTTAACTACCATTCATTAAATATTCATGTTTTGTGATGCAAAACTGTGATGTTCGCGCTCGGGTATAGTAGGTGGATAAAATGCGCTTTTCGAATAAATCATAACATTAAGGTTAGAAAATCTGGTTTTGGGACTTCCTTAAGACTAAGAGTCCAAAATAATGAAATCCAAAGCACATTAGGAGATATTTGTTATTGCCTGACTAACAAATTTGTTAGATTCTTAAAGATAATTAACGACATTGAATGTCTGACTTTGACTAGGGCTTGCGTTTGTGTGTGAGCGTGTGTACAACCATTGGTACACCGCGTGATGACGATAACAGGACAGCTGTTGACGAGACCGATAAGAATGTTCCTTATCAGCAGGCTGGGTATGCGCATTTTTGTGTGTCCTAATTAATCTAAATTGGTCAGACAACATTCGGCGACACAAATAATTACACTTCGCCGCATACATAAATTTTTAAATCAAGGTAGTAAATCAAGGTTACTATTTCATATAATACACAAAATTACACGGTTAAAATGAGTAAGTTACCGTTGCATGTTTTTAACCTAAGTCGCATATAATTATGGTTTTTATAAAATCAATACGCAACAAATAAATACCGTCACCACGATAATCCAGCCCGTAGTTTCGTCGTTTAGGGTGCTTCTAATCTCGTTAACACCCTTCAGAGATCTACCGGTGATTTGGTGGATATAACACGTGCGAATGGCAGTCAAGCAGAATGTTACAAAACCAGCAGTCTTACTAGGAAACCAATGACTCACACATGATACGTCATCGTCGGACAAACGTCACACCTCTGAGTCTCACGGCGTTATCTCTTAACTCATTCTTATTTCAGCTTGATACGCAGTGATTAGTGATAAATCATTATATATTTAAATACTGTACTTTAAATATTCTTTCTGAAAATTACTGTTATGGTTATGGTGATTATCTATTTCATTAGCCTATGAAAGTTGTGTAATAGAAATACTGTAGGTACTCTGAACACGTATGCGAATTTGTTCAAACTATTCCACACATATGTCCACATGGATTTACATGAATCGGTTTGGCAAGTTTTAATTGTTTAGGAATGACAATGGGATACAATGCAATTTATATGTTAAGGATAGAAAACGTATAGAATAGATACTATTCTATTACATTTTTATACCAAAGATAGGGTTGCCATATGGTATTTTAGGAAAGAGATTTTAGCTGGCAACCCCCAGGGGGTCGGAAGGTCCGGGGTTCCCACCCCTTCCCCTCGGGAAAAATGTTGAATATCAGGTATTAAAAAAGTTGTTTAACGCTTTTTAGCATATAAATTTAATTATAGAATCAATTTATTTGCTAATTTTACATGCTCACAGTTTCCAAATGTAAGTGAAAAAAATGATGAGTAAAGTAAACTTTGTAAGAAAATGTATTTATTATTTGTTGTTTGATTTAAATCGTAAATCACACAAAAACTACATAAAAAATATATACAATACAATATATAACCTAAAACAATATACCTACTTTTCAGATTTATAATTTAATAAACTGCAGAGAGCTATAAATCTACATACTGATTTTCAGCATTCGACAACGGTGAATATATGGAAAGTTAATGATATTTCCCACCGAAATAAAGCCAGAGTGGCTCCCTGGTGTAGTACTCGCGGCTGCAGGGTGGGGGGACAGCGCCAGTTCCCCGCGAAACATTTTTACTGCGCGAGGGCGGCGCTGCGGGAGTTCCGGACTGTTCCAATTCCATCGTCTCAAAAAAGCGATGGCGGATCAATCTTCCTCTACGAGTGGCTGAACCACACTGAGAAAACAAAGAGGAAATGGCGCGCTCCCCCACCCGAGCGCCCCCAGCTCCTAGGCGGTGACGCGCGACGCTCGGGGTCCGCCGATGGACCCGCCGCAGTGAATGTGTTGCTACTTGTATGTCGTAATAAACTATTCACCTGAGAACATATTTAAATTCAAGCACTCACGAATTCCTCTTTATTGCAATACTTATATCTGCTTCTAGCCAATGCGGATTTTTAACTATTTTTTATTCGGTTTCTATAAAAGTGTTTATAGTTGCGGTTATCATAAGAAATCTGATGATATAATGTTATATAATTACAGTAGACCTCTCTCAACCGATCCCGGATCAACCGCTGCTCGGATTAACCGCCTCTGTCCGGGCAAAAATAGAGGTAGTTTATCCGCCCTGAATTTACAACTGGTCGGTTTAACCGACCATTTCTCGGAATCGAAAGATTTCCGATCCCATCCTTATCGCTTTACTAAAATAGAAACGTATCCGTTCTCCGTTCACTGTTCAGTCAAGTTTTGTTATGAATCACATGGGAAACTCACAATAGAGTGGAACGTGGAACGTCAGTTTATCGCTACTCTGCGTCGAGTATAGTAGAGCTTTTTCGCTTGTGCGACGCGCTTGTGTACAGCTTACATTAAAGCTTATTTTACATGTTTACGTAGTTGCCCGTTTTAATCGACCTTTTAGGTTATCCGACCTAGGCCCGGTCCCGTGAGGGTCGGTTAAAAGAGGGTCTACTGTATTCTTTACTAATATAATTATAAAAATAGGTTGGTGTGTGTCTGTCTGTCCGTCTGCTTTTGGTCCTCAATCACTCAAAAACTACTGAACCGACTGGCATGAAAATTTACAGGAATTTTCCTTATACCAAAGAAACACTTAGGCCTACTTTCGTTTTGAAAATCCTACAGGGCTTTGCCCCAGGGGAGTTCAAAGTTCCCATGCATTCCTTATGGAGATTCATTTTTTTGAGGTGATGAAAATACAAACAGCAGATCTTGATTCGTAGTAGTTCCACGGGCTAACCACAAAATGAAGCACACATAACTGTTGTATTCCCGGGTGAAACCGGGTACGAGTATAGTCAATGCTAGTATATTATACATTTGGAAGTCCGATCTAAAATATGTTTGTGACAACATACAAGCAATTCATAATAATTCTAAATAATGTAACAATACATTCTATGTAAAGAGTTAAATGAAAATAATTAGTAATAGATGAATTAAGTGGTCGTAAAACACAAACAAGTTCAGTTGAAAGAATTAATGTTTTGCTTATTAACGAATTTCCCCTATAGGGACGAAGCTATTACCGTAGGTCTTATGGTAAGACTTGAGCCCGAGACCATGATAACTTTTCATTTTGAGGTCCCCAGATGCCAAAAACACCATTCGTTCAAATTTTATTTATGTATATATATTTATACATATGTGTCCGTAAGCACGATAACTCTCATAAAAAAGGTCCAATCTTAATGAAATTTGGTACAAATATGTAAAGTACCATTTATCTGAACAAGTTCGAAAACCAGACGAATCGAACCACCCGAAGGGGGGGGTTTTCGGGGGGTTTTGTACCCCAAAAATGGGATTTTTAGGGCTTCCACATGTAATTTTTATTTGAAACAAATTTTAATTTTTACCACTGAATTCAGCATAAAAAACAAACAATTTGGTATTTTGATCATTGCTCTACGTCAATTGGTTACTGAGATATTGAAAATGCTAAACACAGTACGTTGGCTAATGTTATTCTTATGAAGAAAAAGAAAAATTGTATATCTCGCTTATTTATGAACATAAACTGACGAAATTTGGTAAATGGCTTCATTTGGTTGTGGTTTGTTGATGTTTGCACAAAAAACAATTGTTTGCCTATGGTTCCCGTAGCAGCAAACCTAGGTACTTGGCCCCTATGTTATTCTTATAGAAAATAATTAAAATGTTATATATCGCTTATTTATGAATGTATAATGATTAAACTTGGCATGTGACTTTACTAAGATGAGTTCTATTGATATTTGCATACAAACCAATTATTTTGTGTTCCTTGTTGCAGCAAACCTGCGTACTCATCCCCAATGTTTTCTTGTGGAGAATAATTAATATTTCAAATATCGCTTTTTTGTGTATATATATATATATTTTGAATCCTGTTAAGAGTTTCAATGTATTTAATATATATATTCATTGGAAATTCGCTGAGTATGCATGTTTGCTGCGACGGGGGTATTTATCACATCCAATCTTTTAATTTTAGTTCAACTGAGTATGGTATAAAAAATAAAACTGTTATAACCGTCGTGTCGTATTAACTGTAGCCTAATAATGCACTTTGATTCCTTAACGAGGATATAGAAGCCGTTAAAAAAATTTAGAAAGTCGCATTGGTTAGAAAGGTTAAACTAAACAAATAAAATGAAGAGTAATTCATAAGCATTTATGTGTATATTCGCATAGATATACACATCGATGTTCATAAGTACTTAAATGTGATATCAGGTCAACTAAAGTTGCAGCCGTCGCCCGCTGGGACGGGAGAGGTACGGGGCACCCCGACGCGGTGGGCGGCGGAAGCGGAATGTTTTTGTACCACCGATGGACCGATGTACATGTGATATTAACCTTTTTTTATATAACCTATCCTACGGATAAAACCATTAGATCTCGTTGGATAAAACAAACTATTTTCGAGGGACCCCAACCCAAGGATAAAGTGGAATACAGGCGCGATAAGTCCAAATACATTTCAAAATATTCTCTAGTGGTCAATGTCAGCTACCAAGTTTTAATTACATTTATCAGTAAATAAAGGATTAATTAACATTTATTGATTCTCCATAAGTACATTAGAAAATATACTGCGTATATTACCGCTTATTACAATTTTTAATTTTCACCGCAATTAAAAATAGTCGTTCTGCCTATATTGATTTATAACCTATATTATATTATAACCTATACTATATATATATATATATATATATATATATATATATATAACCTATACTATATTTATATATAACCTATATTTATAACTAAGGGGGAGTGGGCTAGATAAATCAAGAAATTGTTTACCATCTTCAAGAAACGAAATATTTGGAAGAAAAATTAGTCGTACACAAATACTAATTTACTATTTACTAATTTAATTAATTTACTAGGTTACTAATTTAGTTCGTTGGCCCTTTGTTGACCGTGATTATTAGGTCCTACATTGCATTGAAAGTTAATAGTTTTATGCAACATCGAAAAAACATATCGATAGTTTAAGGCCTACGATTGCCGACAGTAATTTTTTTTATAAATGCGGGCGGTGCCATTTTGGTGAGCACTAACAAATCGCCTAATTTTTTATTGAATTTTATAGAATCTAACCCGTTTTTTTAATGAAGAGTAATTATGTTTATAGCGGATTTTGAAAGATTAATGACCCGTTAAAATAAAAAATGGACAAATTATAAAGAGCCCTTAGCTAAGAATCCTAATGACTAATATCAAAAACCATACCATGACGTTAATGCAGACGTGCATTTGTCTGTGGTTACTAAGAAACTAACTCTAATGCAAATAATAGTTCCCGATATTTAACAGGGATATGCGATTGTTAAGCTTTGTAACAAAACAATAGAAGTGCGTTCCCCCCTGTCACTTAGCCAATCATACCTCATTGGCGAGCATCACAACGAACAGATGAACTAACACAACCCACTTTTATGAACGAATGGCGACTTTCAACGAGCAACTTCCTACAGGTCGACCTATTCTCAAACGTAGGCCTAGACGTGAAAACCCATCGAGTATATTTTAGTAAAACTGCACGTTAATGTAAAATTACAGAATATCACATAAGTTAATGGACTTCCACAATTATCTGTTGTTCTTTGTAATAGACCAGTATAAAATGAAAAATTTCAAGTATTTAAAAATAAATAATGTGTAATGTTTGAATATCTTTTAGTTTACTGTTAGCCGAACGCATCATGTTTATCGTCCGATTCTGTTGGTAATAACGAAATAAAGTAGAGACATGAACAGAGGAACGCCTTAAATCATAATTTTCAAATAATAAGCATTCTTTGATTCTTCAATAACAAAACCCAACATAAGAGTTGTATTTAAACATAATTTTAACAATGGATGCAACCGTTTTGAAGTTTAAAGTAACGGTCCAGCTTTCATGATGACCTGGACATATTTTAGATACCATTAAAACCGTTCTACTTACGACTGAAACATCTTATATTTAAACATTGTAATATGTTTAATAAGGCGTTTTTGAAATAAATCACCAGATTTTTAATACGGATTGTTTCAGAAGCAAGTAACAAAGTTTCAATTAATCAAAATAAAAGTCAGTTTTATTTTTTGCTTTAAAACCTAAATTTACAGGAATAAATAATTTTATTGCGGTGTCAATACTATAATTCGCATTTGTCTGTGGCTCCGTGCGCCCGTCCGACCGCGGCTGTTTCTCGAGCTGAAATGGCTCCCAAGCTAGGAAAAGATATTTTTCTGGGGTAATCGAGGTCGGGGAAGCTGCACGTGTCGTTTGTTTTTCTTGAAAAGCAACCTTATTTGAGTTACGGTAGCTTAAAGGTTTATGTTTGTAGGCCATTTTAGCATAAATATTAGCGGAGCCGGGATTAATTCTACAAGCTTTGTTCCTGAAACATCTGATTATTTCCTGCGGTCGCGATAGCGGCCACCAACAAGGACGGCCATTTAACAATACAGGTTACAAGAAATTACAATTTGAGGGACTAGCTTATTTAACCAGGCAGACTTAACACATACTGATGTCATGACGAAGGATGCAATATTTGCAGAAACAAAATATTTAATTGGCAACCAATTTGCAAAATTAAACTGCATCTAAAATTACAATGATATACAAAAATGTGTGACAGTAATTATTGTTTACACATGTAAATAAAGCATACCGTTCAAACGTAAGCACGAGAGCACATAGTTACGCAAGTAAGTCGATTTGTATGTAATATTTCAATCTCAAAATAAAGGTCACCGAACACAAAACAGTATGACAAGTATGGTTGCGGTATTAGAGCATTGCACAAACAGTAGATACAGTAGTTAGTAATCGAATGTGCAAGACATCAAATGCGTACAGACATTACGTGCAACTATTGCAGACGATGACGAGGCAATTCAATTATTACGTTTCCTGCGGAACCTGTCAGACGTGAGTAAGGTAAAAGTAACTGACAGGCGTCTACATAAATACTCGTACGGTCTTTGGCACTGGCGACGTTGTCTCGTTTGTCAGCGTCTGCTGCCCATATGGTGTAGCATTGTTTTTTAATACACCTCAAATAAACAATTGCTTGTATATCCCAAATACTCAACCAGGGCCCTCCAAGTGTCTTTAATGTCTATATGTCTTTAGTGTCTTAATGTTTGCCTATTTTTGGTGATTTTGCAATGTTTTATTCAAATAAATGTAAAAAACTCAAAAACATTCCAAACTGCATTATTGTATAGTTTTTCTTGTTCAGAAAATCATGGGCTTCAATATTATGTATAAAACATCTCAAAAAAATTATAATAGGAAAATTATGTGGTGTTAAAATAAATAAAAATAAATAAAGAAATTTTTAAGTTTGCGCTCCATCAAATTATAAACGTTTCTAGAATATGCAATTTTCAAAATAGCCAATTTGTTTTAAATTTTATAAGGATAATAAATATATAAACAAATAATCAGGTAAAGCAGCAAATACAAAAGTTTTAGATAATAATCTGTTGTTGCGTGCTATAGCAAGTGAGCAAAATGGCCTTGGGGACGTTACAGTCGGAAGGATAATTTACCTCGATATCACTGCAGCCTATTTCTCCAGGAACATCAACCAACCATTCATCATCACTAAACTTTTCTTCTAAAGCCCCACGTATGTCAATACTGTCAATTTTTACAAATTAAAAAAAACGAAAAACATCGCAAAACAACACCATTCCCGAAGTTTGGTTAACAAACCTTCACACTTCAGCTTTCTGCTGAAGTAGGATTGGCACGAACGTAAAAAGCGTCTGCAGACAGACGTCGGGAGAAAGCTTAGAATCTGCCGTAAACGCGATACCAATTTCGATCCGGTTCATTAAGAATCAATGCGCCCCAGAGCCTATTCCGTAAACGTTGTTTGACTGTCGACGCAGCGACAGTAAACACCCAAGGTTCGTAGAGCTTTCAGACAAGGTGTGCTGAGTTGATCTATTTAAGATTTTCTACTTTACCGGAAGAGACCTCGTAAAAACAGCTGGAAGGTCACGTGATCACCAATCCAATCTGCAGTGTTGCTGGAAACGCGATATTTATCGTACGAGTACCATATTTTCCTCATCAGTGTAATTAGAATTAACATTGTTTAACTGCTTACATTCTATGATAAGCTGTTATTTTATGAAACTAATATATTGTTTTAATTTATTTGTATTATTAGATTAATGGATTAAGGGTTTAAATTTTCTTTTGCATGTCCAGTGACAATTTAAAAATAGCTGTACCTTTATTATACCCTTAAGGTTAGCAACACTTTATGGTATGTTGTTTATTTAGGAATCAGCTGGACGACCTCGAAAGACATCTTTGCTACGAACATTGCTCTTATGTAAATAAGCACACCTGGTCTGAAAGCTCTACGAACCTTGAGTAAACACCCCAGCGGATGTGTTTTGTGTCGCTATAGCACACTTGGAGGGGATAACATAACGACTGATTTCTTTATCAAAGAACTAATTCATTTTTAAAGCACAAGTAATAAACTTCTTCTAATAGACCATAGGCCCACAGCGTTGTCTACGACTATGTGCTTCTATTTAATAGTTTAACGGTTCGCCATCCATACGATTGGCAATAGAACGTAAAACCATTGAATATACAGAGTATAGGTACTTACTATTGAGTTAGTTTATACCTCGATGGTAAAACTACCTTACACATTCATTACGTAACACACTTAAGGGGGGGGAGGAGGTACGGCATAGCGTTATATGGGGGTGGGTGGGGTCTGACACAGCGTAACGTAACCCCAAACACTTTAAAATGATGTTAGGAATTTAAAATAAACTTCAGTTTGAAACTCTGATGTATAGTATTTTGTTGGACTATTTATTAGGTATTTAACTGAGGTTGTCGTTGATGATACATTTCTTACAACCATTTTGTTTTGAATTGATCACAGTTATCACAGTTTTAGCAGGGATAGTTTATTTCCTTGAAAAATCAAAAATCTCAAAAATGATACTTGAGAAAAAAGGTTAGTGTAAATCTATCGTTGTGTTTACCCAATGAATACTTAAAACGTCTGAGTATTCCTTGGTTTACCTAAAACCTGATCATTATCGCTTTACTACTTTGAGCTTTGTTCGTCAAGGATTTGTCTCAAAATCAATTTATTGTTAATTAAAAGAACTTGTGTGAATGTTTTTTAAATTAATTTGTTATGAATGGTATAGAATAACTATCAGATGTCCCGTTCTCCGCACGGGGATCTAGCAGGCATAGAGCCAGACTTTTAAAAGTTGATTTACATTATAATCAGCTGACTAACTAAATCAAATATAACTTCATAAGATTAACATTAAAACCTTGAAAGCCTGCAAGGCGAAGCTCTGAAGGTTTGGGGTTTTCAAACGCCCAAAAGGCTAGAGAGTAAGAGCTTTTCATTGTATACAAAATAATAGTTTTAGGGGTCTAAAATCGCCGAACAAAAATGAATAAATTCTTTTAATAATAGTATATAGATATCACATATAAATCCGTGCAAAAATAAGACTTTTATACGAGTTTAAGCTTTTTAACAATTACTATGATTAAAAATTATGTATTGTAACAAACATATGAAGGGGTTGGGAGGAGAGTGAGGGGAGTATGCTCAGTGTTGGAATATTTGTACGACCCCTTAGCAGAGAATTTTTAGAGTTTAAAATCTATAACCCTGACAGGGGTCTCACGGCAGTTAGATGTCTGATACGAGCGCAGTGCTCACAGGCAACCAGGCAACCACTGGATGATCGAAGCGATATATATATGGTCTGTCGACTTGCACTTGTTTCGAGGTTTCTGGCAGAACGCTGATCTATATTCCTCTATTCATGTGTTTGCAAATATTCTAGAAGAAATACACATTCTTTATTATGTATTATATTCATCGATTAACAAAACCAAGTAAAATAAATACATTTTAGATTTGGTGAAACAGCTATCCGTTAATATTAAGGGATTTCAAACACGAAAATTGAGCTTCGTTTAGTTGGCGTACACTGTTCGGTATTCCCCGCTCCACACGTTACCTATCCAACTATTTGTTTCTTTTTGTTTATGATTCAAATTATACGTATTTGATGTATTAAGAGATTATGTAATAAACTTGTGATCTTCTAAAGACTTTTGTGTCAGTTTTTAATTGGTTACAGTATGTTTATTTTATTCGTTGAGAAATAAAGTGTCTGTTATTACCCAACGAGCATTTTAAAGGTTTAGTATTTTATATATATATATATATATATATATAAATGTGACGAACGCAACATACACAACAATATGTAACACGTATAAAACATATTTCGTAATATACTATAAATATACTTCAATTATGACTAGTTTAATTTTATTTTGGGAAGCCATTAAAAATGAACAAAAGTTTGCCTTTGATGTTTGCCATTTCCTACTCCCCCCCACCAAGTCCCTGCGGTTGTAGCATCAGGCAGTCAACCGCCATAAGAATGGACAGGGTTTTATAACTGTAACTGATGCGTAATTTGGTATAAGATGATTCACGGATAGAATCGTCGCGTCGACGTACAATGTTTTGTATTACCGTAGGCAACTAGGAACGCTGGCCACGGCACCGGATGTTTACAATGGACTGTTCGTGTTATTGCCATCTTTTTCACACGAATTCGGCTCGGTAACTCATTGACTCCGCGATATGTTTGGCCCCTTCAGACGACGCGGCCCCTCTCGGATTTTGTCCATGGTGTTGAAAGTGCTAATTCATAGGACGCAGACGCTGGCACGGGCTGATGTCACTGACCGCGTCATCACTTCACAGGCTATTTTATGCGTTAACATAATGAACTATTTTCGCGTTGAATTTGTTCACCGTACTGCTTAGGAAACTGATTACTTTATGGTTATTAATGAGACAAAATTACCATTCGCGAATTTGTTATTGAAACTTTATTCATAAAATGATCATTCATAAATTTATCATGCACGTTGATCATGGTTGCCACCAAAGTTGCAATTCAAAATTCATGCATAATTCCAGAATTTCCAGGTAAAACTCTCAAAATTCCAGGTAAACTCGCGCGGCATTTTTTATGTATTTGCGACACGTATAACGATTTATAATATAAATTAAAGTGCTATTTTGACAACAAATTATAACTTTTTATGAAGTATATTATTATTTTTTTTATATAAGTTATATCTCATATTTTTATGCTTTCTAAAAAAATGGGTTTATACGCTGGGTCAATTATTTATACTAACGAACTTGATTTTTTTCTCTATAGAAAAACATTACATTATTTTCATTGATAGGAGGGGTAAATTTGTCAACAGATACACCCAATTATATAAAACTAAAAGCCTGTCGCGGCTTCGCTCGCGATCACAAAGTAATATTATATTATATTTATGTAAACACTTCTGTTATCATGTGTTTTTTACTATCAACAGTTGTTTTAGTATGCAATTAATACAAACTAGCAGTTACCCGCGGGCTTCACCCCGTTTGAATTTATACGATCAGATGCTGTTCCCTCTACACCAAAGCTCTGGAGTAAATGACCATCATGGTACACTCTGAATATGCAGTGGAAGAGCTCAGATGCGGCAATCAACTCACATGCTGATCCGTAAGTTGATGGTTTCAACATCTCGCGACGGTAGTGTTCAGGGGAGATGTAATTATCCCCTTTAACATCATGAGTTAAAATTTGGAATTTTGCCCAATTAGTCGAAACATAGTTAACAATTTCCTCTCTTACTTGATCGCTGTAGAAATTATTTCCGTAAACAGAATAGCATATAGAATGAAAGAGGCACGAACCATCTGGAGGCATGTGAATAACTCTAAACTGCGAATCTGTTTGCCCAAATAGTGTTAATTTTGTATCCATATCAAAAATTAAACACCCCCGTCGCAGCAAACCTGCATACTCAGCGAATTTCCAATGAATATATAACATAACACATTAAAAAAACTTAACAGGATTCATAAGAAATGTATTCACAAACAGGCGATATTTAAAATATTAATTATTCTCCATAAGAATAACATTGGGGATGAGTACGCAGGTTTGCTGCAACAAGGGACACAAAATAATGGGTTTTTATGCAAATATCAATAGAACTCATCTTAGTGAAGTCACATACCAAGTTTCATCCATATACATTCATAAATAAGCGATATATAACATTTTAAGTATCTTCCAAAAGAATAACATGGGGACCAAGTACCTAGGTTTGCTGCTACAGGAACCATAGGCAAAAAATTGTTTTTTTGTGCAAACAACAATAAACCACAACCAGATCAAGCCATATACCAAATTTCGCCAGTTTATGTTCATAAATAAGCGAGATATACAATTTTTCTTTTTCTCCATAAGAATAACATTAGACAACGTACTGTGTTTAGCACTTTCAATATCTCGGTAACCAATTGACGTAGAGCAATGATCAAAATACCAAATTGTTTGTTTTTTTAAGCTGAATTCAATGGTATAAATTAAAATTTGATTTAAATTAAAATGACATGTGAAAACCCCAAAAAAACACATTTTTGGGGTACAAAACCCCCCAAAAAAACCCCTTCAGATGGTGCGATTCATCTGGTTTTCGAACTCGTTCAAATAAATGGTACTTTACACATTTGTACCAAATTTCATTAAGATCGGACCTTTTTTACGAGAGTTATCGTGCTTACGGACATAGATACATAGATACATATATATATATATATATATATAATTTTTATATAATATATAATATATAAATATATATAATTATATATATTATATTATATTATATTATATATAATTTTTATATGTGTATATATAAAAATTTGAACGAATGGTGTTTTTGGCATCTGGGGACCTCAAAATGAAAAGTTATCATGGTCTCGGGCTTAAGTCTTACCATGAGACCTACGGTAATAGCTTCTTCCATACAGAGGAAATTCGCTAAACAAAATATATATACAAAAGAAACCAATAAAAATTTAAATATTACTAAAATTGTGTATTCATGACAAAAACAAAAAAACTAAAATATCATCAAATTCAAAAATTAACTTTTAACCTGTCACACCACAACACAAAATAAAGATCATAAACAAATTCAATAAATTAGCTTTTAACCTGTCACACCACTACACAAAATAAAGATCATAAACATAAACAAACCAATGAATAATAACAGCTGTTTGTAAAAAATTTTAAAGAAACAGGTGGTAATGTAGAGTTTGCAAGACACTCGCCCATTTAGCGAATTTCCCCTATAGGGAAGAAGCTATTACCATAGGTCTCATGGTAAGACTTAAGCCCGAGACCATGATAACTTTTCGTTTTGAGGTCCCCAGATGCCAAAAACACCATTCGTTCAAATTTTTATATATGTATATATATATATGTCCGTAAGCACGATAACTCTCGTAAAAAAAAGTCCGATCTTAATAAAATTTGGTACAAATATGTAAAGTACCATTTATTTGAACGAGTTCGAAAACCAGACAAATCGCACCATCCGAAGGGGGGTTTTTGGGGGGTTTTGTACCCCAAAAATGGGTTTTCTGGGGTTTTCACATGTAATTTTTATTTAAATCAAATTTTAATTCATACCATTGAATTCAGCTTAAAAAAACAAACATTTGGTATTTTGATCATTGCTCTACGTCAATTGGTTACTGAGATATTACAAGTGCTAAACACAGTACGTTGTCCAATGTTATTCTTATGGAGAAAAAGACAATTTTATATCTCGGTTATTTATGAACATAAACTGACGAAACTTGGTATATCGCTTCATCTGGTTATGGTTTGTTGATGTTTGAACAAAAAAAACAATTTTTCGCCTATGGTTTCCAAAGCAGCAAACCTAGGTACTCGGTCCCCATATTATTCTTATGGAGAATAATAAAAATGTTATATATCGCTTATTTATGAATGTATATGGATGAAACTTGGTATGTTGTCTTGACTTAGATGAGTTCTATTGATATTTGTATAAAAATCTTTTTTTTTTTTTCCTTTTTGCAGCAAACCTGCGTACTCATCCCTAATGTTATTCTTATGGAGAGTAATGAATATTTTAAATATCGCTTATTTATGAATATATTTCTTATGAATTCTGGTAAGAGGCTTAATGTAATATTAAGACATATATATTCATTAGAAATTCGCTGAGTACGCAGGTTTGCTGCGACGGGGGTATTTAACATTATTGGCTTACTCCAGTTCAAAAGAATTATAAATCAACGTTCTACCGTGGTATTACTGTTTGTGTAGAATAGCAACAGCTGTTTACAATATTTTAAATTAGTCATCTGATATCATCAAAACAAATCTTTCTTCCATAAGAATAACATGGTAACTTTGAAGGTCTGTGGGGCGGAGCCCTATGGAGATACCGGCGTATAACTGCTAAGTTGTCCTATTTAAGACCTAAAGAATCAGTGTAAAAAATTTCAGCTCTCTACCTACATGGGAAGGTGGAGAATTCTTGATGAGTGAGTCAGTGAGGGCTTTGCCTTTTATAGGTATAGATTATTCGTCTGTAAGTAAACAAAATCTTTTCTTCATAAGGAATACACTATAACTTTGAAGGCCTGAGGGCAAAGCCCGAGGACTTTTATTACAGGAATTGGTGAAAGGGGGCGTCTACATAAAAAACACTTAATTTTGACACATCGTTTGTAAAAATCCGTCCATTAGAGTAGTGTTTCGTATAAATCGCCTTCACGTATTATATATAAGGATTCCATTTAACCTTGGCAATCATCGAAATTTCGATTCGATGCTGTAGTAATCGAAATAGCGATGCATCAAAAGTGTTCGATGCCTTCATATACTCCCGCCGTTTACCCGCGCTACAAAGGGCACGGGAGTGTTTTGAGTCGGCAGCAAAAATCTTACCTTGGAACCACGTTTTTCCCCATTATGAGTTTATAATAAACAGTGAGTTATTTGAATAACGTTATACCTTCACAAAACTATTCCTAGGGTGGGTAAAATAGTATTTTGTCAAAAATGCGGTAGTTTTACTGGCATGGTACAACATCGTCACTCGTTATTTAACTTTGGCGCTCGTTTGTATTCGTCCGTCCTTTGAAACTTAAGTAAATACAATTAAGTTTAAGTAGTAATAATATGAGTGGGTTATGTGGTTAATTGAGAGAATAATTATATATGTGTTGATTGACTTAAAACTTATGTAAATTTACACAAGTTTTAAGTCAATTATTAACATTATATAATTATTTTCTCAATTAACCACATAACCCACTCATATTATTACTACTAGTTTAGTTTATGCGTTTTTAGTGCAAAAGTTTTTGATGTGATGGATCAATATAAAATGGAAGAAGAATTAATTGATCAAATCAGAAAATTATAACTAGACTTTGGACAAGATGGTAGATCATCCATATTGGTCTTAAAAATTGGTGTATAGGCTGAATTTTAATTATTGAAACATGTCGCATTGCATCAAATTGAATTGCATCGATTCGAATCGATATTCTTTGAATCACATCGTTGCATCGAATCAAAATAAAATCGCTGCATCGCACACCCCTACTTGACAATATACTATCTAATATAATAATCTGAAAATAGTATATACCAATACTTTTTTGTATGTCAATCGAATACAAAGGCATTTTACAATGTTCTTGATGGGCCCAAACCCTCATCTCGTTACCATATAAATTAAACATTTTATTAGAAAGCATTATTATGGCAGCTGGATCCAGTTTTGAACTTTCCAAACATTTTCAAGATTTTTGCCAGGGATCAATCTGACAAAAAACCTCAGGTTATGAAGCGACCACTTATACACTACCCACAGGGGCGGATACAGACACTCGTTTTACGGAGGGGTCAGCTGGTCATGAGTGAAAAAAATCTACATTTTCAAAATATAATAACTTTTATAGTGAAAAATGGGTAAAATATGTGAAGGTCTGAGGTTTTGGGGTAGTCATAACTCCCGTGACCTCCCCCCTTTATCCGCGCCTGACTACCCAGCCAATAACAACAAATGCTTTAACAAATTAGCTAGCGACTCTAAATACTACATATTAGAAACTGAGCTCCACATCAACGATTGACAATTTTGACCAGACAACAATTAATTAAAAATGAGCCACTTCTATTACCCACTGTTTGTAACAACCAACACACAAATTAATCTTATTAATCTATATTAAAAACTAGCCGTTAACCGCGGCTTCAATCGCGAAAAATGAAAAAAACATTTAAAATATTAACCTGACCTGAGAAAATCTTTGTTTATGTTTTTCCCATATGACTTTCTTTGCAGTAACTGACAAACATTTTAACTTCAGCTGGCAATTTTATAAATCATATCCTCCCATAAAATTTGCACTGGATCTTACAGGGCCCGTGAGGTGGAGCCCTAGTGTTGGATGTAGAAATTATCAGGTCTATATATATGCGCGTAGTGAAACTGCCCCGATATTTTGGGTAATTTTGAAACGATGAAACTGCCCCGCTCATTAAAGAGGATTAGGAAGGGTCGCCTCGCAAGACTAGAAATGCTGAAATTGCCCCGAGCCAGGTAGTCGCTACGGGACTGGGGAAAAAAGGGAATTATTTTTGTCTCTGCGTCCTGTCAGTGACTGCAGTCTTCTAAAACTGCCGTTGACCGTTTTTCCTGACACAACCATTAACATGCGGGAACATCCTTAACATGTTTTCAAAATTATTTTCTTAAGTAAATGGCCAGTCATAGACATAATTTTTTTTCTCTTACTTCTGTAAGTGGAAATATGGTTCGGTTTGCGACTTTCTTTTTATTTGGCAATTGCTCCTGAGTTCCTAAGTATAAACACAGATTGTATCACTATATTGTTTTTAAAGCCCAAGGAAGCGGTAGTTTATCAGCTAGTAATTTCTGATATTGGTGGCAGTTATTAGAAGACTGTAGTTACTGACAGGACGCAGGGACAAAAATAATTCCCTATTTCTCCAGACCCGTAGCGGCTACCTTGCCGGGCGCTCGGGGCAATTTCAGCATTTCTGGTCTGGCGAGGCGACCCTTCTTGATCCTCTTTGATAAGCGAGGCAGTTTCATCATTTCAAACGTACCTAAAATATCGGGGCAGTTTCATCGTCCCCATATATGTTCATGCAAAATTCTAGCTTAATCGGTCCAGTAGTGTTTGCGTGATGGAACTCCAAATATCCATACATACATCCAAACTTTCACATTTATAATATTAGTAGGAAAAGTAGGATGACGCCGACAATCGCGACTGCATTTCGTAAAGTTACCTCAACAATAGCTCTCACACTCACATGACTAACGTCGCCGATCATCGGGAACGCATAAAACGTCGCCGACCATCGGGAACACATCGCTAACGACGCCGGTCATCGAGAACGCATCGCTAACGACGCCGATCATCGAGAACGCATCGCTAACGTCGCCGACCAACGGAAACGCATCGCTAACGTCACCGATCATTGAGAACGTATCGCTAACGTCGCCGACCAACGGAAACGCATCGCTAACGTCACCGATCATTGAGAACGTATCGCTAACGTCGCCGACCAACGGAAACGCATCGCTAACGTCACCGATCATTGAGAACGTATCGCTTAATTCGCCGACCATGGGAAACGCATCGTTAACGTCACCGATCATTGAGAACGTATCGCTTAAGTCGCCGATCATGGGAAACGCATCGCTAACTTCGCCGATCATTGAGAACGTATCGCTAACGTCGCCGACCAAGGGAAACGCATCGCTTACGTCACCGATCATTGAGAACGTATCGCTAACGTCGCCGACCAACGGAAACGCATCGCTAACGTCACCGATCATTGAGAACGTATCGCTTAAGTCGCCGACCATGGGAAACGCATCGCTAACTTCGCCGATCGTCGAGAACGTTTCGCTAACTTCGCCTACTACTCAGAACGCGTTACGCAATCGCCGACGATCGCGACCTGAAATTCCCGGTTCGGCGGAAAATTCCCGCATAATCCACGCATGTTTTCCCGGTCACCAAAGTTCACGCATGATTGCAGGTTTTCCCGGTCGGTGGCAACCCTGGTTGATGTATCCTAAGTAATTAATACAATAAGACGTCAACCATGAATAGATGGCCAAGCCGAAAATATTATATAGATTGTCGAGAAATTGAAACGAGTTAAACAAGAAAACCGGATGAATCCGGTCGAGGTCGGTCACTGACATACCTTGGCAACAATGCAGCGCGTCAGGGCAGTGACAAACTGCATCGCCGGCGGCACAACCATCGGCCGCAGCTCATTATTGGCTTTTGGCTCTTGCCCCGCAACAGCTTTTTAATTGGATGAGAATCGATCATTCGATCCCAACTGATTTCCCGTTGACGATTAAAAATATTCTAATCAACAACAAAATTTACCTGATTACCTTACTTTTTACATTATAGGGCCTACTACATCATGCTCATGCACGACTTGGGAATCAGTGGGCACAGCAGTTTAAATCTGGTTGACTGAATTTTTTCATAATAGCCGAGACCTTTTTGAACATTATATTTGTCGTTAAATCCAACAATGGTGATGGATATGAATCAGCTGTAGTGGTTTAATAAACTAATTTTAAAAGGATGACAATTAGTGGAAACAGCATTTTTACATATAGCCAAAATGTACTAATTGTATACATCCCAACAACAGGTATATTTTTCCGGTTCAAACAACCTTTATTTTCGGAAAGTGTTGGTTATCGTAGAATGATCCTAATCCAGTTAGGCAATTTACCTTCCGTCGCGTCGGTTATCGAAATTTCGACAATAATCTAAAAACGATCCCCCATTAATAAGCCTAGCGAGCTTCTCAAGGCTCACGAGGAGAGAAAGACAAACGACGAATGACAGCAAAAATAAGACTGATGAAAAGTAAACAGAGGCGTAAACAAGAAAACCGGATAAATCCAGATATAGGTCGCTCGCTGACTACACCGCACGCACCTTCACCACGGGCGACGGACTGAACGAACCACAGGCAACAACCTAACCTCCGTCTAATTATCGACCCTGGCTAGTTGTCTTCCTCAAACGCAAAGCCCGACCTTTCGACAAACAAAATGAAGCGTTGATCAACATACAAGTAACCCTTTCGGCATAAATTGCCTTTTGTATTTTTTAATGAGTAAGAAATTAACAGGAGGACCAATCATCGTGTTACAAAGAAATCGATGAAAAACGTCTTAAAATAAATAAAATCATCAGAAATGCAGGCATTTGCAACATGTCTCTAGGAATTCATTAGCCGTGTTAGGTGGGTTCGTTAAATGGTTATGATTGTACTTGAGCTAGGCAAAGCGATTGTGGAATTATAAAAAATGAGCGTATTTTACTTTACTGTGAGTTTTCAATCGTCTCTTGAACTGGATGCATACGAGGCAAGCCGGCTGTATACACGAATGAATACTATGTGTTTCTCTCTTTCTAATACCCTTCGTATTAATTTTATTCATCCACTTAATACAGAAGTTTGTTGCGATAAAAAAAACTCGCTGAACAGTGTTTGATGTTACCATCCTGTGTTTGCGATATGTTCTCGGAATGAAAAGAACCGCAGAATAAATAAACTGCCACTGGAGTTGGAGTTCTGTTCTAAGTAAAGGAAGGCAGCGGACCACCGCCGCGTTAACATCCGGCGCGTATCCGAGCAAACGCACCCACATAATCCAGTGCGGCGTATAAAACTGTGGGATCTTAGATATTATATAAGAAACAACATATACATTTAAATATTTAAATTGTAGAAATACTGCTAACAGGTTCTGCACACATTGGCCCATTGATGGGAGGGAAGAAAATCATAATGATTTTTTTTTAAATAACATGCTATTGCAAAATACAGTAGTATATTTTTTGCACCAAGGGCTCGACTTCGTCTCGGTCATAAAACACGATCTCGGGCCAGCAAAACTTTTTCGGCAGAGGTGCGAAAGCTATTTTAGCGAATATCCCTATAGGGAAAAAGTTATTACCGTAGGTCTCATGGTAAGACTTAAGCCCGAGACCATGATAACTTTTATTTTTGAGGTCCCCAGATGCTAAAAACAATATTCGTTCAAATTTATATATATGTATGTGTATCTAATCTAATCTAATATAGTATATACAGCCGCATGTGTAACTGACTCACTGAGGTATACGAATTCTAGACCACTTCTAGACGAGCTAGAAACCTGAAATTTTGCACGCAGGTAGCTTTTACCTTGTAACCCCCAGGAAAATTGCCAAATTTGACATTTTTTTTATTTTAACCCCCCTAAAAAAATATTTAAATTCCCCCCAAAAAGGCTTATTTTAAAATTACAGTTTGAGCTCTAGCGGCCGAACGGATGGTCCTATCAAAAAACGGACACCACCACGTGCCACGGATTTTGCAAGATCTACAACTTTGTTTGTATGACTTTTTGTCGTATCTCATCTCCTTCACCCTTAGATAGCTCTAGATTTTTTTCAAATTTTGAGATTTTATGGAGGTTTTTTATTTCCCATCACGTTAATATACTTGATGGAGGCCTAATATTGGGCACGCAGTATG
Source organism: Allygus modestus (assembly GCA_963675035.1). NCBI lineage: Eukaryota > Metazoa > Arthropoda > Insecta > Hemiptera > Cicadellidae > Allygus > Allygus modestus. The sequence continues at coordinate 351,283,272 of OY776111.1, read as the reverse complement.
TCTACATCACTCTTAGTAAATTGTAGCAGAAATATGACCAGTTTTTATTAATTAAACCTGTCGAAAAATATAAAACTCTAAATATCTTTAGATATGACTGTTTTCTCAGTATAAGTAGTGGTGTATTGGGGGTTCTTGGCCAATTTATATTATTGGACATACACGTGACACCAATAATACTTGAGCTGGAGACGTGAGATTTGGCGTGCATGTGCCTTGCACATTTTCTTCCCAAATCTTTTATTTTGAACTATCTCAACAAAATAAATAATTGTGAATACAAAAAACAAAATGTAGTATTTTTTTATTTGAGCTCTAGCGGCCGAACGGGTCGTCCTATCGAAAAACGAAGACCACCATGTGCCACGGATTTTAAACTCTCTACAACTTTAGTCTTATGACATTTTGCCGTAACTCACCCCCTTCACCCTTAGGAAGCGCTAGATTTGTTAAATTCTAACTTATTTCTAAGATTTGTTCGTGGTTTTTAATGGTTTGTCGCTCTAATATGGAACTTAGAGGCCTAATATTTATCACACAGTATTTCTACATAACAATTAGTACTCACACGCTCAGATTAAATATCTTAAACACCCAAAAAAATCTAAGTTATTGAGGTTTTTTTAGACTTTTCGTGTTTTTCGGGTACATTTTTTATGTTGCCCTCTGTCGAGAGTAAAATCCCTTATAAATCATGTCGTATTCGTTGCAGAAGGCTTTTGGTTATCCAAAGTCATAGTATTTCAGGTTGTTAACGGTCGTCGTATCCCTTATAAGGTTCAAAAGACGCCTTATGAAGGCTACATTATACATCAGTTAAGGGTATAATTTTTATCAAGAACTTAGTTAATACATGGAGGCTTAAAACTTAACATACTACGTCTCCATGCCAAGTAGTATTTATCAACAGGCATATGACCGGATTTTATAGGTTAAACCCTTAAAAATAATCAAAGCCTTGGAATAGTTGTAGAATTTAGGTCTTAAATAGAATTTGGACCATTTTACATTGAACTGTGGCCAAACAGCGACCTGGGGGCGAAGCCCCCCACAGAGGCCTGGGGGCGGAGGCGGAGCGATTTTTAAATTGTTATATACTCTAATATTGTACTGCTAGGCCTAAATTTGTTCACTCAATAAGTCTACTTTATATTTTGAGTATACATAGAACCTCGGATTATTAGCGTAATTAAACCATGTGCCATAGGTACTACGACAGGGACCTGGGGGCGAAGCCCCCCACATGGGTCTGGGGGCGGAGCCCCCAGCGAGCGAAGCGAGTAATAGCTATACAGAGGGTGATAGTCGCATACGAGGTCCCCAGATGCTAAAAACAATATTCGTTCAAATTTATATATATGTATGTGTATCTAAAAATCAAAGTCTTTGAGCGTTTGTAGATTTTATCGTGTTTTTCGGGTATCTTTTTATGTTGCGCTCTGTCGAGGGTAAAATCTCTTAATTATGTCATATTTGTTGCAGAAGGCTTTTAGTTACCTATAGTCATAGCATTTCATGTTGTTAACGGTGGTCATATTCCTTATATGGTTCAAAAGACGCCTTATAAAGGCTACATTATACATCAGTTAAGGGTATTAATTTGTTTCAAGCACTTAGGTAATACATGGAGGCTTAACATAATAATTCTCCATGCCAAATAGTATTTAGCAACAGACACATGACCAGATTTTATAGGTTAATCTCTTAAGAATAACAAAGCCTTGGAATAGTTGTAGAATTTAGATCTTAAATAGAATTGGACCAATTTACATTAAACAGCAACCTGGGGGCGAAGCCCCCCACAGGGGTCTGGGGGCGGAGCCCCCAGCGAGCGAAGCGAGTCTAAAATATATACAGCCGCATGTGTAACTCACTGAGGTATACGAATTCTAGACCACTTCTAGAATAGCTAGAAACCTGAAATTTGGCATGTATGTAGCTTGTACCTTGTAACCCCCAGGAAAATCCCAAAAAGTAACAATTTTTTATTTTAACCTCCTCAAAAAAATTCAAAATGGAGGAAATTTTGAACATATCCAAAATAGTGACTTTTTATTTGAGCTGTAGCGGCCGAACGGTTGGTCCTATCGAGAAACGGAGACCACCATGTGCCACGGATTTTAGACGATCTACAACTTTGGTCCTATGACTTTTTGTCGTATCTCATCTCCTTCACCCTTAGGTAGCGCTAGATTTTTAAATTTTGGCATATTTTCGAAATATTTTGGCCGTTTTTTATTTCCTATCACGTTAATATACTTGATGGAGGCCTAATATTGGGCACGCAGTATGTCTACATCACACTTAGTAAATAGCAGCAGAAATATGACCAGTTTTTATCAATTAAACCTGTCGAAAAATGAAAAAATCTAAATATCTTTAGATATGACCGTTTTCTTAGTATAAGTAGTGGTGTATTGGGGGTTCTGACCCAATTTATATTATTGGATATACACGTGACACCAATAATACTTGAGCTAGAGACGTGAGATTTTGCATGCATGTACCTTCCACCTTTTCTTACCAAATCCTACTATTTTTAGTTTGAACTATCTCAATAAAATAAATAATTGTGAATAAAAAAATCAAAATGTAGTATTTTTTTATTTAAGCTCTAGCGGTCGAACGGGTTGTCCTATCGAAAAACGAAGACCACCGTGTGCCACGGATTTCAGACGAACTACAACTTTAGTCCTATGACATTTTGCCGTATCTCACCCCTTTCACCCTTAGATAGCGCTAGATTTTTTTAATTTAAACTTTTTTCACAAATTTGTTTGTGGTTTTTAATGGTTTGTCGCTCTAATATAGAACTTAGAGGCCTAATACTTATCACACAGTATTCCTACATTACAATTAGTACTAAGAAATACTCCCACGCCCAGATTAAGTATCTTAAGCACCCAAAAAAAATCAAAGTTGTTGAGCTCTTGTAGACTTTTCGTGTTTTTCGGGTACATTTTCTATGTTGCGCACTGTCGAGGGTAAAATCCCTTATAAATCATGTCATATTTGTTGCAAAAGGCTTTTAGTTACCCAAAGTCATAGTATTTCAGGTTGTTAACGGTGGTCGTATCCCTTATAAGGTTCAAAATACGCCTTTTAAAGGCTACATTATACATCAGTTAAGGGTATAATTTACGACAGGGACCTGGGGGCGAAGCCCCCCACAGGGGTCTGGGGGCGGAGCCCCCAGCGAGCGAAGCGAGTATATATATATACATGTGACCGTGAATGCAATAACTTCAGTAAAAAACGTCAGATTTCGATGAAATTTGGCTCAAATGTGTAAAGTGATATTCATGACTTAAGTTCGAAAACCAAAAAAATCACACCGTGGGAAAGGGGTTTTAAATTTTCCAAAAATCAGTTTTTTGCATTTTTCACCCTAAAATTAAATACCCCCGTCGCAGCAAACCTGCATACTCAGTGAATTTCCAATTAATTATAACATAACACATTAAGCCACTTAACAAGATTCATAAGAAATATATTCAAAAACAAGCGATATTTAAAATATTAACTATCCTCCATAAGAATAACATTGGGTATGAGTACGCAGGTTTGCTGCAACAAAGATCACAAAATAATGGGTTTTTATGCAAATATCAATAGAACTCAGCTAAGTGAAGCCACCTACCAAGTTTCATCCATATAGATTCATAAATAAGCGATATATAACATTTTAATTATTTTACATAAGAATAACATGGGGACCGAGTACCTAGGTTTGCTGCTACGGGAACCATAGGCGAAAAATTGTTTTTTTGTGCAAACAACAATAAACCACAACCAGATCAAGCCATATACCAAATTTTGTCAGTTTATGTTCATAAATAAGCAAGATATACAATTTTTCTTTTTCTCCATAAGAATAACATTAGACAACGTACTGTGTTTAGCACTTTCAATATCTCGGTAACCAATTGACGTAGAGCAATGATCAAGATACCAAATTGTTTGTTTTTTTATGCTGAATTCAATGGTGAAAATTACAATTTTATTTTAATAAAAGTTACATGTGGAAACCCCAAAAAAACCATTTTTGGGGTACAAAACCCCCCCAAAACTCCCCTTTGGATGGTGCGATTCGTCTGGTTTTCGAACTCGTTCAAATAAATGGTACTTTACACGTTTGTACCAAATTTCATTAAGATCGGACCTTTTTTACAAGAGTTATCGTGCTTACGGACACACATATATATATATATAAATATATATAAATATAAATATATATATATAAATTTGAACGAATGGTGTTTTTGGCATCTGGGGACCTCAAAATGAAAAGTTATCATGGTCTCGGGCTTAAGCCTTACCATGAGACCTACGGTAATAGCTTCTTCCCTATAGGGGAGATTTGCTAAAAAAATTAATTTTGGTTTTGACCATGTTATAGAGCTTAAAAAACGAATAATATAGTATTTTGAATTATTAACCTAGGTTAAGTGGTTGCGGAGAAAATCTAAAAAACGTACTCATAAAACCTCCCATGTTAATCTTATGGGAAAAAGGTTTTTGGCTTTTCCTCAGTTAATTTTAATGTTAACTTCACATTTGCTTTTACCAATCAGTTCAGCTCCACAAAACAATCATTTTGGTGTTTAATTTGTGATTCTACACCCAACCGTTGCAGAGATATTCAAAGTGCTAAACACAGTACGTTGTCCAATGTTATATGGAGAATAATAAAATTTGATATCTCGACTATTTATGAATGTATTTTGATGAAACTTGGTATGTGGCTTCACGTAGTTCTGGTATATTGATATTTGCACAAAAAAATGATTTTTTGTTGTTCATTCCCGTAGCAGCAAACCTGCGTACTCAGCCCCCATGTTATTCTTATGGAGAGTAAGTAAAATGTAATGACTCCCTTAATTATGAACATAAATTAATAAAACTTGGTACCGGTATATGGCTTCACCTTGTTGAGTTATATTTGCATAAAACCCATTTTTTATTCCTTGTTGCAGCAAACCTGCTTACTCAGCCCCCCTTTTATTCTTATGGAGAATAATTAAAATGTTATGTAGCGCTTATTTTTTATTGAATATTGATGAAACATGGTATGTGGCTTCGCCTAGTTAAATTATATTTATATTTGCATAAAAACCAATTGTTTGTCTTCCTTGTTTCAAAACCTACGAACTCAACACCAATGTTATTCTTATGGAGAATAACTAAAATTGTATTTATCGCTTATATGTGAATATATTTTTATGAAACTTGGTATGTGGCTTTATGTGGTATTAAGACATATATTATGCATTGGAAATTCGCTGAGTATGAAGGATTGCTGCGACGGGGGTATTTCACCATACTACACTATGAAATAAACACAATGTGAATATTTATTTGAAAATGAACATCCAATAAACGAAACTATGAGGTTATGAATTAGTCTCATTCTATTTTATTTTTTGTCACTATTTACATACAATTTAAAAGTACAGCTGTGATTAAATGAAAACAAAAATACTCTTGCATATTCAATAAACAGTTAACCAATAAATAAAACATCGATAGTACAATGTTTTGAATTTTGATATTATTTTTCCAGTTTCAACCAAAGAACACAAAATAGTATGCACGTATTAACCAGATAACGTCGTGTAAGCTTGAAAACATGTTGGCAACATTGGATAAATAGATCAGATGACTTTCAGCCCTTGGACGGAAAAACTCTACTTTCGGTAATCAAATGATGTTCCGAAAACAGGGAATTACAGCGTAGTATGGTGAAAACCCAAGGAGGTTTATTGTATAACTGGAGGTAACACTGCTTCACTATTTTTGTTGAAAAAGCGAGCCGGTGATTTTGTCAGGTTGGTACACTGGTGAGGCAAATTTATCATTCTTTGAACTATCCTGATTCGTTATTTAACCCTAGCCGTGGCCAATGGTCGCCCGGTGACCATTTCAATGCTTACCCTTAAGATGGCCATGGTTGCCGGGCGACCATTAATGTCCAAAAATTTTCCGATGCTAAAAAGTAATTTATAATTAACTCGAAAGTAGACAAGTTATATACCATTTGAAAGATGACATTCTGAACTTTCATTTTATTATATAAATGAACCGTATAGCAGTTGTATAAGAACGTAATGACTATATAAAGTGAATGGTTTTTTAGTGCAAATCAATACCTGCAACTGACTCGTAGAAATTCGTCAAACATGGCCTGGGACAAAATAACAGAACTTGGGTAAATGTCGTCTTATGGAGTTGCGGTTGGTACCACTGGACAGCAGAAGAGTGGCTGTACATTATCGTATTGATTATCTGAACAATACATTGATAACAAAGAGCAAATGATTTTTATAAAACAGCTGTTTTTGCCAAAACTGACAAATGGCCAATGGTCGCCCGGCGACCATTATGAAACGCTGTAAATATATATATATATATATAGGAAGTTTTGTAACTAGTCAATAGTTGTGTCAAATTGTAGCAGAAGAAATGTAGAATAATTTTGTTTCAACAAATGGCAGCACTGGTCACTCTTACTTCTTTGAGAAACGCAAGTAAATATCAGTTAGGCAGGTGTTTAGCCAATTTTTGCTGTTGTCAGATGAACCTCAAGTAACCTACATCTTTGTAAGTGAATTTTTATCCGCGATTATTTCAGAAATTGTTCTAAATTCGGAGTTTATAGTGACAGTGTAGTTAGTGGTTGTGTGTTTATAACAGTAATCTTTATGCATAAATATTACTGGAAAGGGATAAATTAGTCAATTGGTGAAGTGAAAGTGAGTCTAATGTTTTTGTGTGTTTTAGCATAATGTTAGACGATTGTTAGGCCAATCATTCATAGGCATGTATATAAAAATACACGTGTACATGTAAATAAAAATGTTTTTCCCATGTGTTATACATTACTGTGTAGGGAATTGAATTTACTACAACATGTTTATAATATTTTTGGCCTAAGAAAATCTGTACAAGATTTTTGTACTTCAGTGTTTATATACATAAGACATGTAAATAAAAGTGTTTTTCCCATGTGTTATACATTACTGTGTAGGGAATTGAATTTACTACAACATGTTTATAATATTTTTGGCCTAAGAAAATCTGTACAAGATTTTTGTACTTCAGTGTGTCGGAAATGTTTTTACGTAAATGCTAATTTTCTAGTTATTTGTATAGTAAACGGGTAATAATAATTTGTTTACTCCCCACAATATTACATATTTGTTTTCCTTAGTTCATAACCTACAAAAATATATGTACGATATTATTATAAAAAATTACCTTACATGAGTTATCTCCGATTCACTAATTATTCGTCTTACTCGACAAAAGTTGCGATTTTTCGTATTTTATTACATAGCACATGTACAAAAAAATATTTTCCCCATGTGTTATACATTTCTATGTAGGGAATTGAATTTGCTACAACATGCTTACAATATATTTGGCCTAAAAAAATCTGTACAATATTTTTGTACTTCAATGTGTCGGAAATTGTTTTTAAGTAAATGCTAATTTTCTAGTTATTCGTAGAATAAACGGTTAATAATAATTTTTTTACTCCCTACAATGTAGCATATATTTTTTCCTCGGTTCAAAACCTACAAAAATTTATGTACAATATTATTATAAATAATTACCTTACATGAGTTATCTCCGATTCACGAATTATTCGCCTTACTCGACAAAAATTGTGATTTTTCGTATTTTATTACATAACACATGTACAACAAAATTTTCCCCATGTGCTATACATTTCTATGTAGGGAATTGAATTTACTACAACATGTTTATAATATATTTGGCCTAAAAAAATCTGTACAAGATTTTTGTACTTCAATGTGTCGGAAATTGTTTTTACGTAAATGCTAATTTTATAGTTATTCGTATAATAAACGGTTAATAATAATTTGTTTACTCCCTACAATGTAGCATATATTTTTTCCTCGGTTCAAAACCTACAAAAATTTATGTACAATATTATTATAAATAATTACCTTACATGAGTTATCTCCGATTCACGAATTATTCGCCTTACTCGACAAAAGTTGTGATTTTTCGTATTTTATTACATAACACATGTACAAGAAACTTTTCCCCATGTGCTATACATTTCTATGTAGGGAATTGAATTTACTACAACATGTTTATAATATATTTTGCCTAAAAAAATCTGTACAAGATTTTCGTACTTCAATGTGTCGGAAATTTTTTTACGTAAATGCTAATTTTCTAGTTATTCGTATAATAAACGGGTAATAATATTTTTTTTACTAACTCCAATATGACATATCTTTTTCCCTTAGTTCATAACCTACAAAAATATATGTACAATATTATTATAAAAAATTACCTTACATGAGTTATCTCCGATTCACTAATTATTCGTCTTACTCGACAAAAGTTTTGTATTTTAAGAATCGTGATTTTTCGTATTTTATTACATAACACATGTACAAAAAAATATTTTCCCTATGTGTTATACATTTCTATGTAGGGAATCAAATTTACTACAAAATGTATATAATGGTTTTTGCCTAAAAAATCTAATGTAGAAATTACAAAACTTTACTTTTTAAATTACAATCGGAAATTTTAGAATTTTTTTTTTTTTGAATTTTGTAAAAGAATTACCTTTCCAGATTCATTTCATTTATATATATTCAGATTACCCAGGTCTTTCTGAATAAAATGGGTATAAATATTGATAGGTTTACCCCAAAATTGTAATTTATACATATTTTTAAAAAAAGGTCTGCAAAATCGCCAAAAGTGGTTGGCCATTCCCCACTTCTAACATTGGCCACTGCTAGGGTTAATAAGTGAGTCTTACTCATGCAAATCACTGGAGTATAAGTAATACAAGTTGGAACAAATTCATTTTTCGTTTGATTTATGGATCTACTCTTGTCGTGAAATAATGATAAATTGAGCAAATGAACAAAAACAAGTTTATTTATGTTTAAACCATGAATAGGTATTTGTTTGAATCACTTTGTCGACTCGTTTGATTGAAGTAGTTCTTTGCCTCACCAAATTTGGTAAAGAACGACTCGCAAATTTGTTCATCAGTGTTGACTCCAGTATTACCAATAAAACTCCTAGTGAAAACCTTATTTCATTACATTTTTAAACAGCTGATTTCTTCATGAATCAGCTGTTTTATGTAAATCAGCTGTAAAACTTAAATTTAATACTTTTAGGTTGGAGCCAGTACAACATATCCATAAAATGGTTGCTATATAAGGATTTTCATTAAATTATGTACTTATTTTATGAACAAAATACCACATGTGGTATTTTTGTAACCTGGGAAAATATTTCTTTAAAATAAAAATATAAAAACACTGAAGATTTTGGACTTGACCATTTTATATCAGAAACCGAGTATGTTATTCAATTTTAAGCTAAATTTTCAAATTATACGTAAAATTCGACGCAACTTTGATCTGTTATGTTTTTTTGTATCTTGAAAAATAAGAAAGTTATAAACAATTTATTTTTTTTGTAAAAAATGGATTTTTGAGTGTAGCGAGCGAGTTTGGTGGAATATTTTTGATTTCTTTGCACCATTTTATTTTTTTATAATTATGCACTACTCTGCTCATTTAACCTTTCTTGTAACTATTATGATTTACGAGATCCCAATGGGGAGTATACAAAAATTAACACACTGTATATGTACCGTTATTGCAATAAGTTTTAAAATAAATATCCGATTTTTATTAAATTTGGCCCAAATGTGTAAAGTTGTTGCTATCTTCCATGACTTTTGAGTTTGAAAACCAGAAATATCTGACAATAGGAAAGAAAATAAGGTGTTTCAATATTTTCTGAAAATCAGTTTACATTTTTTACTCTAAAACTTAAAAAAAAAACACAATATTGGTTTTGACTATCTGATAACTCTTTAAAAAAAAACAATAATTTGGTAATTTTAATAATTAAGTGGTATATAGTATACAGTAAAGTGGTTGCAGTGAAAATAAAAAAAAACATACAAATTCATTAAATTTTCCATGTTAAACTTATGGGAAAAAAGGGTTTTACTTTTTTCATAGCTAACTTTACCGAAAACCTCACTTTTTTACCAAGAAGTTTAGCTCTAAAAAATAATCATTTTGGTGTTTAAATTGTTAGTGCCGGGGAGCGGTCTCGGTAGCCATACTCTGTGTATTTGATTTGTTTTGTGGGTGAACAAGATGTCCATTCTAAATGCAATCTGTATCCAATGGTTCCAGTCACTGTTTTATAGAAACCATTTTTTGATACTTGTTTACTCTAAAATAAGTGCTGCTTTGACAGCTCACTGGTTAGTTTATTTACAGCTGTTTTAATTGTGATCAACAAAAGCAAAATATCAAAATGCACTCCTGATACAAATTCAACAGATTACAGTAACCTCATTACAAGATGGGGAACATGGTAACAAATAGCAAATTTGCTCAAAATGAAAGATATTGACTCGACAAGTCAAGCAAGGCAAAAGAGGTAATAAACTCCACTTGCAATGTAAAAGAGCCATTTGACAAAACAAATTATCCTAACATTGAAAAAGGCGAATGAGCCAACTGAATTGATTCATGAAGAGGTGAAGTTTATCTACTAAACATATTAAACAGCTGAGAAAAGCTTTGGTCTCATCGTGACGGACATGCTTAACTAATAACTCATTTCCACAGGAAATTCAAGATCAAAGTTACAAGCATTGTAAACCCAGGTACTGATATACACACCTGATATGCCAACTATTAACTATTAAAACTTTTCCCATATGTTTATCCAACAAAACAGATCTAAAATGAAACTGTTGTTATTGTTATATTATACTATAGTTTTTATAAAAATGTACAAATCTAAAAATTCAGTTAGTAATACACTGAAACGACACTGACTGTCTGTTCTGTTGGTAAAAGACAGTTAATTGAGCTCTCCACACATTACTGATTATTTTATAGTTTTTGCGGAAGCACATAGTAATTATGGTTGCTTTGTCAATGGTTCTCCACAATTTTCCTGTTTGCACAATAACTAAGTTCATGGGTCTGCCTAGTTTGCCTTCCTGTTCTTTTAAATCAGTGCTCAGAGTGAAACTAGGTTTATTAAAGTAGTGTTTGAATTCTTGCCAACCGAATTAAAATAAATTAATGCTGCTTTCTAAGAGTAGGTCAGTCTTAAATAGTTACCAATGCAGGGTTTGGGCTGTTCCCTTTCAAAAGGTTATAACAAATACCCTCTCAAGGGTTTTACAATTGTTTTAACAAATAATTAAATCCGGGTATTTTTAAAATCAAAATATAAGTATTTTTTACTTTGTTTTCAAACAAATTAAATAAGTTGCAATTAACTTTAACTCAAGATTGGTTTAATTGTGTTGTGATCATAGATTATTTATGTATAAATTAAAAACTCAGTTTGAAATATGGCAGTATATTTTTAATTCAAAATGCTAAAAAAAATCGGTATTTTGGAAATTCACAACATTCATTAGATTGTTAAATTTTTGTACATGTATCAACATCATGACTTATTTTAAGTACTGTGGCTGGCTGTTCGAAGACTGACACACAATTTACTGTATTCTACATCTTTTATTTTTACTTCTGAATGACTGGCATTATTTTTGTGGCAATGAGTTTATAAACAATTATTTTATTTCTGGGCTTCCACCTGATTTTCTTAGTGTGGATCACAGTGGACAAGTCTAGTGAGTGAAGCGCAAATCTCAATTTTAGGGACATCCGTTAAGATTAGAAAAATATTTTTAACCTGAAGTCAATCTGTTTATTAACTGATTGATCTAGCTGATTTGTTAGGTGTTTGTGCACTGACATTTCATAAGGCATTGACAATTTGATAGAGAAAATGTTATGCAATCCAATATATTAATAAGCTAAGGGTTTTTTCTTCAACGTCAAAACTCGATAACGGCTGGACGGATTTTAACGTTTGAGGTGCCAAAGGTATTTTTTTACTTAGATTTGCCAATACGTCTCAGAATGTTAAGAAAGGGTATCACTTAAATACAGTAAAGGGCTGAATTTTCGGAACAGTGGTGCTAACCGAGGGCGGAAGTCTAAACTAAGTGTTGATTGAAAGTACGTTATCCGCATTATTCTCAGATGTTATCATTTGATTTAATATCAGATGTTTCGTTATGTTTGTTTACAACTGAAGTAACCTTTCGTTAGATCAAGCTTGCTCGGATTCGAGCAACAGGACAACTAGTCTTTATGGTACATAAATCTGTCGAACAAAATCAGCATCTGTAAAGGGGGAGTTTATGGTAAAAATGAAAAAACATTCAGATTTTCTAATTAGAAAAAAAAAAAACTCAAGATGATTTTTTCGTAAAACAACAGTTACTAAAGCTACACCAATCAACAACTACTAATGCCAAAACAACAACTACAAAAGCTATTTTCTTACCTGAATATTAAACACACCCAATTTTGTTATACTCCAGGATAGTAGAAAATGATTTGGAAACAGGCTTAAAGTAAAGGTGAAGTGATGAGTAAGCACTAATTAAAGATATTCAATCATAATAACCCAGAACAGATTACGGCCCTTTAAGACGCTGGCACACATTTGTGTGTACTATTATTTTATAATGATTGAACTATGAGTGTGGGATAAGTGAACTGCCTAGCTTCAGTAAACAAGTTATCCAGTCTCTTAAATTTGTTTTGGGGGGAAGTTATTCAATAAGCCAAGAGTTCACAATAGTACATCAAGTCACCAAGCTGTACCATATGAATTTTAATTTTTAAATTTTAGAAGGAACAAAATTGTCCGATGTCTCATGAAAACATCTTTCATATCTTACTAATCATGAGATAAGGAAAATGAGTTTGCATGCAGCACGCTGATGTGAGGGAAGTCAATTTCCACATAAAAACTTTTAAAACTCAAAATCAGTGTAAAAACATACATGTATTCCATTTTTTTTTAATTTTAAAATATTGATTTTAGCGAATTTCCCCTATAGCTATTACCGTAGGTCTCATGGTAAGACTTAAGCCCGAGACCATGATAACTTTTCATTTTGAGGTCCCCAGATGCCAAAAACACCTTTCGTTCAAATTTTTATATATGTATATATATATATATATATTTATATATTTATATATATATATATATATATATATGTGTGTGTGTCCGTAAGCACGATAACTCTCGTAAAAAAGGTCCGATCTTAATGAAATTTGGTACAAATGTGTAAAGTACCATTTATTTGAACGAGTTCGAAAACCAGATGAATCGCACCATCCGAAGGGGGGTTTTGGGGGGTTTTGTACCCCAAAAATGTGTTTTTTGGGGTTTTCACATTTAATTTTAATTTAAATCAAATTTTAATTCATACCATTGAATTCAGCTTAAAAAAACAAACAATTTGGTATTTTGATCATTGCTCTACGTCAATTGGTTACCGAGATATTGAAAGTGCTAAACACAGTACGTTGTCTAATGTTATTCTTATGGAGAAAAAGAAAAATTGTATATCTCGCTTATTTATGAACATAAACTAGCTAAATTTGGTATATGGCTTGATCTGGTTATGGTTTATTGTTGTTTGCACAAAAAAACAATTTTTCGCCTATGGCTCCTGTAGCAGCAAACCTAGGTACTTGGTCCCCATGTTATTCTTATGGAAAATACTTAAAATGTTATATATCGCTTATTTATGAATGTATATGGATGAAACTTGGTATGTGACTTCACTAAGATGAGTTCTATTGATATTTGCATAAAAACCCATTATTTTGTGTGCCTTGTTGCAGCAAACCTGCGTACTCATCCCCGATATTATTCTTATGGAGGATAATTAATATTTCAAATATCGCTTGTTTGTGAATACATTTCTTATGAATCCTGTTAAGTGTTATAATGTGTTATGTTATATATTCATTGGAAATTCGCTGAGTATGCAGGTTTGCTGCGACGGAGGTATTTTGGCTGTTCTGATGCTCCTGGTTTCATTTACCTGCAAAGCTGGGAATACAATTTTGTGCATTATAATGTTAGGAGAAGGTCCAGTCAGGCTTGAAAGTAGGCGTGAGGTTGCTGGGGATGATAAAAGTACTCTAACAAAGGAATAACAGGCTTTTCTAGTGTAAAACCCCCATAAGACAACGTACTGAGTTTAGTCATAACACATTTTCTTTAATAACTCGGTAAATATTTATGCTAGAATGACGAGAGAGGGCTTAAAACTTTCGCCTCTTTTTACATGCATTCATTTTATGTCCGGGGCTTTTCTGTCCTTTTTTGGGCCCAAAAACTCAAAATTTGAAAGATTAATCCCCAAAAAAGTGGTTTAGAGTTTTCCGATTGTTTTACCCAACAAACTTGTCCAACTGATTACAGAAAGGAACATCCCTACCAAATTTTAAGTTAATCGGACAAAAAATGTGGCCACTAGAGTACAAACACACACACATGTATAAACACACACACACACACACACACACACACACACACACACACACACATATATATACACATATATATATATATACATATGTATATAACTTTGAACGACCCCCCAAAACGTGTTCAGGGGGTCACGTTAGGAACTTCTATGGTGGTCCCGGGCTTAAGTTTCACCATGCGGGTCATGCTAATAGTTCACTTTCCAAAGGAAATTCACTAATTATTCTAAAACCCTTTAACTGTTAACTTTTGTTAAAACATACTTTTAAACACTCCTGGAATCAAATAGTATAATAGTTTGTATACTTGACGTTTTACTGTGACAAAATCTGATCATGTAGCATACTAATTTATCCCAATTCTGAAAATACAGGAACATCCCTTGGGAATCTGAAATGTTGACCCTTAAGACCCCAAAATTTAACCAATGGATAAGGTGTTAATTTAAATATGATTTATGACATAATTATATTCATTAACAGATCAGAACAGAAATCTGATCACAATATGCAATACAACAGATGATTTGGACTGTTAACAGTAAAGATCTTCTAACCTATGGGACAAAAGTGTCTTCTCTTGTATTGAGACAAAAGGGTCATAAAACTGAAATGAAGAGCCTGGAAACACTAGGAATAGAAAAAAATATAAACTGCTTGGCAGCCTATTAAAATATATAGTGTCGGCATCACTTCAACATTGCTCATCCGTGTTCAATAGAATTAAGTGACCTATAATGTTAAACTAAGCCTACCTGTAAATTTATCTTAAATAAGAAGGTAAACAAAAATTACGAACCAATACTCATATGTAGACTTTAAAATATCTGAAAAAATACAGAACAATTTTAGGATTCCAGTATTTAGTACCTTTACAAATTAGTAAAATCATTTGTCTACCTCTACCTTTCACAAATGGTCACATTTTATTAATCAAACGTGTTTTTTTAACTGTCTGTGAGGAAATATTCAATAAGATATATGGTTCTTTTACCACTGTATTTTTTAAGTTGCTCAAATCTGATTTAATACCAGATGTTTTCAGGGGACCTATACATGATTGCATGTCCCATAAAAAACTAGCGTATCATTATACAAGCCTACAATGAGATTAGGCTTAAGGCCTCTCGATGACCTTTGTCATCGTTCTTAACCTCAAGCTTTGACCTGCAAATTTCCATTTATGGTTGCAAAATCAATTCCCCATTTATTGCCTTTGGCATCCTTCTTTTAGCAATGCAGCACCTAACATATTTACCTAAAGAAATATCCCTTGCAGTGACGTTAGAACAGATTTATATACTTTCGTGAACGAATCCATCTCGCTAATAGTTTGCGATTTCCTCAACAGACATTTCAGCGTCATATGAAAAGAATTTAGTTTCATTAGGCTTTGGGATGAGTTGAGAACTGATTTCCCTTTTAGCAGTCCGTACTTTGCCATAAAAAAATGAAATGAGACAGTTTTTATCTGTGGCTATGTTACTGGTAACTCTGCATAAAATAGTTGACCATAAGTTTGAGGGTTAGTATAATAGAATTCAATCAATTGTAGTTAGACACGTTAGAGTATGATTAGATTTATTTAAGAAGAAGTTGGAGGCAATATGGACATGTAAAATTAAAGTAAAGAAGAGAAAAAAGAGACAGAAAATGAAGATGATTGTCGACATTGAAATGGCGGAAAATGTTACACTATAATATTAAGCTATGTCTTAAAGGAATATAATTAGAGATTACCACCACAATATTCATGCACAAACCTGAGAGATAATTACTAAGGTTAAGCTTTAAGCTACTACAATAAGGCACGCCTAGTTCCTATCTTCCTCTTCCTGGCAGAGTATGATCCTTTTTGGGAACCATTCCGGCACTTGCCTAAGAGAGACGAGAAACTCTACAAACTCATCTCAGAAAGGGCGGCCAGGGAGGAAACCCAAGAACTCCCGAATGTGAGGTGTAATAATTACTACCTCACTCGGACACATTTTTGTTACATTTTACATTGCAATTTTTACATTTTAATATTGTATTATATTGTTTATGTAGTTTCCTTACTTTTTATAAAGTCGTGTTTGCATTCTTCTTTGCAAAATGTTATTCTTGAATATATTAAGCTTAATGCCATTATATTAAACTGAATTGTTTTAGTCTTATATCATTATATGAATCTGTCTTCACCACCTGGACGGAATAAATATTAAGTACAGGTATATGAAAAAATTAAAGATTAATTGCAAAAAAATCAAATGAATCCATGCATTTCTCCTAAATAAAGTAGAGCTAGTGTTTTCATAACATTAAAGATTCTTACCTTTACCAGCTCTTTGAGACGTTCTCTGGTGTAAACAGCTCCGATTTCTTCACCAAGGGCCCAATCCAGGATCTTGCTGATGGGATAGGCGAGGGGGAACGTGAGGACCATAACCACCTTGGTGACGCTGATAGTCTTGGCCCCGATGGCAAGACCATGGCGCGAACACACAGCTTGGGGAGTGATCTCACCACACACCACGATCAACAGAGTCGACACCACCACAGCCACTAGTCCCGATGTCAAATCGTCCAACAATATCGTAAACGTCGAGTTAACCATGACGTTCCCCAACAATATACTACACAACAAGTAATTTCCATGTTCTCTGACAGGTATAATGGTGCGCGCGTAACGTCTTTCTTCTTCCGTTCCTGTGTTGCAGATGATTCTCAGATCCGTTCGATCCAGAGACATCAAACCCAGGTTGAGCCCGGAGAAGAGAGAGCTGAACGACAAACAAGTGACGATGATCAGCAGTTGCAGCCAGAAGGGAAGAAACTTCTTGTAAGAGCGGACCTGAAGGTATTGCTCGTCACCCACGTGTTTCCACAGTGACTTCTGACCTTCGACCAGTTCCTTGGTGCATAGAAAGTATGAGATTCCCGGCTTGTCCACTTCTGGCATCTGCAGTTCTAACAATGCTGATGTTGCATTTGGGTTTTTTGGAAGGATCAACTGAAACAATACAAACTTAAATAATATATACTAGCAAACCTAATGTTTGTATCTTTAATCCTAACTGTTCTGCTTCTTTGTTTTGATTTGCTGTCCAATGTTATTTAAATGGTCCAAAACCGTACTTTGAGGGCTTCCCAAGGGTTTCTGGTTCCACGCACTGACTTGAGACCCCCAAAAGGCACATCTAGACGTTAAGGGCTTTCAAACGACACGTAAATCATCAAAATCGACCCAGTAGTTTGGCCATAATCTTCTGCACAAAACTCGCCTTATTCTTTTAATATGATGATGATTACTAAGCAAAATACATAAATGAATGTTAAGTCCAAAACTATGGTTTTCCAAATCTTGTTTAGTCTGCAATATGTATAAATAAAAGTTTGCAAAGTAAGGCAAAAAGGAAAATATTTTTCACAGAGTAAGATTGTAGTATTAGTTACAAATAAATATATTAAAGAGCAGCTAATCTTAATCCTACTAATATAGAAATATGCCTAAACCTAAGTAAGTCCATTTGTGATAAAATTTGAGTTTGTGTATTTTTTTCTTGATGAAGAAAACTCATCTGATTTCAATACTAGTTAAAGTAAGGTTCAAAACAAAATAAGTTGCCAATTTTTCTTTTGGTTTTTTTTTACAATCCGAAAGGAGTAAGAAGACAATCTTAAACCAAAGCAATGGTTAAACATTACATCAGTTTAAGGGTCTTAAATAGTATACCACAATACCACAAACCTGACCGCAAATAGACCTCTGAGTCAGAAATGGTAAGAGGCCAAACTTTTGGTTTAGTGCCGTTTCCAAAACTTAATTATATTAGTTACGATCGATTTTCCAAAGTCCGATCTGTGGCACTGAGACATGCTATACATAAGATATTTAAAATAACACATCATGTGACCTACATCTTCCTTAAGATACACAATCCCTCCGTTAAGGCTTGTCAATTAGAGGAACTCTTATATGTTTAAAGGTAGGCATAAATCATAACACTTTAAAGGTGATCTGTAATAAAATTGTTTAATTTAAGATTTATACATTACAAAATGTAGTTTT
The DNA here is from genome assembly GCA_963675035.1 of Allygus modestus. Classification (NCBI taxonomy): domain Eukaryota; kingdom Metazoa; phylum Arthropoda; class Insecta; order Hemiptera; family Cicadellidae; genus Allygus; species Allygus modestus. The sequence continues at coordinate 351,264,810 of OY776111.1, read as the reverse complement.
TGAATAATTATTACAAACAGTAATTATCAAAAATCTAAAGCTCTGTTCACAATATGAAACTTTGTTGATAAAGATAGTTAGGTATTTAACTTGTGTAACATAACGGCCACAGTGTAAGACAATTCAAATCAGATTCCGAAATTCTGACAAGTTTATCAGTGTCAGATAGGCAGGTGGTGTTCACAGTACAGGAAGACAAGTTGATGAGCTAATGTTCTGTAATTGCTCTATTTGACACATAATTCATCAACTGCAGCAGTAATGGATTATTTGAATTAATATGAATATGTAGAGAGGTATTGGTGAATAACATAATCTCTTCTTTCTACTAAGCAATTTATGGAAGGAATTATTTTGTTTAAATGTTTCAGAATGTATGTCACACCTTATTACATTTTGGTAAAACTGAAAACTATCATGACAAGTTTGTACAACTTATAAAATTACCAATAAATAAAGATTTATCTAGCCAAAATAGGACAGTTAAACCTGAAAAATCATTCAATCTAAACCCTCTTTAGGTTGTTGCGGTGAAATAAGACTTTGTTAGTTAAGAGGTCAATTGAGTTTAAATAAGCTTTAACGACCTAGGTCTGGATTAGTTGTTTTGTTTTCCAGATCCCATGTCAAATTGTAGGTTCTTTTAATTGCCATTGTTCAGTAGTAGACTATTAATTTATGATCCTGGCTAACAATTACTCGACCTTAGTCAGCTAAAAGGTTTCATTTCATTTCATTTATTTCAGTGTCACAATACATTTGATATACAGGCAAGGTCCTGCTCAAACAGGTGACTAGTCAATACAGTTGATCTATTACAAATAGGCAAAGGATTTTCTTCCTTTTTACAAAATAAAAGTAATTCAAATATAATTAGAGTTTAAAACTAAATCATAGTAACATCATCTTTCAAAAACTCTTTCACAAAATAGTAGGCCCTTTTTATCAAAAATTCCTTCAGTAATTAAAAATACCCCCGTCGCAGCAAACCTGTGTACTCAGCGAATTTCTATTGAATATATATATATATATATATATATATATATATATATATATATATATATATATGTCTTAATAACACTTTAAGCCACTTACCAGGATTCATCAGATATATATTCACAAATAAGAGATATTTCAATATTAATTACTCTCTATAAGAATAACATTGGGGATTAGTACATAGGTTTGCTGCAACAAGGAACACAAAATAATGGGGTTTTATGTAAATATCAATAGAACTCATTGAAATGACGTCACATACCAAGTTTCATCCTTATAACATTCATAAATAAGCGATATATAAAGTTTTAATTATTCTCCATAATATGGGGACCGAGTACCTAGGTTTGCTGCCACGGGAACCATACGCAAAAATTTTTGTTGTACAATCAACAACAAACCATAACCAGATGAAGCCTTATCCCAAGTTTCGTCAGTGTATCTTAATAAATAATCTTAATTTAATATATCTTAATTTTGTACCTTAACGTTTTGAAATACCTCCGTTTTTAAATTGTTTTATAATAATACTAGGGTGTGCGAGAACTCGAAACTTCGAGTTTTCGGCCGAGTATTTTAATACTCGAACTCGACTCGAAGTTTTGAAAACTACTCGAAAGTTCGAGCGAGTATTTACCGCCGAGTACCGAACGATCGCTAACGATTGCGAGCGGCCAAAACGCGTAGTAAAGGCCGCAAAAGGCGATCGCATCACGTAGAAAAGGCCGAAAATGACGACCGCGAACGATTGCGACCGGCCAAAACGCGTAGTAACGGCCGTAAAAGGCGATCGCATCACTAAAATCGGCCGAAAATGAGATCGGACCGCACAATTTCGGCCGCAAAAGGCGATCGCATCACGTAAAAGAGGCCGAAAATGACGACCGCGAACGATTGCGACCGGCCAAAACGCGTAGTAACGGCCGCAAAAGGCAATCGTATCACGTAAAATCGGCCGAAATGACGACCGCGAACGATTGCGACCGGCCAAAACGCGTAGTAACGGCCGTTAAAGGCGATCGCATCACTAAAATCGGCCGAAAATGAGTTCGGATCGCGCAATTTCGGCCGTGACTAACGATTTCGTCATTTAATATTGATTATAAGCGATGTCTAGACCAGGTGAAATTGGCCAAATGACAACAGGTTCCTGTTTCATCGGCTGGAAACGAATATCAAACCTTGTTTTGTTAGTCAATACGTAATCCAGTTTGATTGTACTGGCCAAAACTTTGTATTGCTACTCATGTATTAGTTAGAAACCATGTTAAGATTATCAAATCTAGGGTGGTATCCAAATCCCATTACACTATTTTAAACTACCAATTGATGGCAAATACTCGCTCGAAAATACCTACTCGAAACTCGAAAATAATTGGCACTACTCGACTCGATTAAAAAAATCACTACTCGCACACCCCTAAATAATACCTTTACGTTTTGAAACTGGAGGTTTTGAAAATAGTCTTATTTTACATTTAACTAACTAAGACTTGACGTCATGTACCTTTACGTTCTGGAACCACGCATTATTTTAAATAGTAACTTTATGTTCTGTACCTTGACATTTTGAAACGGACCCAAAATAACCGTAATATAGTGTTAATTTAGTTTTCATGCTCATTATATTTTTCAAACAGCTCATGTTGAAACAAACAGAGTTAAGTATTTTTGACAAAAAATTCATATGCTCAGACCATGTTATATGTTCATCAAAGAATATACCCAGTACTTTTGCATGGTTGAGACGGTTAATTTTCTTATTTTTAAAATCCAATTCTAAAGGTTCAATTTTTGAATCTTTGTAAGGGAAATGAATTATATTTGTTTTAGACTCATTTAGGGCCATTCCATTTGCCCTAAACCCCCCTGTCTAGTTCTAGCATAGCTTCAGTCACTTTAATTTAAGCGTTTTCATAGTTTCTGCTAAAATTGTGGCAGTGGTATCATCAGCTTGAAGTATTGATTGAGTTTGTATGTTCAATGACAGGTCACTGATGTACAAAATGAAGAGTGTTGGTCCTATGATTGACCCTTGTGGCACCCCTGACTTTATTAATTCAAAATTGGAATTGTATTTAATACCGTCTTTAATAATTTGAGTCTTTTGAATAGGTAAGATTTGAACCATTCCAATTCAGATTCAACTACTCCATATCTTTTGAGCTTTTGTACCATGATGTCGTGATCCATGCAGTCAAAGGCTTTGTTGGACAGATCACAGCTAATTGACACTGCACTTTTAGATCTGTCCAAAGCCCAATTAAGCTCTTTTAAAAGGAATGTTTCAGCTGAGCTAGTCATCTCATTACAAAACAAAATTTATGAGTGAGTGACTGGGTGTTTAGAAAAAATAATAACTTAATAGAGTATAATGTGAATGTTTCAATGTTGCTGTAAAAACAAATTCCTTTGACTGAGGACTCAAGATTCTTAAATGAATGGTAAAAGAAAATTTTGTGAAATCTGGTTTTAATCTTCTATTCAAAATCAAAGGATTTTATACACAAAAGAGACAATCAGAAAGTGACATTCTGATAAAACATGTATTAATAAATAAATAAACTAAATATTTTATATATATATATATATATATATATATATATATATATATTAAGTTGGGAATTAATGTTTCTTACTTCTAATGCACCTAAAGTAGGTACCTTATAGGATACTGACTACAAATTATTTATAGACTAGCTACTACTCCTTGGATTATTCAAACTAATAAGGCAGAATATTAATCCGGATAGAGAAAAATCAAGATAATCTGAAGAGACTATAACATCGCATAAATAACAATCGGGATGCTAGCGCCAGCAATATTTATGCTGCAAATTGTGTGGAAAGACTGTAAACAGAATAGACACTGTGTTTGTTTGTCTGTCGTAAAATACAATACAATCGCTACAAACACAACATAACTTCAAAAGTTGTGGTTAGTAAAATGAACGATCAACTAACTAGGTTAAATATATCTAGAGGTATCGTCTGGAATAAAAATATAAAGCCTACATGGTCGAACGACATTTTCCTCAGGAAACCAATCAAATCCTCTCTTCACAAGTTAAATAATATACAATCAGAGGTTTACTGTGTAATGTGGACAAGTTTTCAGGTGCTTAGGGAGAGAAATATGCTAGGCAGCACAGTAACGTTGTGGTTTTGTAGAAACAATTTTTTTACTGTGAATTATTAGCTAATACATTTAGGCAACTTTTTTTGTGATGAAACAAATCTGATTTGGTCAACTTTTTGAGGTAAAACAAATAGGACAATAGGATGACTCCAACAATCCATTGTTTTTTTTTGGAAACAGATGAAAACAATGTTATGATTGCCTTACCAACACTGCCTTTAGGCCAGCATCTCAAATAAAGGTATCTTTTTCTCCCTCATGGCTAGTATATAAATAATTTCATAATTTGTAATCAAAGCGTTTGGGTCCAATGTTTGTGGCTTACAGTTTGATTGACGAGGATGGGAAACTCGCAGAGGTCGCCTCGTTTGCCCGGCTGATCTGTCAAGACGAAGCGAGTGTTCTCCGTCCAACCAGTGCCGAACAGCCGCAGCACGCCCTTGCTGCCCACCAGAAGCTCTGGTATGCCTGTCTCTTCATCCTGTGACAGTTAAACAGTTGTCTGTCAGTCACACAAGCAAGTGTTCTCTGTCCAGCCAGTGCCGAACAGCCGCAGCATGCCCTTGCTGCCCACCAGTAGCTCCAGTATGCCGGTCTCTTCATCATGTGACAGTTAAATAGTTGTTAGTCACACAAACAAGTGTTCTCCGTCCAGCTGGTGCCGAACAGCCGCAGCACACCCTTGCTGCCCCACCAGCAGCTCTGGTATGCCGGTCTCTTCATCATGTGACAGTTAAACAGTTGTTAGTCACACAAGCAAGTGTTCTCCGTCCAGCCGGTGCCCAACAGCCGCAGCACGCCCTTGCTGCCCCACCAGCAGCTCTGGTATGCTGGTCTCTTCATCATGTGACAGTTAAACAGTTGTCAGTCACACAAGCAAGTGTTCTCTGTCCAGCCGGTGCCGAACAGCCGCAGCACGCCCTTGCTGCCCACCAGCAGCTCCGGTATGCCGGTCTCTTCATCCTGTGACAGTTAAACAGTTGTTAGTCACACAAGCAAGTGTTCTTTGTCCAGCCGGTGCCGAACAGCCGCAGCACGCTGTTGCTGCCCTCCAGCAGCTCTGTTATGCCGGTCTCTTCATCCTACGACAGTTAAACAGTTGATAGTCACACAAACAAGTGTTCTCCGTCCAGCCGGTGCCGAACAGCCGCAGCACGCCCTTGCTGCCCACCAACAGCTCTGGTATGCCGGTCTCTTCATCCTGTGACAGTTAAACAGTTGATAGTCACACTAGCAGGTGTTCTCTGTCCAGCCGGTGCCGAACAGCCGCAGCACGCTGTTGCTGCCCCACCAGCAGCTCTGGTATGCTGGTCTCTTCATCCTGTGACAGTTAAACAGTTGATAGTCACACAAGCAAGTGTTCTCCGTCCAGCCGGTGCCGAACAGCCGCAGCACGCTGTTGCTGCCCCACCAGCAGCTCTGGTATGCTGGTCTCTTCATCCTGTGACAGTTAAACAGTTGATAGTCACACAAGCAAGTGTTCTCTGTCCAGCCGGTAGCGAACAGCCGCAGCACGCCCTTGCTGCCCCACCAGCAGCTCTGGTATGCTGGTCTCTTCATCATGTGACAGTTAATCAGTTGATAGTCACACAAGCAAGTGTTCTCCGTCCAGCCAGTGCTGAACAGCCGCAGCACGCCCTTGCTGCCCCACCAGCAGCTCTGGTATGCTGGTTTCTTCATCATGGGACAGTTAAACAGTTGATAGTCACACAAGCAAGTGTTCTCCGTCCAGCCAGTGCCGAACAGCCGCAGCATGCCCTTGCACCCCACCAGCAGCTCCGGTATGCCGGTCTCTTCATCCTGTGACTGTTAAACAGTTGTTAGTCACACAAGCAAGTGTTCTCTGTCCAGCCGGTGCCGAACAGCCGCAGCACGCTGTTGCTGCCCTCCAGCAGCTCTGGTATGCCGGTCTCTTCATCCTACGACAGTTAAACAGTTGATAGTCACACAACCAAGTGTTCGTCCAGCTGGTGCCGAACAGCCGCAGCACGGCCTTGCAGCCCACCAGCAGCTCTGGTATGCCGGTCTCTTCATCCTGTGACAGTTAAACAGTTGATAGTCACACAAGCAAGTGTTCTCCGTCCAGCCGGTGCCAATCAGCCGCAGCACGCTGTCAAGAAAAAAATGTCAAGAAATTATTTTAAAAACATAAATTATATATTACTTTGTCAATTGTTGATTTAGAGTTTTCAGTAACTATAGTAAAAACGATTACATAATTTTAGTTCAAAAACTAATGAACAAATTTACAACATACTTATATATCTACCAATTTTTCATTTGCAATTTTTAGATCTCCCCTTCAACATCCATAAGTTATGTGCTTATTATTTTTACTCTGGTCATTGATTTTTCCAAGAATGAAAGCTATTTGTGGACATACATATTTATAAAAAACATAGCCTTCTCATTTTAAACAAGACAGACAAATAGTCTGAAATTCAGCTTTTGATATTTAACCGGACGGACAGTAAACACTAAATGTAGAAGAGAATAATTGCTCTACCTTGTACGATGTCTTCTCTGAGGTTTCGAGTTTAAAGCCGAAGACCACCACGTTGGAGTGGCGGGAGGGGGGATGGGGCTCTCCGGGGTTGAGGGGGGGCTCGTCCGCCTGCACACTCCACTCTCTAACCAGTGGACCACCGTCCTTATCTACACTGCAACAAACCCAGCCAAAAACTGAATAATAAATAACAGTCCATTGACGCCATCCTCTTTTATGAGGTTTTCTATAAAAATTACAAGATGACAACGCCTAACTTTTAAGATGAAATGTATGAATAACCTATAAATATAGGCTACATATTTAAGTGATTACATTTAATACCTACTCGTATGATCACCGTGGTTCTAAAATCTAAAAGTGGACTAATCGTACTCTTCCAAGGATTCTTTATATTTACATAAAAACAACTAACCACTGGTACTATGAATTACATCAAAGTTTTAAAGTTTGAAAAAATCAGCATATGTTCAAAACAAAGTATAGATGTGGCAGAAAAGGTCTATACATAGAAAAGGTGAATTAGCCAAGCAAAATTACCTGCAAGGAACATAAATGCTCACTGAAGCTCAAATTGCCTCCTCCACTTTGGTGAATATTTGGCTAAGCTAATACTCCCAACAGAACTGCAAGTGAATGAGCATGATCATTTGCTTATTGGGGAAAAGGCCTGCGAAGGAAACAAACACGCACACCATCACCAGATTGGGGATCTATGAATCAAATTTGCTGCTTTAAGAAGGGTCTCATTTTCAGTAGTTGTCTGACACTGATCTAACTTGCAATCTGGATTTTCAACAGTTTAAGTGTGATCATCTCTTTAAAAACTGGTAGAATCTTTTGATAAGTGAATGAAATCATTAAATCATTATCTTAAAACGCCGACGCAACTAGGGCGTATTTTAAAATTACTATGTAAACAAAATTGTAATCAACAGCTGTACATGACAAATTAGGAAATATTATCTTTTGATCCTGAAGGTTGATAGTTGTATATGACAGTTATTGGCCATTTGTTCATTTCATCATCTCTTATCAATTGTAAAAGGAATCGATTTAATGAAGAATAGATATGTTTGCTGTCTTGATAAGTTAACACTCTGGAGTATGGTAATTTTACCCTGCAACTAACAGACAGAGCCAGGGTTAATTTGTTCTAGCATTTAAACAATAAACTGTTTCCATTATAACTGATGAAACTGTTTGCAATCCACTGATGTACTGTATTTATTGTCTGATAAACTGTCTTTATGACATTTCAGACATTTTCATAGAGAAAATGTGTTAAAACCCAAACTGTTACTGTGAAAGTAGAAAAACTAATGATAAATTTATAGTCAAAACACTCTTCGTGCCTTCAAAAAAAACCTACCATACAAATTTCATTTTCATGGGCTCAAATGGTAAAATTAGTTGGTAAAGGAGCTTTACAATTCCATTTTGATATATAAACTTTATTTTGCTTATCCAAACAATGAACACTTCTACAATATGTATAACTTTATCATGATTGTAAATTTCTTCTTTTGTCAATATTAACCACAAAGGGTTCATTAATGGTTCAACTAGAACAGGAAGTGCATGTCCCCGAAGGTTGGCAAATGAGTGTATGTGGGGGCACACACAATGCACCTCCCTGATATATGTGACACATAGCGCCTGAAGTGTCTGTAACACCGCTTATTATACATGGTAGTTTTGCGGGTTTCCCAGGTCTATTCTCTTGTGATTCCCCCTATAATTCATTTTTTCTTGATTCAGCCAGTTACATAATCAGGCAGTAGGAGTGTAATTAACTAGTAGTAGCTAAACAATCACCTCATCAGTCAAATTGTCAAGTGATGGTCCTCAAGGAGGATCAAAGTGCGGCGACCCCCACCAATCAACTGTAATCCTTTAATACGCATTGTGTAAGAGCACATCTGATAACATTTAAGGAGTTGTGGAACATCATTTGACGCATATACATGTAAAATATTCTACTCGGTTTTACTAGGCCAACCAGGTATCTTTGCTGAAGAGTGGTCGTCCAATGCTATATATCATATGGAACAAATACAATTTAATATTTTGTTGATCTATATGCCGAATCCAAAATTTAGCTTGCAACACCGACAGTGACTTTCATATAGATTATAATAAAAAGGAACTAACAATTAAGGGAAGGTGGTGAGGAGGTATTTTTTCTATTAAAATATAATTTTACTATATTATTTGCAGAATTTTTAAAATTGCCAAAGTTAATAGAAAGTATAAATTAATAGAAAATAGATATAGAAGTTAATTATGAAAGAAATAGTTACAAACTTTTGATTACAGTTAATTTATTTGTAAAATACCCCCGTCGCAGCAAACCTGCATACTCAGCGAATTTCCAATGCATATATAAGGGTATCACTATACCTAGAGCCACTTACCAAGTTTCACAAAAATACATTCATTAATAAGTGATATACCATAGCATTTTATTTATTCTCCATAAGAATAACATTATAATTGAGTACGCAGGTTTGCTGCAACAAGGAAGATAAGAAATGATTTTTTTGTAATTATCAATATAACTCAACCAGGTGAAGCTACGTACCAAGTTTTATTAATTTAGGTTCATAACTAAGGGAGATATAAAACTTTGCTTATTCTCCATGTATGAATAACATGGGGGCCGAGTATGCAGGTTTGCTGCTACCGGGAAAAATCAACAAAAACCATTTTAAATATCACTTTAACGGTTGGACGTAAAACAACAATTAAAACGCCAAAATGATTGTTTAGTAGACCTTAACTGATTGGTAGAAAGATATGTGGAGTTTTAAGTGAAATTATCTGAGGAAAATCTAAAAACCGTATTCCCATAAGATTAACATGGGAAATTTTATGGACACATTTTGTGACTTTTCTCCACAACCACTAAACCTAGCTTAGTGATTCAATACTAAATTGTTTGTTTTTTAAGCTCTATAAAATGGCTATAACCAATATCTATTGTTTTTAAAATTTTACAGTAAAAAATTCAAAAACTGATTTTTGGAAAATTTTAAACCCCCATAAAACCCCCTCCCCATAGACCGATCGATTTGGTTTTCGAACTTAAAGTCATAAATGTTACTCTCCACATTTGTGCCAAATTTCATCAAAACCGGGCGCTTCTTTCAAAAGTTATCGGGGTAGCGGACACACAAATACAATATAGGTACATACATTTATACATATATATATAAATTTGAACGAATAGTGTTTTTGGCATCTGGGGACCTCAAAACAAAAAGTTATCATGGGCTCGGGCTTAAGTCTTACCATGCCACCACCACCTACGGTAATAGCTTCTTCCCTATAGGGTAAATTCGCTAAAAATAAATAAAAATAGAAAATACAGTATTATGTACTCTTATAATACTTATGTATTATGCTACTCTTAAAACAATAAATCAAACCAAAAAAATATTTTGTACGGAAGAAACCCCTCTAAAACCAAAACCATGATCCGATCTTCCTGGTTTATAGTCACGAAAGCAAAGTTCGACAACATTTTTAAATATCTAGCATTTTGCCCAACAGTTTCGCTTGTTCACCTGATTCCAGTTTTATGGTAAAAAAATCACACAGCTGATTAAATTTCTGTATTTAAAATGTGTTTTTAACTCTCACGGTTTTTTTCAAAAGTTCCTCGTACATTTTGGCATTTTGTTCAAACATAATGTTATAAAGCTCAAATAAAATATCAGATCATTTTATAGTGCTGAGTGTTGAAAATATCAAGAGTAATGAGTGTTATTTAAAGGGGCCTTTTTATACAAAATAACATATTATTGTCCAGGGCTTAATAGTTCTTCTTGTCTTAAAAAAATATCTTTAGATTATTTCTTAAGCTGTGAGTGAGCTGACAGAGCTACTACACCTTTTTGATATCAAAAAATGGACAGTATACTAAAAATCTGTAAAAATAATAATAACGACCTAAACAGGGTTAAAAGAAGTTATTGCAAGTGATTCTCAGAGTGCTTTGAATCACAACCTTCTCAACTACGTGAATAAAGGCTGTATATGTTTAAGAGTGTTCAACGTGAATCAAGTCGGAATATGTTTAAAGGAGGCTACTCGTCATTACGTATATTTAAAACAAAATAGGAGACAGATAAAAAATCTACAATACATAACAGTGGGGGGCGGGGGCGGTGGAGCGGGCGGTCGTACCGGTCCATGGCGCTAGTGCTAGTGCACCGACACTGCAGTGGCAGTTAGTGGTCATGTCCAATTGAACCTGAGCCACGCGACCTCAATTTCGGCTTCCGCCCCCTCCCCCCACTCTCATCCTACTCATTCATACTACGTTGTTAATTCATACGTACAAACTGGCTGATCACCGTCAGACAATAACTAATTTCAACCTTACTGAGTGTAGGTAGTTTATTTATTCTAAACGTATCTTAATATCTTTGGGGTATTTGCACAATCTTTTCACGCGATTTGTATATTGTTTTATTGTCGATTGCTTGATCATGATTAATTAAATTCAAATATGATTTACTATTCCACTTATTATATAAGTTACCTAGTTTTAACTTTAATTGCAATAAATTACTCTAAAGATGCCTCATCCGTCAATACAGGATCAAAAAGTTAAGATTCATTGTAAGTGATTAGGCCTACGCCTTGATTACACACAACTCTAAAAATAATTCAATATGTCAATATAATTCAAACATTATGGTACTCAAATGTATTTTACACAAATTCTCAGACTGCAAAATACCGGAACTATTTTAGCACTTTGTGCCCAAATAATACCAATGATACTGAAAATAAAATTCACGGTACGATATAATAACCACTTAGGTAACATTAGCGAATATTTTACTTGATAAATTCTTGGAGTAAATATATTTTAACTGTTTATTTTTGTTATGTTTTGGCTTTGATAGGAAATTTACCTAACATCAAGATACAATGCCAGCTAAAAAACGTACACAAAGTATAACATTTGATATTAAATTATGTGTTTAATTGAGGTGTTAACATCAGTAGTTATGCTATCCATAAATAAAGCCACCAGGTGCATTGCCCTGATGCACGCTGCTTCCGAGCCTATCCATTGCGTGGTTTAACTCCGCCTCAATACATCTCGGTATTCATTTTGTTTGACAGCGTATTCGAGCCATTTCAATGATGCAATTTATAAAAAAAGTTCAGTCATTTAACTAACCTTAAATGTGTTTATTGTTCTGTTCCTTTTTTGCTGATTCAGAGGTAAAGCTTGTCAAGAATACGAAACAGAATCCTTAGGGCCTACACGATCCAAATACCTGGCGTGTGTCCAAAAGTATTAACATATTAATTTGTATTCGGACGGTTAGGTGGTAGAAACAAGTCTGTGTGTAGCTCTAACTTCGCCTGGTAAAATAAGTCATTTCCAATTATTTTCTTCATTGAGAGGGATGATCCGGTTTAAAGCTTTGCGCGATACTGTCGCAAAGAGGGACATCGACTTAAATCAAATATAACAAATTACTAAATTTCCTCAGGCTAGTTTGTTGACTCTTCCGCCAGCATGCATGTGAGGTTATGCGTGTTATGTGATGACACTGCGCCGCGCCGCGGTGACAATGCCAGCGGAATGCAGAACTAATAGTTCAGCGGCTGATTCACTGTCACACTGTCACTGGCCACTGTATGGCGGAAGTGACAGTGACGGTGGCAATACTCATCATGTACCCGAGTACTGGACCGACCAGTTGTCAGGGTCGACCGCTCGCAATGATACACAATGACTCCGTTTGAGTGAATCATTACGATTTTAAAGATCAATCGGGCCTACAAGTAATGGGTACTGAAATGCCAGCAAGTTTGGTGGGCAAGTTAAGTAGGTATAATAATTGCAAAAATTAGTTCATGAAGTTTAAAGAACCTCGAATAATTTGGACTGAGTTCATATGAAGTGCGGTATTTCAGTAAGTTATTTGGTCAGCTATTTATCAATTGGCAATAGAAATACGCTTGGTACGCAGGTTTGCTGCTAGCCAACTGTATGGCATAGGTAGTCATTTAATGGTTGAAATAACCTTTTTTGTTAGTTTTTTATCGACAATTTTCTGTTTTCAATTGAATATATTCCATACAGCGAGTGATCCCCATATACTTCATATGACGTGAAACTGACTTATGTGAACTCTTTAAAATATAGGACCAAAAATTATTATAGGCCTAATCATGAATTAAATTTAGGCATTTTATAACCATTCTAAAAGGAATTATTTCGTTTTGAACACAGCTCGAATAATATTTAGCTAGAAATACAAGACCTAAGAGCTCGAGGCGCAAACGCAACGAGAAACAATTCTGGGAAACAGTAGTTTGTAAACGAAGGAGAAATACCATTCATCCTCAGCACCGATATGAATGACTATAATCTTCACCGCTGATCAACAGTACACTGAGTAGAGGTAGGTAATGGTGAACAGCGCGGCGGCGGGCGGCGCAGTCAAACAATGTTCCATTCGTAAACATCGAATCACATCGCAACGGCTTACAATACCCGGCCTACATTTATTTATTAATGATATATTATTATAATTAATTACAGACATATGAATAGCTTAACTTCAACGCTTTAACGCTTTATACGAATTATTCACTGAAATAAACTGCAAAAACAACGTCAGATAATAAAAATCACCACTCAAAACTTTAATACGATGATTAAGAATTAAATTTAAATTCAATCTTTAAAATTTAAAAATCAACACACAAATCCTTTAAATAGCAGCAATTCCTTTGAACTGTAAAAAGTAACTTATTTTTACTAGGCTCTTCGCACTAAGTTTGTTTTATAGTTGTAGAATATTTGTTGATTAACAATTAATTATATTTATACGCTCCATATTTTATTAATATAGAAATGGTATCAGTGAATACCAATTCATTTACTAATATCGTTGAATTCAAACGCCGTTTGGTCGAAATAATTGGGGCGGGACGGTTCCGGATATCCCATTTTTTCGGATAATCGACTGTTGATATTTCAAGGTTAATTTCGGTAGAATACGCAAACAACTTGGGGTTTTCCTGACGTAAGTTTCATTAAATATGGCTATTCCTTGAGGTAATCAATAATCACTTCAACCAAACAACTTCACTTGAACCGGCAAATGACACTAAGTAACCCCAACAGTAACTAAGTTTTCACCACAAGCGGGTGTGAGAGTTTACAGTACACTGATCATTTTCTTTAGTGCGATATGGGAATGCGGAAAATACAGTATGGGTTAACCCCCTACCCAATAGCGGGCGGATCTGGTATGTGGCAAAACCCGTCAAACCCGTTATTTTACCAAAAGTACTGGTGTGAAGAGAAAACGGAAGGTTCAGATGCAGCGTGGAAAGAAGAAATGTAAAAAGTCACTGTTTCACACGACTAAACAAGACGAAGACTACGGGCCTGCTGCACAACGACCAGATTTGGAAGAAGTTGCAATCAAAAAGGAAACGTCAAGAGTTTTTAGAAACTTTGAAGAAAACACCCGAAGAGATCAGATCAGTTGAAAGAGCTACAGTCTACCAGAGTGACTGCGGAGAATGGCTGGAAACGAGACGAAATCTGCTTACAGCATCAAATTTCGGCCGAATCTGCAAACTGAAGCCATCGACCGGCTGCGAGTCAACGATCAAGCAGATGTTATACACGGCTTTTGACTGCCAGGCTATGGCTTGGGGCAGGAAACATGAATACGTAGCTCGACAACAGCTAGCCAACCTAATTGGGGAATGCATTGAACCCTGTGGCCTCTTTATTGACGAAACCAAGTTTTTCATATCATTCTATTGCAACTTTCTAATATTTTTCATTATTAACAATTACACATAATTTGAACCTAAAATATATTTATACCGTTGGATGCGGCAATTTATGCAGAAAAGCAATATATAAGTTTCATTGTAGGTTTATTATTCTTAAGATGTCCAGGAGCGTGTAAACGACAACGCGCTCACCGCTCGGGATTACGTCTTTGACTTGAGGTCTGGCCGTCTAACCTGTAATGCGCGGACCGTTTTCTGTTTTCTGCTCATTTGGCGAGCACTCCATGTGATCTCCAGATGGCAGAGAACGCTTTAATAATCGTTGGAGATTTGGTGACATAGAATACAGTAGTTTGAAATATTTATGAAAAGACTTACTAGTTGATGAAATATTGAAGCAGAAGGCCCTTCATCACAGATACTGCTACCAAAAACTAACTAGCACTGTCAAGACCAAACTAACCAAAAAAATTTGCACAAGCAGTCACATTAAAATTTGTTCTCCCAAAGAAAAAAGGTAGATCCTGTACTGCTACAAGCTCAGAAAGTGCTAAGTGTGGAAGATTGTCACGACAGAGTTATGCCAGAGACAAATGCGAATTGTGCCAGGAATGTAGTAGCGTGAATCTTCATGAAGTTGTATCAGAAATCATGGGAAAGGAACTGCTGGAGATAGTAGTGGAGAAAACAAAAAATAAAAGTGTAAGAGTGTGTCTCAGTAATCTTGCAGCATCTTCAGATCCTCTTGCAGCAGTTTCCTATGGTATCACATATCACCTCCCATGTATCATAAAGCAAAAGCGGCAGCTACAGAAAGATACTGGTTCTTCAATACAAGATAACTTACGCTTGGGAAAATACTATCAGACTTAGAAATAGTTTATGCTATAAGCTAGGAGTCTGCGGTGCACCGAAAAAACTCAATATTCTTTTATGATCAATACAAATTAGTATATATGACGGTACATTGTACCGTACCGAATTTGTACCGAGAACCGAGGTACAAAATCTTATACCATAGCAAACAGTTCCGATCTGAAATTGCTGGTACCATAGACCCCTACTATAAGCCAAGATCTCCTAGACGAACGATGTATTGTACTTAACATAAACGTCATCAACAAAAAATTCGCAAATATTCTGGGAATAAATGGTTGCACAGTGAATGAGCCTCCTCAGTATAAATAGTACCTAAAACTTATTTTGGAAAGCATTCCGGATATACACTTCAATAAACCTCTGCAAAAAAAAACAAATCGGAGCAGGTAGAATCCTCCAAAACAAAGGAAACCGCAGTAGCAATAGCAATTTAATGTAGCCATACTAAGGAAGATGTCCAAGTAGGCCTACTAATGAAAGCAGCAAATATACTTCGAAAAGAGATTGCAGGATAACCAAAATGGATATTTGAAGGTTAATGCTCTATACGTTTTGTCGACAATTGAATCGAGGAAGAAAGACGATACAGATCGAGGGAAAGGATGGTATAATAGATACTCATGCTTCAATTCTAGCCCAACATATTGTTCAACATTCAAATCTGACAATAAGGTTTCATACTGCCCAAAGAACGCGGCTATTACCTTTTAATCGAGTGCAGAGACTCCGCTTTCGGTTGGTTTGGCATTGGACATTTATAAACTCAAACGATCTAAAAGGCTTGTTGAAAAACTGCATGCTCTGGATCTAAGCACCAATTGCCCTAAGCTAATGCAGATTGAAACAAGACTGGCTAGGGTTGTCAAAAGCAAAGTAAACTCAACGATGGCTTATGTATACCATCTGTTCTTAGGAAACATGAGTTTGTGTGGTTTGCAATTGACGACATTGACTTCCTTGAAGAAACTTCATCAGGCATGAATACTCTTCATAGCTCTGCACTTGCTGCTTTTCAGTCCAAGATAGAAGGTGGCGAACCCATAAAAAGTCAGGTTATTGGTTATTGATCACACAACTTCAGAAGGGACCTTAACAGAAGCGCTTTTGTGCCAGCTTTCATCTTATGAAAATTAAAAATTGTGAACTTCGTGAAAAATTGATCGTACCTAACCTGGGATGCAGTACTGAAACTGACTTGCTACGGGCAATAGGCTGTAATCAGCGATTATTAGATAACGGTACTAATAGTCTAGGAACATGGAGTGCCTTCAATTCATTAATTAGTTCAAGCCAAACCTTCACTAAGTATCACTATGTGCCCCTCATTTGCAATTATCTCCAACCAACTATGATGCTTTTTCACAGTTCTGATGATAGCACAAGGTAATATAAAACACAAAAAATGAGACCTGATAAAATGTTTGTGGTGATTGTTGATCTTCAGCTCTATGATATGTTAATGAAACTTTGGGTAGACTGGGAAGACATCAGAAAACAGTTCATATTCCGGCCTGGTAAATTTCACACTCTCTTTTTGGTCTTTGGCAGCTCTTGGGAAATATATAGAATGAAGTGGCGTTGATCAAGCCTGTATAGAAGCGGGGTTATATTCTCCAACTACGGTATCGAAGATTCTTACCGGGAAGAACATGTACAGAGCCCTTGATGGTCACGCAGAAACATTATTAGCCATATATCATCTCTATCTTGACCAGTTAGCAATCAAAAATCCTGATATTGGAAAATCTGTGAAGGGAATAGCCAGCGTGGCGTTTCCCACGGGTCGATGCTGCTATTCATTGCAGGTGTTCTGTCTGGGAATGCGGGGGGGGGGTCCTTTGTCGGCAAATTAAAGGTCAAACCAAAATGACGATTATCACCATATGGGCACTCGGCTGTCCCGTCATAGGGGGTGGGTTAAATAAGTGTAGTAGACAAAACCTTGGGGGGGAAAATCCCCCCCCACTACAAAATCTCGGGGAAGAAGGTTCCGCCAAAAAAACTGTAGGGGGTTCCGCCAAAAAATCTCAGGTGGGGAGGGGCTTTGCCAAACAAATCCCGCGGGGTGGGGGGTCTGCAAAAAACCCAGGGGGGTGGAAGGGGTCCCCCGCCTCTCACAGAACTGGCTAAAGACCCCTACTGATATGTTAGGACCACGTTTTATTCTAGTTTCGGAGCCATCTTGGATTGGGGTTTTATAAAAGCATGAAAAAATGGCAACAAGTATTTTTTTTATTCTAAGGTATTCATTAAAAATTTTCAAAATTTATTTCAATTTTAACAGGCCAGTCAAGCGAAATATACATACCAGCCTGCACTATAAGGTGGAATAGTAATAATTATTGTCTATAAGCTAAAATTTATTTTCATATCTTTAGTTCATGGGGTCGAGACGTAACAAAATAAGCGTTATCTCTAGGTTCCCTGACTTTCCCTGACCGAATTCCCACTCCCTGTCTTTCCCTGACTCTACCTGACCTCTCCTGACCGTAGAAACCCTGTTACAGTAATTAACTGTATGCAATATTTTGTAAATGTTTTTACCAAAAACCTAGCTGATGTACCGTTCTCCGCACGGGAATCTAGAAGGCATGATGGAGCCTGATGTTTTGAAGATTTGCATTATAATAAGCTGTTTGACTAAATAAAATATAACACTATAAGATTAACAATAGAACTTTAATGGTGAACGTCCATGGGGCGAAGCCAAGAAGATGAATATTTTACAAAACATCAACAAACAAATCTTCAGGGTAAGAGCTTTCGATTTAACTAAACATGTAAGATAATTAGTAGTTTTAGAGGCCTGAAATCGCTGAACAAAAATAAATAAATAATTTTAATAATATATATATATATATATATATATATATAAAATAACCTTTTATTTATAAGCACTTTCCTCATGACCTTATTTTTCTAGTCGCTGACAATTATTTATATTTAAGGATTTCACTTTTACAACGTTTTAGAAAGCTTTTTGGTCGATTTTCAGAGGTTTACTATCATTTAGGCCGAAAGAAACGTTATTTGTATTGGTCTTATTGTAATGTTAACGATCTATATTCAAATAACCTCGAAGACTATTCGTTGTTAAAATTGTACTTGTAAGCGTATATCTCGCGCATTTTTTCTAATCGTTACACTATCTAAAACGTTAAAGTAAAAAGTAACCTTATGTTTCAGTAGTTCACGACATTTTATTTAATGTTTATCTTATCACCCGTGACCTTGCAAGCAGTGAGCGGCGCGCGTTATCGCCAAAAACTTCGCCCATTACTATGCCGTTGGAAACTCAATTCATTACGCGTTCATGTATATGTGAGAAATAATTTATAGGAATATTATATAATAAACCATTTTATTTATAAGTGGGCAGTAAAAACATTACGATTTGTGAAAAAGAATTGTACTTGTCTTAAATACACAGAAATTATAATTTTACTAAATAAACCACGAATTGCATGTGTACAGGAAAATCGTTCCTATATCAGCTATATTATGTATCAGGTTAATAACAACACCTGGACCCAGGGCCGTATTTCCCAAACGGCAGACACGGCGGCCGCCGGGGGCCTCGGCCTGGGGGGGCCTCTCTTGAAATTTTAATCGCTTGAAAAAAATTCTCTAAACAAATTTGATATGAACAAATTTGTTATTCATACATTTGTCCTGCTTCCCGTTTCACCACATAATTCAATTTTAAAATTATTAATAGGATGGAATTATTTAATTGCCAATAATAGTGTGTGCTCAAAAATTTGTTTGAAAAATCTAAAAGTTTTGAAAACTACTGGAAACGTTCCGAGCGAGGATTTCCCACCGATCTCCGGACGATCACGACCTCCCAAATCGCGTAGTAACGGCCGCAAAATACGACAGTGAAACAAGAATCGGTCACAAAAGAAAAAAAAAACTGAGGCTGAACGTATGAAAATGACGACCGGACCGCGTAATATCGGCTGTAAACGACGACGGAAAACTTAATATCGGCCAAAATTAAGACTGAATCATATAATAACGGCCGAAAATAACGACGTTAAAGATAATATCGGCCAAAACCGGCGTCCGGGCAACTTAATTCCGGCTGAAATGGACTGGACCGCGTAATATCGGCCGTAAATTACGGCGTTAAATACAATGTCGGTCAAAAAGCGGTTTTTCGCGAAGTCCAGACCAAGTGATATTGGGAAAATGGCAACTGGACTCTGTGTTTTTACCGGCCGAAAACAACAGTCAATCCATGTTTTGTTTGTCAATACATATTCCAGATCGATTGTAGTGGCCAAACATGTGTATTGCTACTCATATATTAGTTAGAAACCGTGTTATTTAGACTATCAAATCTGGAATGTGTTATCCAAATCTTATTACAGCATTTGAAACTACCAACCAACAACAGTATATTGCTGATGGCAAATACTCGCTTGAAAATACTTGAAACTCAAGAATAATTTGAACTATTTGACTCGATCCAAAAAATTAGCTAGCTAGCCACTTGGCCTATTCGCTGATCGGACGGCGTGACAGTACTGGAATTCAACAAAGTTTTGCAAAGGCCCTACGTAACACTTTTACCGTTAAAGTGTTGAATATTTTCTTGGAAGCTATGTTGAGAAAAAATAGATAGTTTTGATATCTTTATGAAAGCTGCGGAAGAAATTAGACGATCTAAGTATGAAAGGAGCCAAGATCAGCAACCTCGCACCACCAAGCGCAGTACCAGGCTCGCATCTTTCGATGATGTCAAATCATCAGACAGTTCTGAAGGGAACGGAAAAACTAAAAATGAAAAATTTCTACTCCGTGCTTGATCTCTTGAATGCAAAACTATAACTATGGGCTGAAAAATGTGAAGAAGTTACAAAGAAATTTGGATTCCTTGATGGTTTTATGAAAATCCTTGAAAACAGTCTAAAATCAATTGTAATCAAATTGTAGATGTAACAAATTAATCTTAAAACAAATAATAGAGGGGCCTTACTGGAGTGAGCCGCCGGGGGCCTCAACGATCCTAAATACGGCCCTGCCTGGACCTGACTCTAGCATCTCATTTGTGACAAGTATAAACTGTGTTCGCGTGAATGACTGCACGCAGGTGCAAGCTTTTAATTATCTCGAGAGACTATGTAAAACTTCAATCAGCCAATTGCCTTGGAGCAATAAGCCTTGCAAGAATTGTCCTGGTGTAACGTCTACTGTGATTTCTGTTCAAGTCGCAATTGTATTTAAACTAGTCACTTTTGGTCGATAATTTCCCAGTATCCATTAAGTTTTTCCAACTCTTATTTGACTTTTCGAAGTTTCCTTTGTACAGCTAAATAATTTAAAAGGACTTTCCGCTCAAAGCCAATAAGTAATTATGTAACCTAAATTTTAATGGAAAGTTGTGGACGTCTGGTAAATTGGAAGAGCAAGGGCTTAAATGAGAGGTCTGCACTTTTTGTAAATGAATAAATAATAATTAACCAAAAAATACCATCCTCTTTAGCCCGGACTCCAATGTACTTCGTAAATCTTACCGGTATATAACAAAACTGACGCAATAGGGAAGCCGCGACGGATAACCGCTATTAGAATTATAATTTGTTACAGCAATGTAGTATTTTAATAACTGAACCCACGATTAAATATAGGTCTTTATGCTCGATTTGAAAGAATAAAATGAATGTATTTGTTCGGTACCAACACTTTTCTGAAGACTAAGATACTGTAGTAGGTGCATAATATGAGGTCCCACTTAACTACTGGACGACTCGTAATGTTTCTGATTGGTGCACAGTAGCTCTGTTCATACATAAATTAGCATATCTAACGCTGTACTCGGAGCGCCGCCCGTTGGAACCACTTATCAACACGCACCGACAAAACTTGGACAGCGTAGCACGCTGTGTCTGTATAATGGGATTACCATTTTGTTTAAATGGCAAAAATGAACCAATGTATTCAAAACGATGGAACACCAAGGAGATATGCAAGTAAAATACCACTAGCTTTGGGTGTACTTGGTTTGTAAAGTATAGTAGTCCTTTTTGCTTGAGTTATTTTTATGTAGATACAATATTTTAATTTGTCCATTTATTTACAGCTTATTTATGAAATGTTCATTCATACATTATTATGTCCGAAATTATGATATGATGTTTTTAACAAAATATCCTATATATTGACGAATCACCTTGAGCCTTTTATTATAACAACGTTACAGAAACTGATTCCGCTATAATAGCTAAATAATGGTAGACGTCATATTGAAAATATGACATTCAAAATTATGAAAAAATGGCAGAACATTTCTGTAGATAGAGAATCCGCCTGATCTACTACGTTGGCCGCAAAGTTAAATATATCTGGTTGGCGAACGCCCAACAGTTCTTCCTGCATTACCCACGCTAGTTCCACAGAACACCGTTCCTCTCACTCCCGATGTTGCTGCAACATTTTCTGATTGGTAGAGTCTCTTGTGCATAACAATTTTCGTACATTTCAAACTTGAAGATGAATTTTCAAGTCTTAAACAAGCCGTAGGATACTATTGAATAGGTTAAACAAATATGAAAAGTTGTAAGACTAAATTACTTACGTATTCCGTCAAACAACAGCTCAAAATGTGTTAATCATGTCCAGAACATATTTCGACAACATTATAAATGAGCAGCTGAAGATAGCGTATTAACGCCGAAACATGTCCTGAACATGACTACCACATTTTGAGCTGTTTGACGGAAAACGTACCGCAAGTAATTTAGCCTTACAATTATTCGGAAAGCTCAGGGGCTAAATCCATGGATAAAATTGCCAAATATGAAAGACATGTTGGTAATTCCTCAAATATGGTTAAAGTTATAGTAAAATCTATCTGATCAGTACCAAGAAACGTATGGTATGATATGGTGATTACGAAATGGTAGTTTTAAACTTTACCTTATAGTTTTCTAATTTCATTTGAAATATACTTGTGTTTTGTATTGTTATTGTATAGTTAGACAAGTGATGCGATCAAACCATTTTTTAACTTCACTATAACTTATTACAAACTTTAGACAGTATTAATCTTAAATTAACAATACAAATAATAGGTACCATAAGCGGTATAGTTCAAAATTACTACCTCTTCGGCCGACACTTGAAACGGAACTAAATAGCCCCTGGAACTAAATTCAGCGAATTTCCAATTCATATATAATGTGTGTTTCAACATAAAGCGACTTACCAAGTTTCATAAAAATACAATTTATTAATAAGTAATTTATTTGATTTATTTTTCTAAAGGACTGAGTACTGAAAATTAGGACTGAGTACGCAAGTTTGCTGCAACAAGGGAGATAAGAAACGTGTTTTTGTGCAATTACAAATATAACTCAACTAGGCGAAGTTAGATTCCAAGTTTTATCAATTTGGGTGCATTAAGGGAGGTATCAACATTTACTGACCCTTCATAAGAATAACATTAGGGTTGGGAGTGCAGGATGCTACGGGGACAATAAACAAAAAATTGTGTTTTGTAGAAATATCAATAGACCACACCCAGGTGAACCAACACGCCAAGTTTCATCAATATGATATCAGGATACAATCAAGATAATTCAATCAAGATAATTCAATATGGCATCAATATGATGTCAAGAAACAATCAAGATATCAAATTGTATTGATTCCTCTAAGAAAAACATTGGACACCATACTGTGTTTAGCTGCTAAGGTTGTACGTATAGAAAAACAATGGTTATTGGTAAAAATTCATGTTAAGTTTAAAGTAAAAAGAACCATAGAAAACCTAAAAACCCTTATCCATACGGTTAACATGGGAAATTTTAAGAATTTTTTTTAATTTTCTCCGCAATCACTTCAACCTAGGTTGAAGATTAAAAATTCGAAATTATTTTCTTATGCTATATAAATTGGTTAACACAAAAGTAGTTTTTTTTATTTTATATTTTAGAGTGAACATTTAAGACCCCTATAAAACTTCCTTCCCAAGGCATGATATTTCTGTTTTTCGAACTTAAAAGTCATGAATGCCACTTTAAAATCACATTCGTACCAAATTTCATCGAAATCGGACTTTTTTAAAGTTACCGCCTTTATGGACAAATATATACATAGATATGCGCTAGAAAAACCCTTCGGATAGTGTGATTTGAATGGTTATCGAACTCGATCAAATAAATGCTATACATATCTGTGCCAAATTTAATTAAAATCGGGCCTATTTTATAGGTGTTGTCGTGTTAACGGTCATCAAAAAATTTGCAAAATCTGTTTCCCATATAGGCTAAACACATGTAACAAATTTGAACAAATTGTGTTATGTGCATACATATGGGTTACCGACAAAAACCTTTTATATAAGGAATCTTCATAAAAATACAACAACCAAAAAATAATATGTTTGCCAACGGTACACTATACTGCACTTTTACCCTTCCACGATCCACGTACCGTAATAACTTCTTCCCCATATGGGAAATTCGCTAAAAACAAAAAATGAGAGGCTGAAAAGTGTTTAAATGACAAATGAATACGAATGCTCAAACGAATTTCTCGATCTGTATGCTGTAAAATTCACCTTCATTAGTATGCCTATCTTCTTTACTGTCTATGTTTCATACGTAAAGGCGATTTTTTACAACACAACTCATCCAGTTATTTCTGAAACGATTTCGACAATTCAGGAATTTAAATAAGGAAAAGGACTCGATCCATAGTTGTGCTTAAGCATGCAAAGTATTTTAAAGAATGTTTCTTTTAGAGAAGAAACTATTACCGTATATTGGCATAGTAAGACTGTCCGAGACCATGATAACTTTTCGTTTTATGGTTCCCATATGCCAAAAACGCCGTTCGTTAACGTTGTTATACGTGTGTGTCCGTTAACGCAATAACTCTTGTAAATAAAGGCCCTATCTTAATTAAATTTATAGTAGGATCAGATGTGTAAATTAGCATCAATTTAAATTAGGCTAGTTAGAAAACTAGGCAGATCGCACCATCCGAAGATGTTTTTAGTTTTTGTTGTTTTTTTTTGGGGGGGGGTTGTAACTCATAAATATGTTGTTTTTACAATGAAATTTGTTTCATGCATTTCTCTTTTAATCAAATTTCAGTTTTCATTATTGAATTCAGCTAAAAAATACTCCTTATGATACTGCTTAACGACAGTTGGTTGTTGAGATATGTTGGTTATTGGACAGTACGTTGTCCAACGCTTATCTTACGTGAGGTGCATATAAAAAACATTGGTAATTTTAAATTACGTAGGTTTGCTGCAACGGGGATGTAAGTACTTACATTTTAAATATGTCTATTCTGAAGGGCTCGAGCCGCCCTCGCATTTCGTTTTTTGCCCATAGTGACAAAATCAATAGCTTACATTATTAAAATAATTTATTGATTTTTGTTCGGCGAATTTAGACCTCTAAAACTGTTAATTCTTTACATAACCGGTATTAATTAAAAGCTCTTACCCTTGAGATGTGCCTTTTTGGTGTTTGAAAAATCATCACCTTCGGGTATCTAACGTTCCAATGTTTAATCTTATACAGTTATATTTTAATTAGTCAAACTTATTATAGTAACGTAAACATTTCAAAACGTCTGACTCTGCCTGCGAGATTCCCGGGCGGAGCGGGACACCTGCTAGTAAGGAAATAGAAAATATTGCCTGCGAGATTCCCGGGCGGAGCGGGACACCTGCTAGTAAGGAAATAAAAAATATTGAATTAATGTTTACATTCTAAAACGGGTGTTGACGACGATGTCAATATAACACATTTTAGCGAATTTTCTTTATAGGGAGGAACCTATTACCGCAGTGGCATGGTAAGGCTTAAGCCCGAGACATGATAACTTTTTGTTTTGAGGTCCCCAGATGCCAAAAACACCATTCGTTCAAATTTATATATGTATATATATATATATATATATATATATATATATATATATATATATATATATAAATCTATATCTATGTGTAATGCTCGTCTCACAGTGTTTGTAACAAAACTTCTCCGAAACGGCTTGACCGATTCTTATGAAATTTTGTGTGTATATTCGGTAGGTCTGAGAATAGGACTAAACTATTTTTTCGATAGGTGAGTGAGCGAAGCGACCGAACTCATATTTAAAATGAACGAGTATTTGACATAAAACAAATTCAATGACATTACGACACGACAACGTATGTCCGGCCAGCTAGTATATGTCCGTTACCCCGAAAACTTTTGAAAGACACACCCGATCTTGATGAAATTTGGCATAAATGTGGAGGGTAAAATTTATGACTTTGTTCCAAAACAAGATTGATCATCCTATGGGAAGGGGGTTTTAAGGGGGTTTAAAATTTTCCAAAAATCAGTTTTTTGAATTTTTTACCCTAAAATTTTAAAAACACTCAATTTTGGTTATAGCCATTTTATAGAGCTTAAAAAAACAAATCATTTAGTATTTTTAATCATTAACCTAAGTTCAGTGGTTGAGGAGAAAAGTCAGAAAACGCGTCCATAAAATGCTCCATGTTAATCTTATGGGAAAAAGGTTTTTAGATTTTCCTAGGATAATTTTACTAAAAACTTAACATTTATATTACCAATAAGTTTAGCTCAACAAAACAATCATTAGTGCATTTCCTTTGGAAAGTGAACTATTAGCATGACCCGCACGGTGAAACTTAAGCCCGGGACCACCATAGAAGTTCCTAACATGACCCCCTGAACACGGTTTGGGGGGTCGTTCAAAATTGCATATATATATATATATATATATGTAAATATATATATGTGTGTGTTTGCAATCTAGCGGTCGCATTTTTTGTCAGATTCACTTCAAATTTGGTAGGGACGTTCCTTTCTGTAATCAGTTGGACAAGTTCGTTGGGCAAAACAATCGAAAAACTCTAAACCCTTTTTTTTGGGGATTAATCTTTCAAATTTCGAGTTTTTGGGCCCAAAAAGGGTCAAAGAATCCCCAGATGTAAAATCAATGGATGTAAAAAGATGGGAATTAGAGAGGCGAAAGTTTTAAGCCCTCTTTCGTCTTTTAAGCCCTCTCTCGTCATTCTAGCATAAATATTTACCGAGTTATTAAAGAAAATGTGTATCGACTAAACACAGTACGTTGTCTTATGGGGGTTTTACATTAGAAAAGCCTGTGATTCCTTTGTTAGAGTACTTTTATCGTCCCCAGCAACCTCACACCTACTTTCAAGCTTGTCTGGACCTTCTCCTAACCTTATAATGCACAAAATTGTATTCCCAGCTTTGCACGTAAAAGAAACCAGGAATATCAGAACAGCCAAAAAATCAATGTTTTCAGATTTCAATAAAAAATTGGACAAATGTATGATTTTACACTGATTTTGAGTTTTAAACGTTTGTTATGTGGAAATTCACTTCCCTCACGTCAGCGTGCTGCGTGCGAACTCGTTTTGTGTTTACATTGTTGTTCTACGTCCAACCATTGCAGAGATATTCTAAGTGCTAAACACAGTACATTGCCCAATGTTATCCTTATGGAGAATAAATAAAATTTGATATCTCGATTATTTACTAATGTATATTGATTAAAATTGGTATGTGGCTTAAACTAGTTGTGGTATATTGATATTAGCACTCAAAAACAGTTTGTTGTTAATAGTCCCCGTAGCAGCAAACCTGCATACTCGGCCCCCATGTTATTCATATGGAGACTAAGTAAATTTTTATCTCCCTTAATTATAAACCTAAATCAATAAAACGTGGTATGTTGCTTCACCTGGTTGAGTTGTATTCATAATTGCAAAAATAAACACATTACTTATCTTCGACGTTGCAGCAAACCCGCAAACTCAACCCTAATGTTATTCTTATGGAGAATAAATAAAAAGTTATATGTCACTTATTTATGAATGTATTTTTTTGAAACTTGTGGTAAGTGGCTTTATGTAGTAGGGAGACACATATATATGCATTGGAAATTCGCTGAGTACGCAGGTTTGCTACGACGGGGATATTTACACATTAATATACAGTAATATGTTGTGGGCTGAAACTACTGAAATTGCAAATCAATTGATTAATGCTTATCGGTAGCTAATTATTTACACAAGTTGCAAGATAGACCAACTCTGCTCCAGGTTCGAGCAACATGACTGCTGGTCAATATTAAATTAGCCAAAAAAGGCTCCATTTCGGACCAAGAATCATTAATTAACTTCCTTTTTTATAATATTTTATTTTAAAAATAGCAAAGGGAAAACATTTTATAAGCAAGGAATACCAAGGACAAAGGAAGGAATATAAAAAATATAAAATAACAGTGAAAATAATAAATAAAATGGTAAAATTATATAAGAAATACGGGGTTCCACGAAGAAGTAAAAATAACTACGATACTTTTTCCCTCTGACAGCCTACGCAAACAGTGCATGAATTGTTTCATAATACACCAACTTAAATGCTAAGGATATCGTTTTGATTCCGAATGCCGCTACTGAAGGGGAAATCCCCCAGGACAAACCAAATTGTAAAACAAGAAATTTGCCTAAAACCTACGGAATAACATTTGTTCGGTCACTGATGAATTGTATAATTTTATCAAAACAACGAGTCATTATTATTGTGACTGAATAGGCCGGTGTGATCCATATTACGACCTTTATCGTCCTTCAAAGGTCACAGAGAAAGGTCACGAGCTCATAGCCGGCACGTCGTAAACTGCATAATCGTAAACAGGGCCGGCTGTAATCAAGTTTACTGACACTATAAATGCAACAGGCAACATTGAACTATGTAGGCCTACTGTAACTCCATGTACAGGGTGACTTACGGGAACCGGACGAATTTGCAATAGCTGTTACATTTTTGCTACACGTGTTAGGGAGATTGAGGTTAGGTTTCCTTTTTCAGTGTAGCCTACCATTTGAGTTACAATGGATCAGTGGACAATTAATCACCGTATTTTTGCATACGGCACTTTTATTAAAAATAATCAGTCTGTCATTTCAACACAGCGGATTTTTCGTCGCCACTTCAATATCGATAGAAATGATTCAGTTTCAAGCCGAAATACGTTATTAAGGTGGGTTGAAGCGCTTAGAACAACTGGAAAAATAACCAAAAAGAAGCCCCCAGGCCCTGCTAGAACTGCGAGGACGCCCGAAAACATCGAGAGAGTGAGAGCGGCAGTAAACAGGAGTCCAGGCATATCTGCATGAAGACACGCCCAAGAGATTAACATAAGTCGGAATTCTGTGAGGAGGATTTTGAAGAAAGATCTCCAGTTTCATCCATATGAAATGCAGGTTGTCCAAGAACTGAAAGTGACGGATTACAGAAAAAGGGTAGATTTTGCATCGCGTATGTAAGTATTGTTTGATAGAGAGCCAAATGCAATATTACTGATGAGTGATGAAGCTCATTTTCACCTCAACGGCTCAGTAAATAAGCAAAACTTCCGTTACTGGGTGAGTGAAAATCCGCGTAACGTGCATGAAAAACCTCTCCACTCTCCTAAGGTAACCGTTTGCTGTGCGGTTTCTCGTTTTGAGATAATCGGACCTTACTTTTTCGAGGAAAACGGTGTTACGGTGACAGTAAATTCACAACGTTATGTTCACATGTTGAATACATTTCTCCAACCACTACTTTAGAGACGACGAATAAACAAAAGACGGGGTTATTTTCAACAAGTTGGCGCATCAGCCCATACAACCGATCCTTCAATGGCACCCGATCCTTTGAGAAACATGTTTCGAAGGAAGGTAATTTCGCGCTTTGGTGACATACTGTGGCCAGCAAGGTCACCGGATTTGCCCAGCTGTGACTTCTTCCTATGGGGATTTTTGAAGGAACGTGTTTACGCTCGCAAACCCCTTAAGTTAGTTGACTTAAAACTTGCAATCACTGATGAGGTGCACGCAATCGAGCAAGATCTGCTAACAAGAGTTTCAAATGAATTCCAGAACAGACTGGACACCTGTATTCAAGTGAACGGCCAGCATATGCATGACATAATCTTCAAAACGTGAAAACTGCAACAACACGTCACCAACAACAACTTACAAGATTATGAATATTTTTTATCAAATGGCATGTTATTAACTTATTTTGGATAGCAATAAAGTAATTATTTTTCGAAAAATAACTTTGTACTCCTCATTTAAAAAACTTCCGGTTCCCGTAAGTCACCCTGTATAAGCTGAAAACAGCGCGAGGGCTTCCCCCCTACTTTTAGCGTGAGTAGACGATTACAACTGATAAATAATTATTATTTATCAGTAATATATATTACTAACAAATTATTTATTACTAATAAATATTATTATTGTTTATTGTTTTACAATTATTATACAATTATTGTTTACTTCCAAAAGTTGTTAAATGATAACCAATCAGTTTAAAATATATTATCGTCAGTTAAACAATTTATTTACTTCAGTTTTTTAAGATTCATTTTGCAACTTTATAATACGCTTTTATAAAATTCGCAGGCATCCCCAAAACTAAAACCATCAAACATAATTAACTATTCCAACGATATTATAACATTTAAGTATATTTTAAGTTAAAAAATACATCCAACAGTACAGAGAAGGACGAATCAATACAACATTAACGCTGGTTGCAATTTGACAACAGCATCCACAATTGCATAATGGGACAAATTTAAAATGAAATCTGCCAAAAGACAAGTTTTAACATGGTACAGATATTTTGTTACTTTTATAAGGGGATATTTTAATCGCTACCCGAACGTGAATCACTATAATTTAATAAGAAATTCAGAGACAATTTAATTTTTGAGAAACTGTTTAGTATTCATACAACCTGAACCGATTGCAATGGGTTTCATTCCGATTCATTTTAACACGACGTACTGCAACACAATAAACAAAGGAGTGTTTTTTTATAAAATTATCAAGGATGAAATCGCAATGATTTGATATATTGAAGAGGATCGCTGATTCACAGGAATAGTTCCTGTGATTTTCACAGGAATAGTTGTAATGTTGTTGCGGAACACAGCATTCATTGTAAAATTGCATATATTAATAAAAATACGGTTGCCGGGACTTGCTCAGACTGTTGCAGGGACCGGGCGGCCACAGGATTATCAGTGACGCGACTGTTATCTCTCGTGTGATACCGGCCCACTCCAATCGGCAATCTCGAGCAATGTTCACTCTTAACTAATTATTAACTTGTCCTAATTTTTTAACTAAAATTATTAAACCACGTGTTTATCTGTTAATCCAGTTGTTAGAACTACGTCAAAGAACAAATAATGGGGGAGCAAATCAGGGGCGGATCCAAGGGGGGGGGCGGTAGGGGCGGTCGCCCCCCCCAAACCTAAGAATTTTTGTGTTTTATTTTATTGTTCAGGCATACGATGAAAGTTTGAATAAATCCGAATTAAAATGTAAGCATCAAAAGCCTCCCGAAACCCCGTTTTTCAGTTCCGAGAGTCAAATTTTGCCGCTCCCGTCTACAAGGTTACATTAAAATTCAAACTAACAAACCTAAACGTTTCTTTAAATGAAATAAAATACACACCATTAGTCAGGTAAAATTTTAAATGTCCATTTTAGTGTATAACACATTACTTAGATCCATGTATTTAACCTAAAAGCGTCTTACAAAAACATGGATATTCCCGAGTATCGCGAAGTTGTTGCAGTTTTGCCAGTTGACAGACCGAAAATGCAGTGTTTTCAACATGGTCTTGGAGGTAAATTTTAGCAGCAAAGGTTGCTTCAAGTGTATTCGGTGATTATTTTTTACTGGATTTTGCCCGCCTACCGTTGCGTCGTTTGCTATCTGCGGTGCTTTGTTCACAGGTTAGGTTTGATTTTTGTTTAAAACCGCATAATCCGTTGCTAGACAATAAATATCTAGTGGCTAGGCTAGAAGCAAAAAGTGCCTCAAATTATATGTAATGAAATAAGAGGAAACAAAGATTTAATTGCGTGCAAACCGAAGCTCATACGCAAAGTATTTTATTTCGTAAAAATGTGGTACGACATTTTCATTTTTCAAGTGGTTGACCTTGGCTGTTAGCCTCATTCCTAATTGTATCTTCACGTAGTATAGTTCAGTATTGCAGATTTCAAATACGTTTTGTAAATATTTTTTTGCGTGGGTAAATACTAAAATTAATTGTTTATTTAGGCATCTTACTTGTTATTAGACGCCTACAGATGACGTAGGAAAAAGTGTAATGCCTAAATATTTTATTTTTATTTACGGTCGGGCGCAGTAGAACTAAAGTTAATTTTTGTTTAGCTTGTTTATAAAGTTAAGATTGCTTTTATCTTGAGTACAAGGTTATTGATATATTATGTTACCTTACTTTCATTCGTTGTATAATTTCATATGGTTAAAAACAATAATGACGGTGTCAGGGACCATCCACACGGAAGCGGGAGAGGTAACTTTCTGTGACCGCCCCCCCCAAACTTGACTTCTGGATCCGCCCCTGGAGCAAATTCAACTCTACTAATTGTAATTAAAAGCACGTGAGGTAATGTATTATACATCATAGATTTACAAAATAGAAGACTTGTTCATAGAATAGTCAGATCATTCAGAATAATCATATAAATATCAATTAACTACCTTAGTATTTCACATAGTCTTAAACTTAACCATAAATATATCAACCAAGACATTTTAATCAAACACACGTAGATGCGGTAGGAAACTACAATTTTCTATAAGTAAAAGTCAACCGAAATGTATAGCGAAGGAGACTGTACATTTCCAATGATAATAACGGTCCAATGATTAGATTTCTGCTATTAAAGGAAGGAACTATCTTATCTCAGACTTGTTTGAAGTTTGCCTTATCCCACCCCATGGAGAAAAGTATATATATAGGCCACACATAATACAACTCAACAGCATATAATACAAATGAAGTATATAGGCCTACTACAAAATTTTAAGATTGAATGAATTAGGTAGGCTATATATTTTGACGAACAGGGTGTCTTACGTAAGGTGTCTCAAACAACAGATTACAGACGAAGCAATTGACCAAGAAGGATGAATATAGGATATATTACAATTGTAGGTATAATTGTAGTACATTGAATATGTATAAATAAAAACATAAATTAATACATATTCCGCTTAGTTAGAAGTATATGGTATACAAATTAATACTTAGACACTACTAAAAGAAATATTTAGTGCGTTCATTTTTTCAGAGGGTTCCCGCCACTCTCTTTCTATCCGAAATACCTATGCATGGTATTATTTTATAACGCCTGCTACTGTTAAAACGTCCAAAGATGCCACTGGCGTTGACACCGACCCACTTAACAGTTTTACGTAGGTAGTAAAGTATTCTTTGAAATTCAGTAATTGATAAGAAGTCTTCGGAAATGTAGCCTACTTTTTACTTTACATAAAGGGCGAATATAGGCTGAATACAACTATCAATGCAGGCTACACGAAAAAACGTATAATAGACAATTTAGTTCCTTCAACTATGATAATAAAAGGTCAATAAACAGTTAAACAGCGATTCCAATGATAACTTGACCTGCATTAACCTATTTCATCAAGTTTAGTCAGTCCGTTTCAAATACAGTATATTTATTGCTTTAATCAAGTTAGAGCTAAGAAAATACTTCAGATAGAAAGTACTATAATGCTTTGCAAATTTAAAGCAACTCAAATTTGGACTACTTTTTGTACGTGGAACTTGGTAGTAAATAGTATATAACATTCTGTAAAATTAAATACAAAAGTATTAGGAGGCATTATGCTCTCCCACACCATAAATTATTTTTGGAAGAAATCATCATAGCAAATCACCATCCATGCAGTTTGTAGTCTCGTGCAATAACAAAATGGCCTAAAAACATAAAGCTTTAAGCTACCGTAACTCAAATAAGGTTGCTTTTCAAGAAAAACAAACGAAACGTGCAGCTTCCCAGACCTCGATTACCCCTACAAAATGTCTTTTCGTAGCTTGGGAACCACTACAGCTGGAGACACAGCCGCGGACGGACTCTCGCACGGAGCCACAGACAAAAATGCGAATTGTAGCATTGACACTAATTTTTCGAGACAAGTGAGAATAGTATACAGCAAGTTTATTTTTGTAAACCACTATGAATCATTGGAATTTTAACCATAATGCTTTCAACCGATTTTGAGAAAGGAGTAATTGGTTAACGGAGTTCTGAAATGAATAACGTTTAATCATGTGTTCCAGTGGTGTGTGGCATCAACATAATTACCCTTAAGAGTCTTCATCACTGGAAGTTGCCGGACGCCATCTTGGGTGTTTTGTTCCATAAGGCCAGTGTTAACTTTGTGCCTCCGTTACTCCTCACCGTATCGCCACAAACAATTAATTTTGGTGTCAAATTAAAGGTTTCGTCGTCCTCTAGGGAAATACAATAGTCGAATTTGGATTTTGTTACAAATTAATGAGAACATGTACAGTGGTTCAGTTCAAAATTAAACTATTTATTATGACACTATGATACCCAAATTAAGGAATTCGACATTGTATTTCCCTAGAGGACGACGAAACCTTTAATTTGACACCAACATGAATTGTATGTGACGATCAGGTGAGGAGTAATGGAGGCACAAAGTTAACACTGGCCTTATGGAACAAAACACCAAGATGGCGTCTAGCAACTGCCGGTGATGAAGACTCTTAAAAATGGAAAGTTAGAGATGGAATTTTTAACAGACAATGTACGTACACGGTTCAACACAAGTGAAATAGCATTATGGAAACCTCTCTACCAAAGAAATAACAAAATAACAAAACGCTCATGTATGGAGGAGCAAAGTTACCGTAGGCCTATTTAGAAGAGAGTAGGTAGGCCTACCGGGGAGACCGAGCCACGCTCGGTGTACTGTATTTGATTAGTTTCGTGGGTGAACAATATGTCCATATGCAATTTGTATTCAATGGTTCTAGTCACTGTTACAAGAAATGACTTGTTGATACTTTACTTAAAATTTCTAACTTTCAAATGAGTTCTTTTTGTCGTTGAGGTTTTCACCAATCGGTTTTTTAGGTCCAAAAGCACCTAATTCCAAAGTTTAAGCAACATCCTATAGATAGAATCTGGCGGTAGATTTTGCAAACAAACAAACTAACAGACAGACATTTCTCGTATTAGAGTGTAGAATATAGTTGTTTATCTGTATATTAATAGGCTAAGGCGAGTTTTGTGGTACTGATTTCTCAAATATGCGGCTAGTATAATTATGAAACTTTGCACACTTTGCACACAAGGGCTATGCTCTTTTGGCTTTCGGAGTTTATATGTTTTCCTTATAACTTATGGGAACTTGCGTTCTGCTTTTCGTTATGCTTTTCATTTAACAGCTGCGTTATTCAAATAAATAAGTAGCACAACAGCAACAACAGATGATTGACTACATACAAGATATTACTGACTACTGGAATGGCAACACCCTTATATTAACTCCTTATCCGTTTTAAATCCACATTACAACAATTAAACGTGCTTGTGAGGGAGGAGGAAGAAGGGCGGGGAGATGATGAGGTGGAGAGGTTTCAGGCATAAATAAAGAGGCTACTGAATACTGGAATGGTAACGCCCTTCTGCTATCCGTTTTAACTCCACGTTAAAAAATATTAAACTTTTTTCATATATTCTCGACTTTAAATTAAAAAAGTTTGGTCGAATTTCGACCATTGGGCGATCTCTAGTATATAAACATGTGCTAGCAATAGTAATCCTTACATATTATTTGAACAACCAATGTGCTTAGTAATCCTTACATATTATTTGAACAACTGTTTTTAACTTTTAACTTTAACAAATCTTTAACGGTCAGGTATGTTTGCTTCGGGATCCATATTATTCATCATATTCGTAAACAAGACTAAGTTTATAAATTTATAGATAAGTTGCGATGTAACTTCTGAAAATACAATACGCCCTCAATATAAAAATGTTGGCGAATTCTAAAGTCAATCAGTCTGGTCGTTCTATCCGAGCGATTTGCTGAGTATAATGTTTTCCCGATCAAACAAAATAACCATTATTCATCCGAGAGTTCATTGTATTCACCACAGAATGCATTTACATATTATATTCCCCACAAGGGTTTCCTTTAAATGTTATATTCTGCGAATAGTAACATAATAACTTTATCAATGGTAATGATATTATGGCGCAGAAATCAATGACAATATTAACTACGTTCGGGACGGAAAGTAAAATTATTTTTGTGTAATTCCGAAAATACAAAAATGCGAAAGGGCTTAATATTTTCAAACTAAAAAATAAAACAAGTACTAACTTATAAGAAGGAAGTTTAAAATATCCTGACTTGTTGCCGCAAACTCGTAAAATACCCCATATACTAGACTACCTTCAGCGAACAACACACTGAAGCAAAGTAAGTCGAGTGTAGTCGGCGCTAAACAACAATGCCGGTCATTCTAGAACATGCATGGAAGGGCAATTGCTGCATGCGACGCGCGCACGCACGGGGTCACACAGGCGCGCGCGCATTCCCCACTTCCCGCGTGCAGCACGTATAACTACGCGCAGCACGTGCAGCCCTACGCGCGACCGCACTTGCACCTGCATTCCTCGCGATTTGTTTACAACGGGATCCGGGATATATGATTATCTGATCGCAAAAACTCAACACCTCTCCCTCCCACAGCACATGTGATTGTTGTAGTGAATTGATGTGCACCTGGTGCTGAAACAGGGGTATCTACTGACCGTCTCAAGGATAACCAGAGAAAACACAAAGCGCATAAGGAAATATGCACAGTCCGACATATAAATGAATCGAGGAGCATTTCGAAGCATATTAAAACAATAATCACTATACTCCAGGTTCAGGACAAGTCCTCATACACCCACATACCGCAGCACAAATATTTATTTTTCAACAAACAAACATTGACATTTTGACTTTCAAACATAAAATTTAATATTCGCAAATAGTACTTAGATTTAACGTCAAATTATGTTCAAACGTCACTAAATTGTCATCAATTAAGTTGACATTTAATGAATTTTAAAATGTCATATTCTATGAACAATCGAATATCAAACCTATGATGGCCTAGCAAAATGATTTATTTTAAAATATATATTTAAAAACTTGGTTATTTATAAAACAAGTAGAAATCCCACTCTTTCAAGAGTAAAAAGAAAACCACGAAAGATAAATCTTGTGTAAAAAACCTGGCTCATCGTGGATTTGTACCCGACTTTTGGATCACGGCACATTGATCAATGGCAAAGCGCCTTAGCCCACATGACCACCTTGATAACTGAAGTGTTTAAGGTTAAGGACAAATACACAACTTTGCCCTTAAAATTCAGGAAGCGTGGGATTTTTTATGACACTTGTAATTTGATTATAACATAGTTAAGTTTATAACCTTTTACTTTTGAACAATTTTAATAATTGCTTAAATGTTGTTGTTTAAGTTATATCCGTGTTAAAAATGTCCCAACACTTTCAAATGATATAAAATATTTGATAATAATATGAAATTGTCATTACATTTTTGACATTTATGTTGTAGAAAGAGTGTTACACAAAGATGAAATAACGTTTATAATCACGGTGTTCACACAATCACAACATTTTTAAATATACTTGATATTATTTATATACAACCTAATTATTATATTTGCTTTGAAATCGTGTGGTAATATAACATCTTCTCCATAATCCCATGTCTCATGTGAAGGTCTTCTAACGCCTGATGCGTATTTTTTAGCGAATTTCCCCTATAGGGAAGAAACTATTACCGTAGGTCTCATGGTAAGACTTAAGCCCGAGACTATGGTAACTTTTCGATTTGAGGTCCCCAGATGCCAAAAACACTATTCTTTCAAATTTATATATATGTGTATATATGTGTGTGTGTGTGTGCGCGCGCGTGCGTGTGTGTCCGTTTACCTTGAGTAAAAAACATCCGATTTCGATTAAATTTGGCACAAACATGTAAAGCAACATTTATTACTTTAAGTTCGAAAAACCAGAAAGATCGGACCATGGGAAGAGGGGTTAATGGGGTTTCAAAATGTTATAAAAAAATCGGTTTTTAGTGAATTTCCTTTGGAAAGTGAACTATTAGTATGACCCGCACGGTGAAACTTAAGCCCGAGACCACCATAAAAGTTCCTAACGTGACCCCCTGAACACGTTTTGGGGGGTCGTTCAAAGTTATATATATATGTATATATATATATATATATATGTGTATATATATGTGTGTGTGTATGCACTCTAGCGGTCGCATTTTTTGTCCGGTTTACTTCAAATTTGGTAGGGACGTTCCTTTCTATAATATGTTGGACAAATTCGTTGGGCAAAACAATCGGAAAACTCTAAACCCATTTTTTGGGGATTAATCTTTCAAATTTCGAGTTTTTGGGCCCCAAAAGGGTCAAAAAAGCCCCGGATGCAAAATTAATCCGTGGAGAAAGATGGGAATTAGTTAGGCGAAAGTTTTAAGCCCTCTCTCGTCATTCTAGCATAAATATTTACCGAGTTATTAAAGAAAATGTGTATTGACCAAACGCAGTACGTTGTCTTATGGGGGTTTTACATTAGAAAAGCCTGTTATTCATTTGTTGGTGTACTTTTAACATCTCCAGCAACCTCACGCCTACTTTAAAGCCTGGCTGGACCTTCTCCTAACCTTATAATGCACAAAATTGTATTCCCAGCATTGCAGGTAAATAAAATCAGGAGCATCAAAACAACCAAAAAATCAATATTTTCAGATTTGAATAAAAATGGGAATAATTGTATGTTTTTAACTGATTTTGAGTTTTTATAGTTTTTTATGTGGAAATTCACTTCCCTCACGTCAGCGTGCTGCCTGCGAACTCGTTTGAATTTTTCACCCTAAAATTTGTAAAACACTCAATTTTGGTTTTGATTATTTTATAGAGCTTAGAAAAACAAATAATATGGTATTCTTAATCATTAACCTAGGTTAAGTGGTTGCAGAGAAAATAAAAAATCGTGTTAATAAAATCTCCCATGTTAATCTTATGGGAAAAAGGTTTTTAGCTTTCCATCAGTTAATTTTACTGTAAACTTCACACTGGCTTCTACCAATCAGTTCAGCTCTAAAAAACAATCATTTTGGTATTTACAGTAAATTGTGATTCTACGTCCAACCGTTGCAGAGATATTCAAAGGGCTAAACACAGTACGTTGTCCAATGTTATCCTCATGGAGAATAATTAAAATTAGATATCTTGATTATTTATGAATGTATATTTATGAAATTTGGCATGTGGCTTCACCTAGTACATACTATTATATTGATATTTGCACAACAAAATCATTTTTTGCCGATTGTCCCCAAAGCAGCAAACCCGCATACTCAGCCCTAATGTTATTTTTATGGAGGAAAAGTAATGTTTTATATATCCCTTAATTATGTAGCTTCACCTGGTTAAGTTATATTAATAATTGTGTGTGACACATTTCTTATCTTTCTTTTTGCAGCAAACCTGCGTACTCACCCTTCAGTGTTATTCTTATGGAGAATAAATAAAATGTTATATATCACCTGTTTATTCATGTATTTTTATCAAACTTGGTGTGGTAGTGAGAAACATATACATGCATTGGAAATACGCTGAGTATGCAGGTTTGCTGCAATGGGAGCACTTAAATACATTCTGAGCCTGTAATAGAAGGGAACTAAGCAAATTAGCCAAGAAGAACAAACTAAGTTAGTTGTTAAAATATTTATTTTATTTTGTTTATAGCATGTACAATATGTGTAATTTTGCTTCAGTCCCACGTATCCCTTGCAAACGATTCCTGGAGGAAATGTCAAACTTACCACTAGGTATTTGCACATAGGTAAGAAAAGTTGGTTTTATATTTTTCGTTTGACGACAAGGCTTGTGTAACATCCGGTAATAACCGGCTGGGCCGGATATAGAAGGATATTTCTGCTGTGGCTGGATCTTTGCCGACTGTCCACTATGCTAGACATGAGGGTTCAACCCACCCTGGTATTTATAGCATAAAACGTCACAGCTCTTGCATAAACTCGGTCAACCATGACGTCCATAAATACTCCCGTAGCAGCAAACCTGCGTACTCATCGAATTTACGATACACATTTATGTGTCTTAATACCACATAAAGCCACATACCAAGTTTCATAAATATACATATATAAACGATTTATGACATTTTAATTATTCTCCATAAGAATAAAATAGTGGCTGAGTATACAGGTTGCTGAAACAAGGAACCCAAAAAATGGGTTTTAATACAAAT
This sequence comes from Allygus modestus, assembly GCA_963675035.1. Classification (NCBI taxonomy): domain Eukaryota; kingdom Metazoa; phylum Arthropoda; class Insecta; order Hemiptera; family Cicadellidae; genus Allygus; species Allygus modestus. The sequence continues at coordinate 351,225,227 of OY776111.1, read as the reverse complement.
ATCAATATAACCATTGACTATAGCCTACATCGTACGGAATAGATGGACCTAGCTTACGGGCCGGGCGTGCCTCGGCATTGCTGCGCTGGCCCCGAGTTTGACGTGAGATCCCGCCAGAGCGCTACCAGTCGGCTCTTCCCCTCTTTCACCCCTCGCTCTCCCTGCTCTCCGATCGCCCCCTCCAGGCCAGTCACTAGTCACTACTACTACTAGTAGTCAGTGTCTCAGCGACTGCCGAGTGGAAAGGATGTACGCGCTGTTTCTCGTGAAAACACGGCACCCCGCCGTCTTTCCCCCCTCCCTCCCCACAGCACTCTAGGCCGAATTGAGTCGCCGCGGCCTTTGAGAAACACTAGCAGAGATGTCCGTTGACATTCTGTCTTTGCATCTGTTGGTTTCGCTCATCACTTGATACGTTGTGTATGTCAACAATATACATGAGTAACACTCTAATAGTGTAATTCAATCAATTATGTGTCTACAATTATTGGTAAACTATGCCTAAAAATATTGCGTTCATGTTGTTGAAGTAATTATGACTCAATACAACCTGACACCATATTTTGACTAGCTCAACACCGGTTGAAAAATTGGTAAAACCACGAATATTTAAATTTTTTCCAAAATGTTGGAAATTTGACGCTGATTATGGAAATAATCGTTTTTCCGCGGATGCACTATTTTATCCACGTAAAAGTCGTCAAAACTTCATAAAATCGGAAAATAACTTTGTTATTGTAATACTGTCATGTGGGTATTAAAAATGTGCAGAATTTCACCCTGAACACGATCGTGCAGTTATTTTCCCGATCATATTTTTTTCTCCGCGAAAAAGGCGGAAAACGTCGGAAAATCGTAAAAAATTGTTCTTATAATACATTGTTCTTATTATTATGTGGGTATTCAAAATTGTGCGTAAATTCACCCTGAATACGTACGTGCAATTACTTTCCCGATTGCACGTTTTTCCACGGATTAGTCGTTAAAACCCCGGAAAATCGAAAAATATTCTTTTTTAGCGAATTTCCCCTATAGGGAAGAAGCTATTACCGTAGGTCTCATGGTAAGACTTAAGTCCGAGACCATGATAAATTTTTGTTTTGAGGTCCCCAGATGACAAAAACACTATTCGTTCAAATTTATATATATGTATATATATATATATATATATATCTATATATATATATATCTATATATATATATATCTATATATATATATATATATATATATATATGTGTCCGTGAATGCGATAACTTGAGTAAAAAACGTCCGATTTCGATGAAATTTGGCTCAAATGTGTAAAATGACATTCATGACTTTAAGTTCGAAAACCAGAAAAATCGGACCATGGGAAGAGGGGTTTATCGGGGTTTTAAATTTTCCAAAAATCAGTTTTTTGCATTTTTCACCCTACAATTTTTTAAAAACTTAATTTTAGTTTTGACCATGTTATAGAGCTTAAAAAACAAATAATGAGGTATTTTGAATTATTAACCTAGGTTAAGTGGTTGCGGAGAAAATCCAAAAAAACCTACTCATAAAATCTCCCATGTTAATCTTATGGGAAAAAGGTTTTTGGCATTTCCTTAGTTTATTTTAATTTAAACTTCACATTTGATTTTAGAAATCTGTTCAGTTCCACAAAACAATCATTTTGGTGTTTAAATTGTGATTCTACGCCCAACCGTTGCTGAGATATTCAAAGTGCTAAACACAGTACGTTGTCCAATGTTATCCTTATGGAGAATAAATCAAATTTGATATCTCGATTATTTATGAATGTATGTTGATGAAACTTGGTATGTGGCTTCACTTAGTACTGGTATATTGATATTTGCACAAAAAATTGATTTTTTATTGGTTATTCCCGTAGCAGCATACCTGCATACTCAGCCCCCATGTTATTCTTATGGAGAATAAGTAAAATGTAATGACTCCCTTAATTTTGAACATAAATTAATAAAACTTGGTATGTAGCTTCACTTGGTTGAGTTATATTCATAATTGCATAAAAACCCATTTTTTTGTTCCTTGTTGCAGCAAACCTGCTTACTCAGCCCCCATGTTATTCTTATGGAGAATAACTAAAATGTTATATAGAGCTTATTTATGATTGAATATTGATGAAACTTGGTATGAGGCTTCGCCTAGTTAAATTATATTTATATTAGCATAAAAATCAATTGTTTGTGTTCCTTGTTTCAGCAAACCTACGTACTCATTACCAATGCTATTCTTATGGAGAATAATTAAAATCGCTTATATGTGAATATATTTTTATGAAACTTGGTACGCGGCTTTATGTGGAATTCAGACAAATGTTATGCATTGGAAATTCGCTGAGTACGCAGGTTTGCTGCGACGGGGGTATCTTATAATTCTGTCATGTGGGTATTCACATTGTGCGGAATTTCACCCTGATTACGTATGCGCAATTATTTTGACGATCAGACAAGTAATAAGCAAGAAATTGCCAACAAAGGTTTACAATCTATTCAACACAGAGCGGGCCCGGTACCGTGGTTTTTACAGCGGCCACAGCACTAGTTTCGGTGGTTTTTATCCCAGGCGCGGATTCACGGGGGAATGGGTGAAATTTCCCCCCCCAAGGCAAAAGTTTGAAGTTGCGCCCGCACCCGCACCAGCGCTACGTCTGCCCGGCAGCGTCATCTCGTCTGATTGATGCGTCGTCAGTCAGATTATATGCCTGTAATACTACTACAGGGTGTCCACAGACCGAAAATTCCAGGAAAATTGGATAATTATACGGGAATTTCGACGAATAAAATTCGTTAATTTAGTTTAAATCCCGTTTTCGGCCGTTCTCGTTCATGCGGCTCGGTTGTCGTTTCCAGCCAATAAAACAAGTTTTGGTTGTCATTTTCAGCCAATAAGAAACGTTGGCCCGATCGTCATTTCGGGCCATTAAATGCAACTAAATTCCGGTTTCTGACCCATCTGGCGCGAAAAATAGGCGTTCTTTGGCTATAGAACTGGGTCAAATCACCGATTGGATTCGTAAAAATACGTTCCGGTTGTCATTCGGGCTTATAAAACGGGATCCGGCTTTATTTTTCGCTAGGAAAATGTGGTCCGATTGCCAATTTTTATGATAAATCACGGTTAGGTTGTGATTTTTTGCGTATATTGAGACTCAGTCGTCATTTTCGGTCAATAATCACGTTGCGGCCGTCGACTTCGGACTTTAAAATGTGAGGAACAGTTATTTTCGGCAAATAGAACGAAGTGAAATTGCCTATTTTGTTTAAACAATTAATTTTTTAGTCAGTCATTTGTTTCTGTAAAACGCTGTCTGGCCGTCTTTTTTGGCCGGTAAAATTTGGCACTTAATTTTATTGTGTTCGATGTTTTGCCCTACAAATCGCAGTATGGGTTTGTCGGACAATTGCCTTTTTTCACTTTTTGGGCGCTAAAACGAGGTTATATTGCTATTTCCGTAGATATAATATGCGGCTCGCTTGCCGCTTGAGACAAATAAAACGCGGTCCAGTCCATTATTCCTAAAAAAAATTCAGTCTTTTTTTTATTTTATTTTTTACCACCAAGTTGCGGCAAATTTATGTTTTTACCCACAAAACACGGCCAAATCTCTGATTTTCCCCGGTAAATGCGTTTCATACTTCGCTTTTGGTATATAAAACACGACCCGACTTTATTTATTGCCGAGAAAATGCGGTCCGATAGCCGATTTTGAGCAATTAAGTACATTCCCAGCATAAAATACGGTTTGTGCTCAATTTTCGGCCTATAACAAACTATGTGGTCGTAGTTTTTGACGTGGTTTTTGGATGATTGCTGTAAAATTGCCGGTAAAATGATCCATCTTGGCTGATAACACGCGCGGTCGGTAAATTTTTCTATTAACACAGTTTCGCTATTTTCAGGCTAAAAAAGCGGTCCGATTGACGTTTTAGATGGCAAAATGAGAATATGTTGCTATTTTAGGCCGATAAGGTATATATCTCGGGTGTTTTTTAAATTTGCCGTATCTCGGTCGATAAATTTTGTTTCGATGTAAGTCTCGGTAAAATCTCCGTTTTCGACGATAAAATACTTTGATACTTCCGCTGGCGTGTTGACCTTTGAATTGCGGTTTGGGTATAAACTATTGCGGTATTTTTGGCCGATAAACTACGTTCACCATTTTTTACGGCCGATAAAATTATTAATATGGAATTTTAAACAAATTTCCGGGGGTTGACTCCGGGACCACCACCCCTAAGTGGTATTCCAACCCCCCAACCCCTGGAATTTCCCCTCCCACAACGCGACTCCCTGGATCCGCCCTTGATTTCATCCTCATGTAATAACGAGGTTAGGTTGTAATAATATATCTATCATAACTTAACGTAACATAACCTAACCCATGTTTTGTAATGTGCCAGCTCATTGCTTCGACATACAGCGCTCTGCGGAGGTAGATTAGGCTAGTTTATGATAAATAACTAATTTAACTATCATAACCTAACTATAAATGATAAATAACGATAAATTAAAATAGCTGCTAACTATTTTTTCATCAGTCAAATAAAACACAAATTAGTTACATTTATTCTATACATAACACTGTTCGTTTGAAAAAAAGTTATTACTTTGCAAAATGGCCCTATTAAAATATGAATTGCCTTTAAAAATCAGAAAATCGGAACAATATGCGTCCCAACGAGTGTCCAGTCGGGACGCGGGGCAAAGCAATACAAAAGTACAAAAGCAATGCCGCTGGCGCAGCGTCGCGTCGTTTGTTGGGCGCAGCTTCTTGCATTACCGCCGTTTTAGGGGATATGTTTTATTTATTTGTTTAATTTTGTCTATTTGTTTAGTTTTTTTTTGCATAAAGATGAAATTGCCATGAATATTCTTGATGAATTCTTCATGAATGTTCTTCGTTGTTATAATAATACATAAATGTTAACATTTCATGTAAATAAACTAATGAACATTGATCAGAAGTTGTGTCAAAGTCCTCAATTTTGTATTAACACTCCAGAAGAAATCATACTTTTTTAAATTTTATTAAATTTGTTTGAATCGTTAATTTTCTTGAAATTTTCTGGTGATTTCTTATAAATTATTGTTATTGCTGATGACAAAATTTTGAATTTAAATTAAAACTGTACATTATAGATCATATGAATTTCTGTTGATTCTAAAAATTTATATTTCTGAACCTGTATGACCTAAACATTATTAATGTTTTAATGATGGTAAGTGGGCATTTTAGGTGTATGAGAAATTTTCATCTGGGGAAATCAGATATTTTTCAAAACTGGTGATGATATACAGGGTGAGTCAGACCACCCGTCCAGGATGTATAACGGGAGAACGGTTTGGTCTAAAGCCATAAAAAAAATTATTCAAAATTATTCCTAACTAAAACGCATATGGGCTATCTATTAAAAATCTTTTCATCAAAATCTATGTGCGGGATGTTCCAAAACTGAAGGTCTCGGATTCAAATCTCAAGATTTTCTTATGTAAACATAGGGAATATTAAACATTATTTTAAAGGTCTCGTTAAAAAAACATTTTGGCGAAAACAGAATTCACTTATCTTTATCCGTTTCAAAATGGCGGGTATTTTTGTGTAAAATATTGATATTTACTGAATACTCTGTATTTTTTAAACCATTACTCGTACATTTTTTCCGACATAAACGGGCCGCCATTTTGAAAAGGGTAAAGATAAGTGAATTCTGTTTTCAACAAAATGTTTATTTTAACGAGACCTTTAAAATTATGTAAAATATTCCCTACATAAGAAATGTTTGGGATTCAAACCCGTGACCTTCAGTTTTGGAACATCCCGTACATAGATTTTGATGCAAATATTTTTAATAGATAGCCCACATGCGTTTTAGTGGGGAATAATTTTGTTTGATGACTTTAGACCAAACCGTTCTCTCGTTATACATGATGGTGGACGGGTGGTCTGACTCATCCTGTATATACTAACATAAATAATCGGACAGCATTGACATATTTATTTTCTCATATAAGTAGGGGAACATATTGTATATGTTTGCAGAAAGAAAAATTTATAAAATTGGAAAAATACAATTATTTTGTAATAACTCTTCTCTTAACCGTACTGAGTTTATTTTGATAAAATTGTTATTATTTAAGAATTTTAAAGGTTTCTTATTAACAAAAAGAAGGCTTTGCGGGTAATATTTCAATCAAAAAGAACCAAAGAACGCTCTTGAAGAACAATCTTTGAAAGGATTAATTTACTTACTTGCTATTACTTCTGTTTACATTTGCGAAACCACAATTTTTGAGCGTTATGTCACTTGAACAGTGAAGGGATTTGAGCCCATTTTAAGATCGGTAAAGTGTGGCCGTAGCTACTGCTAGCTAATTCGTGAATTCGTCATCGACTCGGCTGTCCTCTCAACGCCCAAGGCAGCACTCGCCGGCCTCGCCGCGCCACGCAGCACAATCATATCTGTCAGGAGGGGTAGAAGAGAGAGACGGTATGGATTCGGCGCTTGAGCGCTTCAGTACGGTACGGTAGCTGGTAGCTGATGACGCTCCAACTAGGAGAGCTTCTACCGTCAGCCCATAAAATGCGCTCGAGGATCTCGCCAAGGTCGGCTTCAAAAAGCTGCATTACTAAGGTTATCTATTCCGTAGGATGTATAATCAATGATATAACTCAACTAGGTAAAGCCACATAACAGTTTTTATTCATTTATGTTCATAATTAAGGGAGACATAGCATTTAATTATTCTCCATAACAACCACATGGGGGCTGAGTACGCAGGTTTGCTGCAACGGAAACTATCAACCGATAAATCGTTATTTGTGCAAATATCAATAGACCACAACGATATGAAGCAATATACCAAGTTTCGTCAGGATACGTTGATAAATAAACGAGATATACAATTTTTCTTATTCAACATAAGAATAACATTGGAAAATGTACTGTGTTTAGTACTTTTAATATCTCTGTAACCAATTGACGTAAAGCAATGATCAAAACACAAAATTTTTTAAGCTGAATTTAATGGTGAAAAGTAAAATTTTATTTACTAAAAGATTATACGTAAAAAACTAAAAAAAACATATTTTTGGGGTACAAACCCCCCCCCCCCACCAAAATACACCTTAGGATGGAGCGATCTGGCTGGTTTTCGAACTAAAGTCCTAAATGTTGCTTTACATAAATTCATCAAAATCTCTATATGTATATCTCTATATATATATATATATATATATATATATATATATATATATAAAATCTATATATATATATCCAGTTTTGAACCGATGGTGTTTTTGGCATCTGGGGACCTCAAAACAAATAGTTATCATGGTCCCGGGCCTAGGTCTTACCATGCCGACTACGGTAATAGCTTCTTCCCTATAGGGGAAATTCGCTAAAAGTACCCTAGGTGATTTGCCAAATGGGAACATTGATTGACAATTTTTAACAATACAGTAACATCAAACAAATTAGCCTTAAGGTGGAGTTTTGTACAAGGTTGTGAGACATTGTATGAAAATTGTCTTCCTATATTTTTTTTCAGGTAATTCGCTAATCAAATTTCTTTACTATATTATATTTTATTAGCGAGTTTCGCCTAGCAATTTGGATGAGGCTATTATCGTAGTCGGCATGGTCAGAGCTAGGCTCAGAGCCATAATTTCCATTTTGAGGTTCCCAGATGCCAGAAACACCATTCATTTGAATTTGCATAGCCTATTAAGGTGTCAAAAAAGTGTGGAAAGGACTTAATATAATTTTAAGTAGGTCCTATTTACTACGCTCCTATGTCCCGTAATAGGATGAAGCGAGGATTTGTAATACCACCATAATAGGCAGTATAGGTGCCGGATTAATTAACTAAAAGTAACTTACTTAACCTCACCTAAGCCCACATTAATACTTCGACTAGCCTACCACCTTCCAGTTTATTGTTGAATCTAGTAGGCCTATTTAGGTGAAGAACCAAAATTTATTCGCCCTGAAAAAGAACTACTTAAACTTACACCACATAAACATTCCTCTCAGAATAGTCATTGTGTAAAAAATTTTTGTCTTTGAATTATGTATTGTTAATTTGAAGGGGGTATAAATAGGCTATAGGCAATAGGCATATATTTGAACAAGTCTTTAAAGCCCACTTAACTTACTTCTGGCCTACTAGTGCACAACTTCAGTCAATACCACTTTTGAGAATCAGGCAATAATTATGGGTCAAATTATTGCCAGGTAAAAAGCTAGTACAGTATCCGGTAAGACCTAGGCCAAATATGAAAGTATTCTCGTTGGTTGAAATCTCAACAAACATTATCATATTTGTAACGTGTCGCAGATTAATTTACTACAAGTAACTTACCAAACCTCACCTAGGCCCACATTAATACTTCAACTGGTCTACCACATTCCAGTTCGTTGTAGAGTCTAGTATATTAGGTGAATAACCAAAATTTATACACCCTGAAAAATAACTACTTACAACATATAAACATAACTCTCAGAATAACCATTGTTTAAAATTTGTCTTTGAATAGAGTTAAGTTTAAAAGAATATAATAGGGGTAACCCCAGGGCTCTGAGGGGTGGGATATTTCCGGCTCAGAAAGGGTTTTCCTGGAGATGAGGCCTGTCTAGAACTTATTTTTATCCCAGAAATTAGTTATTTTGAACATTTGAAGGAAGTCCAGAGATCAGCAGACTCAAAATACCAAACAGTGAAAAGGTATTAGATGAGAAGCCCCCCCATCCCATATATATGGAAATATCGTCTGGGTTTATTGGAATCTGTTGGTATACTTTTACAAGATCTATGGAAGAAAATATGTTACAACCTGAAAGAGCATGTGAAAAATCATTAATATGACGAACAGGATACCTGTCAGGAATCGTATGGGCGTTCAGAGAACGGTAGCTACAATCGATCGATGCAGGTGTCTGTGGGGATTTGTTTTGTGTTCGGGGGGGGGGGGGGGTCTCACCAGCCCCCCACGGAGAGAGTTTGCCTAGGGTTCAAATCGAACACGAGGCCGGATGGATCTGCTTGACCGGGTCTGATGTGTAGGCAGTGATGCTGTTGAAGGTTGAAGTTGTTTTGGGACGCAATTGAGTTACAAGTTCTTTAGGATCACTGTGTTGAGTGCTGTTGGGTGGAGCAGCTAAGAACTCTCCTGGAAGGCGGAGTGGCCCACCATACACCAATTCAGCCGCGGAAGCCATGAGGTCTTCCTTAAAGGCAGATCTGATGCCAAGAAGGATGAGAGGCAATGCTCCAGACCACTCAGGATTATTGTAGGCCATAACTGCAGCTTTTAGCTGGTGATGGAATCGCTCTACCATCCCATTAGCTTGAGGATGCCAACTGCAGGTGAACTGAATTTTAATTCCATATTGTTGAGCCAAGTCCCTAAAGACTGACGATGTGAACTGAGTTCCCCGGTCACAGGTTAACTTGTGCGGGCTTCCAAAACGTGCTATCCGAGATGACACAAATGCTCTAGTTTCAGATTCTGCTGTGATTTGTTCAAGAGGATGCTTCAGGCCAACGGGTGAATCGATCGATGACGGTCAAACAATACCTGTAGGATTTGGTTAATGGTAGCAGGCCTATTAAGTCAACATGGACGTGGGAAAAACGCTGTGAAGGTGTTACAAAGGCTCCCAGGGTGTCGTTACATGCCTGGTTACCTTAGATTTCTGGCAGGGAATGCATGACTTGGTCCAGTTGCGACAATCCTTGTGAATGGAAGGCCAAACAAAACGATCACAAATAAATTTAGTTGTAGCTCGTATTCCAGGATGACTCAAATTATATGTAACTGGTCGAATACTCTACGTCGGAGGTCTTGGGTTTTTTGTGGATGTATCACAGGATATGGAAGAATTTGTTCCTGGGACTAGGGACGTTCTCTAGTTTAAGAGATGAAGAGTTATTATAGATGATGTTTTGAAGTTCTTCGTCAGTGTTTTGTGATTTGACTAATGATTCAAAATCGAACAGGGAAGAAATAGCTTCAACACGTGACAGAGCATCAGCAACTATATTATCAGATCCGCTGATGTGTTTGAGTTTTCAGTTGAAAACTCAGAAATGAATGAGAGTTGGCGCAGTTGAGCTGGAGGCAACTTGTCACTGCGCTGATGAAAAGCAAATATGAGAGGTTTATGATCTGTGAAAATGGTAAATGATGTAGTTTCCAAAAGATGACGGAAATGTTGTACAGCTTCATAAATAGCAAGAAGTTCACGGTAGTACGCTGGCCAACTGCTTTGCTTGGGTGAAAGTTTCTTAGAGAAAAATCCAAGTGGCTGCCAGGCTTTCTCTGCAAATTGTTGAAGCCATGCTCCAACACTAACTCCGGAAGCATCCGTAAATAGACCAAGAGGAGCGTCCTGTTTAGGATGAAATAAGAGGGTTGCTGACGAAAGGTTGGCCTTACAAATTCAAAAAGCCTCTTGTGACTCCGGAGTCCAGGGTACAAGAAGATAACCTTTAGAAGTCGCACCACTAAGTAAAAAGTAGAAAGGCGCTTGCAGTTCTGCGGCCCAGGGCAAAAATCCATAGTAGAAATTTATCATTCCTAGAAATCGGCGAAGGCCTCGCATTGTCTGAGGCAACAGGTATTCCTGGAGAGCAGAAATCCGGTCCTGGGACGGGCAGACTCCTGAAACTCTATATCAAAAAATGTGTTTTTGGCAAATCTGGTCACGTTTTTGGATATAGAGTTTCAGGAGTCTGCCCGCCCCAGGACCAGATTTCTGCTCTCCAGGAATACCTGTTGCCTCAGACAATGCGAGGCCTTCGCCGATTTCTAGGAATGATAAATTTCTACTATGGATTTTTGCCCCGGGTTCACAATTACAATTATGTGGTAGCTACAGTCGTTTAATAAAGTTCTAAGGTGGTGTTCATGTTCCTCAGCTGATCGAGAAAATACAAGTATGTCATCGATATAGCTAAAACAGAAATCTAAACCTAGTGTAACTTCATCGATAAAACGCTGGAAAGTTTGACCAGCATTTCGTAGTCCGAAAGTCATAAATGGGAACTCAAAAAGCCCAAATGGAGTTGTAATAGCAGTTTTACAAATATCGTCTGGGTTTATTGGAGTCTGTTGGTATACTTTTACAAGATCTATAGTAGAAAATATATTACAACCTGAAAGAGCATGTGAAAAATCATTAATATGATGAACAGGATACCTGTCAGGAATCGTACGGGCGTTCAGAGCACGGTAGTCTCCACAGGGGTGCCATCCATTCTCTCCCTTAGGGGCCAGATGCAGTGGCGACGCCCAAGGACTGTCACATGGACGTGCAGTGCCAACCTTCACCATATCGGTGAATTCTCCCTTAGTAATGATGAGTTTTTCAGGGGCTAGGCGACGTGGTCGGTAGAATATCGGTGGTCCTGGTGTCGTTTGTATGTGGTGAACTGACTGGTGTTTCAGTTCCCGAGGTAGTCCTGAAGGATGAGTGATTTCTGGGTATTCAAGTAGAATTTCGGAGAGCGGGGAAGTCGAGATGTTTGCCTTTACGCTGCTTTGTAGTATAGCTGTAAGTTGTCCACAAGAGGAAAGTCCAGTTACAGCATCGATGATGCGCATCAAACGGCAGTCCGGAAGCAGATGGTAATAACTGGGAAAGTCTGAACCGATGATAGGGACACTGACGTCAGCAATGGTGAACTGCCAAGTAAAACTCCGGCGAAGACCCAGGTTGAGCGTCATGGTTCATGATCCATAGGTCTTGATGGTACTGCCATTCGCAGCACTGAGTTCGAATTAGTAGCAGAGCGTCGGTCTCGCAGAAGACAACGTGGATAACACGATAGATCTGAGCCAGTGTCAATCAGGAAACGCTGTTTTGATGTCTGGTCTATAACGAAAATTCGCCGGCCTGGATCCTGGCAGTCAGTTGCCGCTGTTACTGGCTGCCTTTGGCATTTCCCTGTTAGGAGCAAGGAGATGTACATTTTGTGGCTTTGTCGTTGAATTTGGCGTGATACCAACATAGGTGGCTAGATTTAGACTTCACAAGACTTGAGTTGAATGATGTCCGTTGGCAACTACTGTTGAATCGTCAGTGAAGCAGGGAGCCTTCAATTACGTCGATTTCAATTACTTGAGCTGGCCAAAAGTCTCCCTTTCAAGTTAAGGTAAGTATAAAAAGGCTTTGAGTAAAAAGAGAAGTATCATCTGTGAAGGCTTTTAAAGATCTTACAGGAAAAGAAATGGATGTTGAAATATCATTAATGTAAACCAGAAATAAAATTGGGCCTAATATGGATGGACCCTTGCAGGACTCCTAATGAGTTATGAGCTATTTTAGAAAAAATCTTTTACTTAATCCAGACTGAAAAATGTAATTAACTGTTGTTTGCTGTGAAGTTTTGTGGCAGCCATGACTGGTATTCCATTTTTTGGTCCAAAAATCGATACGAGTGGTTTGTGGTCAGTCATTAAAGTAAAGTGTCCATACAGCTACGCATAAGTGTTTCACACCAAATTATATGGACAAAGCTTCTTTCTGTATTACACCATACTGTTTTAGTGTTTGTGATAACACCTTGGATTAAAAAACAACTGGCCTTTCACTTCCATCCGGAAAAACACACGTGAAAGTTTTGCTGATATTCCAGACTGACCAGCATCAGTTGCCAGAACAAGTGGTAATTGTGGATCAAGGGTACATTTGCTCTTGTCAAGATTATAATTCCATGTAACTTCTCACTTAAATTTGGAATACATTTTCGGTAGTAGCTTATCAAACCACGAACTTGTCTAACTCTTTCAGGTTACCTGGTCTAGGCAGGTCACGTACAGCTTCAGTGATATGTTAACTCTGACTTATTCCTTTGGATGAAACGTGATACAATAACCAAGGAAATCAATTTCGGGAACAAGGAATTTAGATTTTGTTATGTTTATGTGTAAATCATTATCTTTGAACCGACTTAATAATGCTCGTAGTCCTTTCGATGTTCTACTTCATTAGAGGCCGTTATTTTGACGTCGTCAAAGAAGACTCAACCCCATCGATGCCTTGTAGAATGTTTTCCATGGCTGATTGCCAGATAGGCCCTAGCTAGAGCACTGGCAATTCCAAAACTAATACGATTCACACGGTATAAGCCCTTGTGGGTATTGATTGTTAGTAACTCCCTAAACTCTTCCTTAACACATTCACTGCTCGTGCCGACTTTAGTCGGCGCCAGTCCAACTGAAATATTGAGTCAGTGTGAGCTTAGCAGTGGACGGGAAGTTTTTGCTGTGTGCGCCATCTGTTTACATCTCAATCTTTCCCGTGTTGGTGCTATTGCCGGATTCGGAGACTTCTTGGTTTTTTGTCGCGATTGCGTAATAGTGCGTAACTATGTGTTATTAGGTGCATTATATTGAACAATAATGGTGAGTATGTCTCTTGAAGATCAATTCATTGCTAGGATATAATCATATACTCACTAAATAAGTGTAAATTTTGTGCAACATCACCGGAGCGACGCACCCATATGGCGCATGCCGACAAAATGCGGCGGCAGCGATGATGTCACAGGTCGACCGGAATTGAAACATTTTTTATGTCAGCGATACCGAACAAGACTCAGAACGGCATTTTGTTAGTGATTTTGACATAACAAATTGTTAGCCACAGGTAATCATAATCCTATACTTACTATCCAGCAGTGAACGTGTTAACAGGCATGTGTAGATAAGCTTCCGAAATGTCAATTTTAGTAAACTTAAACAGTGCGTAATAGGTAAAAAAATGTGTAGTTCTCCCACACGAATGCATTGAATTCAGGATCAAAGAAAAAAGATGATGTTCATTGGTTAAGATGATAATGCAAGTGGATTTACTGCATTTTTATGTATATTACCCATTCTTGCTAAAATATCATCAATACGAGAAATATTGTGTTCAGGAATGACCAAATGGGGGTTGAGAGTTACTTTATAGGCTCCACATAACCGTATGTTCCCATTTGCTTTAATAATTGGTACAACTGGTGTAGCCCATAAACTCTGGTTTAAATAAAAATTATACCCTCTTTTTTTAGTCTAACAATTTCTGCGCTAACTTTAGTATCAGGATGTTTAACATGATTGAAATTAGCTCCTTGACCTTCACACACGTCAGATCAGTTCATTTTAATCGATCTGAGCCATTCTCGACCAAATACCGTATCACGCTTTCCCTCAACAATGAACAATGGAAGGTATTTCATTTGGTTATTGTAACATACCTGGACTATGGTTTTATCCAAAGGAACAAACTCATTTTGTTGAAATCCCCAACAAAATTAGGCCTATTAGTTTTAAGAAATATTTGTAAAAGTTCATGGGTGACATTAAAGATACTCCTGCTCCTCTTCCCCCCCTACATCACCCTCTCCTCCATCACAACCAGGTTTAATTTTGGGGAGTTAAAACGGATAAGAGAAGGGTGTTACCACTCCAGTAGTGAGAAGTATTTTTCATTTAAATCAGTTCTGAAACATCCCTTCTTGTTCTTGTGCTAACATTTGTTTTTAGCCGATATCAGCTGTCAAATATACAATTTCATTGATTACTGTTCTTCCTTAAGATCATCTATCATTGAAACTTTGAAGACCTGTGGGGCGTAGCCCTGAGGGCCGATGTAAATTATAATGGGTTTCTGCTCATCTACACGACAATACCTTTCTTACGGTATGCATGACTTTCTTCTACGATGCACACAAGCTGAGAAAAAAATAGGGATAGTTTTGTGCTCGCCTATTAATATAACGATTCACAATTTGTGCTGGGTCCTTGAGAATAATCAAAATTACTGATTAAAAGTAGGCCTAAAGTAGCCATTCTTATAACTACAGTTATGTACTACTTCTTAAAGCTTAAACGAGTTCGCACGCAGCATGCTGACGTGAGGGAAGTGAATTTCCATATAAAAACTTGTAAAACTCAAAATAAGTGTAAAAACATACATTTGTCCTATTTTTATTGAAATCTGAAAACATCGATTTTTTGGCTGTTCTGATACTCCTGGTTTCATTTACTTGCAAAGCTGGGAATACAATTTTGCACATTATAAGGTTAGGAGAAGGTCCAGACAGGCTTGAAAGTGGCGTGAGGTTGCTGGGGATGATAAAAGTACTCTAACAAAGGAATAATAGGCTTTTCTAATGTAAAACCCCCGTAAGACAACGTACTGTGTTTAGTCGATACACATTTTCTTTAATAACTCGGTAAATATTTATGCTAGAATGACGAGAGAGGGCTTAAAATTGTAGTCTCTCTAATTCCCATCTTTTTACATGCATTGATTTTACATCTGGGGCTTTTATGACCCTTTTTGGGCCCAAAAACTCAAAATTTGGAAGATTAATCCCAAAAAAAGGGGTTTTGAGTTTTCCGATTGTTTTGCCCAACGAACTTGTCCAACTGATTACAGAAAGGAACGTCCCTACCAAATTTGAAGTAAATCGGACAAAAAATGTGACCGCTAGAGTGCAAACACACACATATATATATATATGTTGCTGCGACTTGTAGTTTGATTTCAATGAATCCAATGAATTCAATGATTCAATGAATTCTTTTATTCTATAAAGCGCAAAGTTTAGTAAAATTAACTTTGTAGGCTACCCTACTTACATTTATAAATCTGCAAAAAGTTTTTTTTTATAAAGTATAGGTGCCGAATGTTTTAAGGAGTTTTAATTTTAGCACCCATTTCCCCAATATTACAACATTGAGTTTAATAGGGAATATGACAATATTACCTCAGGGTCATTCCATGTGAAATCACCTAATGCTGGTTGCATGACCATTTTAGAAATTTTTGATTTTCTCACCATGTAATTATCTACTCCTCAGAAGAATAAAACCAATTTTTTAAAATTTGTATCTTACACAGTTCAGGATTTATGCTTACTTAAAGTTGCCGAGGAGAGTAATTTTTAACATTTTCAAGGATTTGCGCTAAAATTCATAGCTTTTATGGTTTTTAAGATAAGCTATTTGAGTTCTGGTTATTTTGTTTTAAAGGTAAGATTATGACCTTCAAAATGATGTAACTCAAGTTACTTGAAAATAAATTTGTATAGTAGTAAATTAATCATAAAAAATGTGTTTTCAATAAGCCGAGCAGCCATTTTCAAAAATGTATGAATCAAAAAGGGAATGAGACCACAAATTAATGTTTTGCCCATAGAAGCTCCACATAGCAGTCTTTAATAAAAATACATAAAATCATAAAGATTTAATTGCCTTCCCAATCATATGTTAAGTCAAAAATAAAAATTTTTCAAGATTGAGCTTCCCGGTTTGAAGTTCCATGAAGTCCCTGTTTCATTGACTCAATTAATAATGTTTGCCTTTTGCTCAATAAACTGACTAATCCTGGCTCAACCACTCTTATTATTTGCAACCCACACATAATCAGAGATCCCGGAGTGTTACATGGACCCAGCACACTTTGAAAGAATCTCTCACCACAGTTGTAATATATTTGAAGTAGAATTTAAAGTTTTGGTGTAACAAAAAATGTATTAAATATGTACAACATACGATTATTTGAGTGGTTAAATGTAACAGCGTAAATTAAGTTGCTATGATAAGTTCCCAAATGTAACCTTACCTGAGTAGGTACTGTAAATGGAATCTTTTTGTGGTTCATTGACTTTCCGAGATCTGAACATAAATGTTAGTGATAAAATACAATGTGCCCGCAGCCATTGTTGTTCAGTAGAGTAAGCATCAAAATAATGTATTTTTACATTTAATGATTTTATTAGAAAATTTAATATAACAAATATTTTAATAAAACATTTTCACTGTATCATGCATCATTAGGCCCAATCAGCTAATACCCAGGCATTCGCTGATTGGTCCTGATGATGACCAGTGTGACTAGTTGAAATCGATCGCCTTGTACCATCTTTTTATATATTTTCTGTCTTGTATGTAAGTAGGTACAGTATAATTGTAAAAATATTTTGTAGTGTTGTGAGACGTAGTTTTATTTTATCCTGTTAATTGTGACAACACATACTATGCTACTCAAGAAACTATTTGTTTCTAGGGAAAGAATTTTTTACCTATTGTAAGGTAATGAAACTATTTTTTGTTGCTAATATTTAACTATAAATAAATAAATTGACTGTTAAAATATTATGATAACAGGTATGAAGCTGAACTGTCCAATAAAGTACTACTAAAACTCTTTCTCACATCCTTTTGTAATTTCAACAAAACCATGATATTCCATGGTTGTACACTTACTATACAGTGTAAATGTTTCATAAATATATCTTTTATGTTAAACCATCCAATAATGTCCTCAAATGTGAAAATAAATTATTTTTATTCTTAGTCTACTGAACAACATCAGCTGCGGACAGACTGTATCTTACCACTAACATTGATGCTCATATCTCGGAAAGTAAAGTGAACAACAAAGTGATACTTATACCATCCAAAGCACTAAGTTAGGTAAGTTAACACACAAAAAATCAACCTTTGATCTGGTCCCCCTTTTTAGAAATTAAACTCCAAAATCGCTCATTTTGAAAAATTTCCATTTTTGACTTCTTTTCATAATTAATTTACTACCATACAAATTTATTTTCAAGTAACTTGAGTTATATCATTTTGAAGGTCATAATCTTAGCTTTAAAACAAAATAACCAGAACTCAATAGCCTATCTTAAAAACCATAAAAGCTATGAATTTTAGCGCAAATCCTTGAAAATGCTACAAATTACTCTCCTCGGCAACTTTAAGTAAGCATAAATCCTGAACTGTGTAAGATACAAATTTTAAAAAACTGGTTTTATTCATCCGAAGAGTAGATAATTACACGGTGACGAGGAAATCAAAAATGTCTAGAATGGTCATGCAACCATTAATTCTAAAATTAGGTAATTTCATGTAGAATGACCCTTCAAGAGAAATCTATTCTATACTTATTTAATAGGCGAGCAGGTTTTTTGTGACAATCACTCCTCTTAAAATACTGAACAGATTTTCATGCTTTTGGTGTCATTGGAAAACGCCTACAGTAACGTGAAATTGTGCAGGAAACTTTTTTTATGGAGAAATAATTTGTGAGTGAGGCCCTGGAGCCCCTTAAATTTGAGTTTTTTTCCTATAAGCTTAACATTGTGAAATAACTATAAGTTTTAAGAAATCAGCTGGATAGAGTAAACGCAGTTAATCAGCAGGCCATGTTGACTTTGGAACGGTAACACAATATTTAAACGGGAATGTCAGTATAATATTACGCTGTGATCGCGAGCGAAGCCGCGACTGGCTACTAGTATACAATAAAAGCTCGCTAATCCGGCACGTTCAGGACTTTGGCAGTGCCGGACTACCGAAAATGCCGGATTACTGAGCGCCGTCTAAAAATAGCCGTTGTTCCGAGAATAGCGGAAATAACTCTACAGAGAGTCAAAAGGCTTTCATTGGTCCGTTATGCATGTTTATTATTGAGATTTCTCTGATTGTGGCAGTGATGGAAAATGTTAAATACCCCCATCGCAACAAACCTGCGTACTCAGCGAATTTCCAATGCAAAATATATGCCTTAATACCACATAAAGCCGCAAAAGTACCAAGTTTCATAAAAATATATTCACAAATAAGTGATAGGCCTATAAAATTTGAATTATTCTCTATAAGAATAACATTGGGGATGAGTACGCAGGTTTGCTACAACAAGGAACAACAAACATGGGGTTTCACGTAAATATCAATATTACTCAACTAGGTGAAGCCACATACCAAGTTTCATCAAAATAAATTCATAAATAAGTGATATATACCGTTTTGATTATTCTCCATAAGAATAATATTGGGAATGAGTACGAAGGTTTGCTGCAACAAGGAACACAAAAAATGGGTTTTTATTCAAATATCAATAGAACTCAACTATATGAACCAACATACCAAGTTTTATTAAGTTATGTTCATAATTAAGGGATACAGAACATTCTCCATAAGAATAACAAAGGGCCTGAGGACGCAGGTTTGCTGCTACGGGAATTATCGGTAAAATTTGTGTTTTTTGTGCAAATAACAATAAACCACAACCAGATGAAGCCGTATACCAAGTTTCGTTAGTATATAAGTTCATAAATAAGTGAGCTATAATATTTGTCTTACTCTCCATAAGAATAGCATTGGACAACATACTGTGTTTAGCACTTTCAATATCTCTGTAACCAATTGACGTAGAGAAATGATCAAAACACCAAATTGTATGTTCTCTTAAGCTGAATCGAATGGTGAAAACTAAAATTTGATTTTTTTTTTATGTTAAATATAAAAACTTCAAAAACCCATTCATGGGGTACAAAACCCCCCCAAAATACCACTTCGGAAGGGTAGATTTGTCTGGTTTTCAAACTTAGTCATAAATAATGCTTTTCACGTTTGTGCCAAATTTTATCAAGATCGGACCATTTTTACGTGAGTTATCGCACCCACGGACATATATATATATATACCGGTATAATTTTTTTTTTCGGGATCTGGGGACCTCAAAACTAAAAGTTATCATGGTCCCGGGCCTAGGTCTTACCATGCCGACTACGGTAATAGCTTCTTCCCTATAGGAGAAATTTGCTAAAACAAACATTTCAACTAGAAAATACATTTACCGGTACGGCCTACCGTACAGTATTACCGGTGTATATCTTAATAGATACAGTATAAGTTACTCCTGCCGATTGCCCGCGAACTCTGCCGATCGCGCCCGAATCCTGTCAAACGCGCTCGAAAGGCTCATACAGTGCATAAAACAATTTTCAGAACCCTGTGACCGATGCCGGATTAGCGGGCTTTTAGGTTCTGTAATTGGGACCTAAATCAAAAATTATTTTTGTTAGGTGCATAGAAATATTAAAAAAAGGAAAAAGATGGTAATTACTTGACCAATGGTTTATATAACCATAACTTACAGCATTTTCATATATTTGTTTTTAATAAACAGCTCTGCTATTTCACAACTTTTAAAACATAGGTCCCAATTCCCTGCTCTACCCTATGATGAAAAGTCACAAGTTTTCCTTGTTTTATAACAGGTCGCATACAGGCACAGGGCTTCATGTAAGATACCAGAAAAAAGGAAACTTAAAGGCTAGAACTGTGATTCACACTTAAAAACCTTTATAGGGTAGGGCCTACCAAAATACAATTTGTATAACATCAAGAAAATCTCCAGGATTGTCAGATCCCTATTGTTACCGCATTTATACACTTTATTAACTAGGTCCAGTCTGCTATTGGCCATTAGTGATCCTAGCTAAAAGAAATAGAGCCGGTCTTAGTCATAACAAGGCTACACAAGGCATCTCATCATTCTATACACTCAAAGGCCTAATTCATTCATATTCGCCTTAAAATACGCTTAATTGCGTTGGCGTCTTTTCCAGTGATTAAGTAACCCTAAGAGTTGTTTAGGAAGATAAGTTTACTGAGGAGTTGATAGTTCTAACTCAATTAGGGTTGACACTAAAAGGGAATATGACAATAATACCTTAAGAGAAGTATACAATAGAAGCTCGATAATCCGGCACGTTCAGGACTTTGGCAGTGCCAAATTACCGAAAATTCTGGATTACTTTGATTCTTACTTTGATTGAATTTGATTGATTATTGATTGATTGATTGACACAAACCAAATAAAATGTGTGCCTGTAAAACTAAATGCTGGATTAGCCTACTTTGATTGATTCTTACTTTGATTGAATTTGATTGATTATTGATTGATTGATTGACACAAACCAAATAAAATGTGTGCCTGTAAAACTATGTTTTGTACAAGCCCTGCATAGTTATTAACAAATGTTAACCAAAACCATTAGAGGTATAGCCAAAATAAATCAGCAACTAGCCTAGATAGATTAACATGCCTACCTACAATCAGAGAAAGTAAACAACTGACCTTGAGATGGGTGAATCAGCTGATCTTTCCCTCAATACATGTTCCTTTTTAGTTCTGAAAACAACACTCACACCTTGGTGAACCCACTTCACAACATCACTCGATGATTCTAACGTACTAATAAATTCTTTCACAGATCTTGACTTATCATCACTAGTTCTGTAAACACTTTTAACACAAGCATAAAAATTTAATTCACTCACACCTTTAACCAACTTTATTTTTGTGGTCACAATACTTCTAGTTGAATTTGACCAAATTACACTGAATTTGTCATCACCGACAAGACTTCGCTTCCCTGAGCAACTAGTTCTGTCGGTAGTTACCCTAACCTTCATGTTGGCATTAAGATTTTGCCCTTCTATTCCTAGGAAGAGTTTAGAATATAATTCATTTTTAGAATCAACAAGTGTTTCATTTATAACATATAAATGGTTTAGAACTGGAGGCATTTCGGCTACATAACTAGCTTTACAAGTATATAAAAATGTCAATAAACAAACCGCACCACAACCCACACAAAATAACCCTGCCATCATAGCATGGAAACTCCGAACCGACTCAAGACTGAAGTAAAAAAACAAAACTAACGGAGCAAAGGCGATAGGTTCAGTTTTGTTTCGCGCCGATGCAGCGGTGCGGCGGCAGCACTCTGAACGTGCGCCATCGCTAACGCCATGCTCGATTGTAATGCGGAATGCATGATCGACTTCAGGCTTCGACTACGTTGGTCGATAACGAAAACATCGAATTGTAAAAAGTAAATCGATATTAATTTTCGTCTGCTGGGGACTCGCCAGTGGGGAGTTGGATTGGACTGGACGCGACCGCAACATAATTTCAATACTCATCATATATCATCACATTTATGCATTTATCATCCGATTTACTTTGAATTTGTGAGAGACATTTCTTTCTGTAATCAGTTAGATTAGTTTGTTAGGCAAAACAATCGGAAACCCCTGATTCCTTTTAGAGGTTTTAGTCCAGTCAAAGAATGCTCAAAAGGAGGATGTAGAGGACATGGAGGTGGGTAGTTTTTTCTATGCGGGAATATGTTGGGGGTAGTTAGAAGATAAAAATACTAAAAGTCCCTGCCCCTAGCCTAGCTGCTTCAGTGGGGAGAGGAGGGAAATACCCCCTTTTACTTTCACCCCCTTATACGTATATGGAGAAAGTATTGTTTTCGTCAAAATTTTCGAATTTGAGTTGTTAGTGGAAATATTCGTTTTGGTGCTCCCTTAACACAAAAAAGTGATTTTTTAAAGCGGTCTGTCTGTCTTTCTGGCTATCTGTCTGTATGGATGTGTACAGAGCTAGAGCCCATTCCAATGGTCCGATTTCTATGAAATTTGGTATGTAGGTACTAATATACGCTATCTCCAGGCATTTTTTAATTTTTTGAATTTGTTTATTTTTAAGGGTAATTATCCTTCAAAAACCGCCAAAAAAACATGAAAAATCAAAATTTTTCAAAAACGGCTCTTACGATTTTAATTAAACTTTTTTTGTTTGTAGAATTTTAGTTATCCAACAAAATGACACCACCCGCATTTCTGTAAAAATTCGGGGTCAGAAATTATAGGGCTTAAAACACCAAAAATGCGTTTTTACTTTCTCCCCTTATACATAGTATATGGAGAAAGTATTGTTTTCGTCAAAATTTTTGAATTTGAGTTGTTAGTGGAAATATTCGTTTTGGTGCTCCATGAACCTAAAAAATTGATTTTTACGTGATGTCTATGTGTCTGTCTGTCTATCTGCCTGCCTGTCTGTCTGTTTGTCTATATGGATGTGTACAGAGCTAGAGCTCTAACCAGTGGTCCCATTTTTATGAAATATTGTATGTAAGTACTAACTAATCCACGATATCTTCAGGCATTTTTCATTTTTTGAATTTTTTATTTTTAAGGGTAATTATCCCCAAAAAGAGCCAAAAAACATGAAAAATCCAGATTTCTCAAAAACGGCTCTAACGATTTTGATTAAACTTTAGTCATTTGTAAAATTTTAGTTTTGCAACAAAATGACACCACCCGCATTTCGGTAAAATTCGGGTTCAGAAGTTACAAGACTTAAAAATATCAAAAATTCAGTTTTTGGGATTTTTCATTAAAAAAAACATAAATATAAAAAATATTACTATTCACCTTTAAAAATAGCTCAAAAAACTAAATAATTTAGTATCTTGAATTACTATTCTACGATTACTGGTTGCGGAGAAAATTACAATTTTCATTTTGCGGTAGGCCTAAACGGAGTACTTTGTCCAATGTTATTTTTATGGGGAATAAAAAAAATACTATTTCTCTCTTAGTTATTGATCAATTTCGTTCAAACTTGATATGCTTGTCAAGTTACCATTGACCAACAGAGGAAATTCGAAATATGTTGCCCCTTAATAACCCTGAGGGGGGGGAATAGGGGGCATTTCCCCTCTTAAAACCACGAAAGTATAGCGATGGATTCTGTAGTGCCTCCAAAACAGGGATTTGGGTACATAATTTTGAAAATAAATTGTTTACAAGATTTTCTGTACATTCAACCGTACGTTGTATTCTATATTTAGTAAATAAAAAGTAATTTATTCATTAAAGTTGGGCTAAAATTGAGAAAGTATGTGTCCTGATACCGTTTATTTTTTTACTTTTCAGAAAAATAAAAATATAAAAAATTTTACTATTCACCATTAAAAAGTGCTAAAAAACTAAATAATTTAGTATTTTTAATTACTATTCTACAATTGCTGGTTGCGGAGAAAATTTAAATTTTCATTATGCGCTAAACGCATTACGTTGTCCAATTTTATTCTTATGGTAAATACAATAAACGGCATCAGGAAACTGACACATACTTTCTCCCTTTTAGCCCAGCTTTAATGAATAAATTACTTTTTATTTACTAAATATAGAATACAAAGCACAATCGAATGTACAAAAAATCTTGTAAACAAGTTGTTTTCAATTATATCCACCAAAATCCCTGTTTTGGAGGCACTACAGAATCCACTGCTACAAACGTGGTTTTAAGAGGGGAAATTCACCCTATTCCCCCCCAGATTATTAAGGGGCACCATATTTCAAATTTCCTCTGTTGGTGAATCATAACTTGACAATCAAGTTTGAACGAAAATTGTTCAGTAAATAAGAGAGAAATAGTAATTTTTGTATTCCCCATAAGAATAACATTGGACAACGTACTGCGTTTACCGCAAAATGAAAATTTAAATTTTCTCCGCAACCAGTAATCGTAGAATAGTAATTCAAGATGCTATTTAGTTTTTTGAGTTCTTTTTAATGGTTAATAGTAGGCCTAATATTATATATATTTTTTTATGAAAAATAAAAAAATGAATTTTTGATATTTTAAGTCTTTCAATTTCTGAACCCGAATTTTTAAAGAAATGCGGGTGGTGTCATTTTGTTTGGAAACTAAAGTTCTACAAATGACTAAAGTTTAATCAATATCGTTAGAGCCGTTTTTGAGAAATCATTATTTTTCATGTTTTTTGTTGATTTTTAGGGGATAATTACCCTTAAAAATAAAAAATCCCAAAAAATAAAAAATTGCCTGGAGGTATCATGGATTAGTACCTACATACCAAATTTCATAAAAATCGGACCATTGGTTAGGGCTCTAGCTCTGTACACATCTATACAGACAGACAGACATCACGTAAAAATCACTTTTTTGGGTTCAGGGAGCACCAAAACGAATATTTCCACTAACAACTCAAATTCGAAAATGTTGACGAAAACAATACTTTCTATATATACTACGTAGAAGGGGGAGAAAGTAAATATTACTATTTCTCTCTTATTTATACTGATCAATTTCGTTCAAACTTGATATGCTTGTCAAGTTAGCATTGACCAGCAGAGGAATTTCGAAATATGTTGCACCTTGGGGAATAGGGTGAATTTCCCCTCTTAAAACCACGTTTGTAGCTATGGATTCTGTAGTGCCTCCAAAAACAGGGATTTGGGTGGTTGTAATTGAAAACAACTTGTTTACAAGAATTTTTGTACATTCGACCGTGCTTTATATTCTATATTTAGTAAATATAAAGTAATTTATTCATTAAAGTTGCGCTAAAAGGGAGAAAGTATATGTCAGTTTCCTGATACCGTTTATTAGTTTTTTACTCCTGCATTTTTTACTTTCTCCCCCTTATAAATAGTATATGGAGAAAGTATTGTTTTCGTCAACATTTTCGAATTTGAGTTGTTAGTGGAAATATTCGCTTTGGTGCTCCCTGAACCCAAAGAAGTGATTTTTATGTGATGTCTGTGTGTGTGTCTGTCTGTCTATCTGTCTGTCTGTCTTTCTGTCTGTCTGTCTGTCTGTCTGTCTGTCTGACTATCTGTCTATATGGATGTGTACAGAGCTAGAGCCCTGACCAATGGTCCAATTTTTATGAAATTTGGTATCTAGGTACTAATCCACGATATCTCCAGGTGTTTTTATCATTTTTTGTAATTTTTTATTTTTAAGGGTAATTATCCCCCCAAAACCGCAACAAAACAAGAAAAATCAAGATTTTTCAAAAATGGCTCTAACAATTTTTATTAAACTTTAGTCGTTTGTAGAACTTTAGTTTTCCAACAAAAAGACACCACCCGCATTTCTGTAAAAATTCGGGTTCAGAAATTACAAGACTTAAAATATCAAAAATTCAGTTTTTTGATTTTTCATAAAAAACATAAATGTAAAAAATATTACTATTCAACATTAAAAAGAGCTCAAACTACTAAATAATTTAGTATTTCGAATTACTATTCTACTATTACTGGTTATGGAGAAAATTTAAATTTTCATTTTGCAGTAAATGCAGTACGTTGTCCAATGTACTTAAGGGGATTACAAAAAATACTATTTCTCTCTTATTTATTGATCAATTTCGTTGAAACTTGATATGCTTATCAAGTTAGCATTGACCAATAGAGGAAATTCGAAATATGTTGCCCCTTAATAAACCTGAAGGGTGGGAATAGGGGGCATTTCCCCTTTTAAAACCACGTGGGATGTGCATTCTGTAGTGCCTCATAAACAGGAATTTGGGTGGATATTTTTTTAAACAATTGTTTACAAGATTTTCTGTACATTCGACCGTGCTTTGTATTTTATCTTTAGTAAATAATAAGTAATTATTCATTAAAGTTGGGCTAAAAGGGAGAAAGTATGTGTCAGTTTCCTGGTACCGTTTATTTATGAATGAATTGATGAAACTTGGTAGTTTAATTATATTTATATTTGCATAAACACCAATTGCTTGTGTTCCTTGTTTCAGCAACCTACGTACTCATCCCTAATGTTATTCTTATGGAGAATAATTAATACCCCCGTAGCAGCAAACCTGCATACTCAGCGAATTTCCAATGCATATAATATTATCTTAATACCACATAAAACCACATACCAAGTTTCATCAATATACATTCATAAATAAACGATTTATGACATTTTAATTATTCTCTATAAGAATAACATGGCGGCTGAGTATGCAGGTTTGCTGAAATAAGGAACACTAAAAATGAGTTTTTATACAAATATAAACTCATGGGTTTTTATAACTCAACTAGGTAAAGCCACATACCAAATTTTATTAATTTATGTTCATAACTAAGGGAGATAACACGTTACTTATTCTCCATAAGAATACCATGGGGCTGAGTATGCAGGTTTGCTGCTACGGGAACTATCGGCCAAAAAATGGGTTTTTGTGCAAATATCAATAGACCACAATGAAATGAAGCAATATACCAAGTTTCGTCTGGATAAGTTGATAAATAAGCGAGATATAAAATTTGTCTTATCCTCCATAAGAATAGCATTGGACAACGTACTGTGTTTAGCACTTTCAATATCTCAGTAACCAATTGACGTAGAGCAACGGTTATAACACCAAATTGTGCGTCTTTTTAAGCTGATTCTAATGGAAACAAATAAAATTTCACTTTTTCAAAACGTATGTGTAAAAAAACCATTTTTGGGGTACAAACCCCCCCCCAAAATACCCCTTCGGATAGGTCGATCCGTCTGGTTTTCGAACTTAAAGTCATAAATGCTGCTTTACACGTTTGTACCAAATTTCATCAAAATCGGACCTTTTTTACGAGAGTTATCGCACCCACGGACACATATATATATATATAGGTATATATATATATATAGTTTATACAGTTTCAAACGAATGGTGTTTTTGGGGTCTGGGGACCTCAAAACGAAAAGTTATCATGGTCCTGGGCCTAGATCTTACCATGCCGACTACGGTAATAGCTTCTTTCCCTATAGGGGAAATTCGCTAAAACTAGCTGATTACACGTGCTTCGCACAAAGAATTCAGGAATGAACAGCTGATTAAAATTGTTGCTGCAACTACATCTGTTTCTGATCTATTAATATATTGCTCATAAGAATAACATGGAAACTTTAAAGTCCAATCGGGCAAAGCACATTGAACTGAGGGAGACAAAAGTTATTCCATGACTTATACAGAGAAATCCCTTTAATTTGAAACCTCAATCATCAAAATCGGTTCATAAATAAAAGAGTTATGCTGTACACAAGAAATTCCTCAGGGAATTAGTATAATAGATTGTATATATATCGCTTATTTGTGAATATATTTTAATGAAACTTGGTATGCAGTTTTATGTGGTATTAAGTCCATATATTATACATTGGAAATTCGCTGAGTATGCAGGTTTGCTGCTACGGAGGTATTTTAGTTTTTTACTTCTGCACTGAAAACCGTGCATCTTGCGGAAAAACTGTTCTTATACAAAATAAATAAAATAAAATTCTCTACTAAAACGGTTATATTCATTTTTTCTGTATATATGTCTTAGTTTCCAAGCTATTTTCAAATAAATATAAAATATATTTTATAAATAGATTTTTTCTTGGATTTTTAGTCAAATAATTTAATAGAGAGTCCCACAAGAGTATGACACAAATACAGGATTTGGTATAACTTATCAAAAGGAGCAAACAACTTCTTATAAACATTTTTGTTTTCGTTTTCCGTCTGTCTGTCTCAGCGATTTTGCACTGTCTGTCCGTGAGCAAGATAACTCTCGTAAAAATGATCCGATTTTGATGAAATTTGGTATAAACGTGTAAAGCAACATTTATGACTTTAATTTCGAAAACCAGCCAGATCGCTCCATCCGAAGGGGTATTTTGGGGGGGGTTTTGTATCCCAGAAATGGTTTGTTTAATTTTTTACATATAATTTTTGAAATAATCAAATATTAGATTTTACCATTGGATTCAGCTTAAAAAACACATAATTTTGGTCTTTTGATCATTCCTCTACGTCAGTTAGTTACCGATATATTGAAAGTGGTAAACACAGTACGTTGTCTAATGTTATTCTTATGGAGGAAAAGACATATTTTATATCTCGCTTATTTATGAACGTATACTGACGAAACTTGGTATACGGCTCCATCTGGTTGTGGTCTGTTGATATTTGCTCAAAAAAACAATTTTTTGCCAAAGGATCCCGTAGCACCAAACCTGCGTACTCACCCCCCATGTTATTCTTAAGGAGAATAATTAAATGCTGTGTCTCTCTTAATTATGAACATAAATGAATAAAAACTGGTATACGACTTCATCTAGTTAAGTCCTATTGATATTAGCGTAAAACCCCATTTATTGTGTTCTTTGTTGCAGCAAACCTGCGTACTCAGCCCCAATGTTATTCTTACGGAGAATAATTAAAATTGCATATATCGCTTATTTGTGAATATATTTTTATAAAACTTGGTAAGTGGCTTTTTGTAGTATTAAGACATTATATCTTCATTGGAAATTCGCTGAGTATGCAGGTTTGCTGCGACGGGGGTATTTTATGAGAGTTATCGTGCTTACGGACACATACACATAAATGTATATACATATATATAATTTAATAGATATTAAATTATAATATATATAATTATATGTATTTATTATATATTTAATATAATTTATATATATATATATATATATATATATATATATGTATGTATATATATATTAAATTTGAACGAATGGTGTTTTTGGCATCTGGGGACCACAAAGCAAAAAGTTATCATGGTCTCGGGCTTAAGTCTTACCAGGACACCTACGGTAATAGCTTATTCTTCCAGTGGCGGATCTGGGATCTATGGGGGGGGCTAAGGGGGCTATAGCCCCCCCATTGGGTCTGAACTTACACTGGATAAAAAGGATATTTTCGAGGTACTATTACGCAAAAGAAACATACAGTATTTTTTATATTTTAATTTTAATTCGTACATTTCAAGTACCAAAGTTAAAGTGACGATGCCAATATTACACCCGTTCAAAGTTAACTTGCAAAATAAATACGGCAAGCGGCACACGCGGCAAATGCCCATGAATGAGCCCAACGCAGGGGCGTTGCAAGTTGCAACAGCCTTGCATCTATCCAGCGCTAGGCTCTACCCTAAATAACTTTTTCCCTAAACTTCCCTCCCCTAGGTGCAAAATGGACCGTTCCACCCGACCATATGACTCACCTCTCATCTCTCATCCCCATTCATTGCCTATTTGTGCATTTTTTGTTGTACTGGTTGTAGTTTTAAAGTGTCGAAGGGTAGTTGTATCGTCGTTACGTCTGGGTTTGCAAATGAGAGCATTAGTTCTGTTGTTTGGGTCGTTGGGAGAGTGTTTATAAGTAGGTTTATCTGTGAATGTTTATTAGTGAATTTCCTTTGGAAAGTGAACTATTAGCATGCCCCGCACGGTGAAACTTAAGCCCGGGACCGCCATAGAACTTCCTAACGTGACCCCCTGAACACGTTTTCGGGGTTCGTTCAAAATTTTAGATATATATAGACATGTATATGAAAAATAAGTAACATGAGTACCCTGGAGAAAACATTTTAATTAATTAACACTACATGTTTCGACTTATAAATGCCATGATCACGTGCTGATTTGCTAAATACATAACCTTATTTTCAAATAATGAATGAAAATAAGGTTATGTATTTGGCAAATCAGCACGTGATCATGGCTTTTATAAGTCGAAACATGTAGTGTTAATTAATTAAAATGTTTTCTCCAGGGTACTCATGTTACTTATTTTTCATCTATCATATAGTAGCCCTTCTATGTGAATTTAATTTAATATAGACATATATATATATATATATATATATATATATATATATATATATATATATATATATATATGTGTGTGTGTGTATGTACTCTAGCGGTCGCATTTTTTGTCCGATTTACTTCAAATTTGGTAGGGACGTTCCTTTTTATAATCAGTTGGACAAGTTCGTTGGGCAAAACAATCGGGCAGGGGCGGCCCGTCAGATTTTCAGTGCCTGTGCAAAGACCAAACTTGCCGCCCCCTCCCCATCAACCAAAACCTCCCCCATCCCAAGATAAGACTGGGGGGGCCTCGCTTCCACGCTAAAGTAAATTTAAATTTAATTGCATAAGTCGAGCCTACACTTTACACTATGTTTGACTAGTACATTTATTTATGTGTTGCTACGACGTGTCCAGGATGATCTGAAGGAGCGGCGCGCACGACACGGCGCGCGGCGATAGGCTACCTGCTACGATCGCACAGCTCCCTCAGGGGATTACACTAAGTGTAAACAAACTATTACGTGTTGTTTATGAAAAATAATAGTAAAAATAAACCTCAAAACTGAGTAGGAAGGGGGAAGTACAAACTGATAACCGTACACCTGTTCTGAGCGTGGGAAAGATTTCGTCCGAGGGAACAAAACAAATCATCAAAACCGACCAAGATTCTGACGGTTCCGGGAATTATTAGGCTGAAGTTTGCAATGAAAACAGCCAAGTTTGTTGTTAAAGTTATTTTAGTTTTTTACAAAACTAATGTTTTCTGAATATAATGTCTGTTTATTGTTTCAAGTGTATAACACGTTTTTCAGTTATACAGACTCTATCTTCGACCAAAGTCTTTAAGGTTTTGTGTTGCTATAAAGCTTAATTTATAATTTTTTCTGATATATTGAATCATCTTTTAATAGTATTTGTATCACTTAAGTTTAATACCAGTTACTCTAAAACTCATGTTAGCTGTAAACATATTTTTTTCGTTAATACAATCAAAACCCATTTAAGGTAACTGCCACTTTAGAAGAAATACAGATGATTAATCGATTAACCACGACGAAAGCACAAGTAATAGGCAATGACGAGAAGTATTTTCATTCTTAACATTTCCAACTCCATCTCCAATGCCCCGAAATGACTCAGATAACAAATAAGAACTTTATTGAAATTATACTAAGCAAATGGAACTATTAACTATATTTTTCAAAATAAACTAGAAGATTAGACCTTACAAGTACCGATCGAAGGGGCGCCAAAATCTGAGGAGGGGGGCGCATCATATTTCCCCCTTATTTCATATAATAACAATATTAAAATAGAATTATTTTAACTTCAGTTAAAGATAAAATCCCGATTCAATACTCTCTAATCCTCAAACCATATATTTCCTCATCTAGGATTATTTTAAAATAATCAAAGATCGCGGATAAAAACAATTAGTTGCACCGTGAAACTTGATATTTCAACATTGCAATTTTCTTGCACGTGTTGCGAGTTTTATACACACAATACCAATGCACTGAAGTTGTCAAAAACGTTAGAGGTCAAAACGACTTTTCGATTCGGAATAGATGGGAGCGGAGGTTGTGTTATCTGATTTGTGAATTTAATGTTTTAAGTATAATGAAAGTGCAACATGGTGACTACACAACATTCTTCCCAATAATGCCTTTAACAATTTATAATACTAATATACAAACAATTTACAAAACTAGTCTGGTTTATATATATCTACAAATACTTTATTTTTGCGCTACGGACTAGGCCCCCAACCCCGCACCACAGGACCCGTCTTGAGCGCCGAGTGCCGCCCCCCCCCAAAAGCGCTGCGCCCCGCCCGCCCCGTGCTGGAGCACGGCTCGCACTGCCCTAGAGCCGGTACTGCAATCGGGAAACTCTAAACCCCTTTTTTGGGGATTAATCTTTCAAATTTCAAGTTTTTGGGCCCAAGAAGGGGCAGAAAAGCCCCGGACGTTCAATTAATGCATGTATTAAGATGGGAATTAGTGAAGCGAAAGTTTTAAGCCCTCTCTCGTCATTCTAGCATAAATATTTACCGCGTTATTAAAGAAAATATGTATCGACCAAACACAGTACGTTGTCTTATGGGGATTTTACATTAGAAAAGCCTGTTATTCATTTTTGGTGTACTTTTATAATCCCCAACATCCTCACGCCTACTTTAAAGCCTGACTGGACCTTCTCCTAACCTTATAATGCGCAAAATTACATTCCCAGCATTGCAGGTAAATAGAACGAACAGCCAAAAAAATCAATATTTTCAGATTTGAATAAAAATTGGAATAAATGTATGCTTTTAACTGATTTTAAGATTTTATAGTTTTTTATGTGGAAATTCACTTCCCTCACGTCAGCGTGCTGCGTGCGAACTCGTTATGATTTGTTTGTTTTTTTAGTTCTGAAATTCGTTTTGAGTACAAATTAAGCGTCTAACTGATTATCTATACTTCTTTAATAGGCGAGCAGGTTTTTTGTGACAATCAATCACTCCTCCTAAACTACTGAACCGATTTTCATGTTTTTGGTGTCATTGGAAAGAGCCTAACGTGAAGTTGTGCAGGAAACTTTTTGTATGGAGAAATAATTTGTGAGTGAGGCCCTGGGGCCCTTTAAAGTTTAGTTTTTTCCCATAAGCTTAACATTGGGAAATAACTATAAGTATTAAGCAATCAGCTGGATAGAGTAAACACAGTTAATCAGCAGGCCATGTTAGCTTTGGAACGGTAACACAATATTTATAAATGATGATCGCGAGCGAAGCCGCTACAGGTTTACTAGTTTCAATAAAATTACTGGAGATAAAAATGTGGATGGCACTGCCAGAGCAAGTTGTAAAGTTCACCGTGTAGTCACAGAGTAGCAAGTCCAATTCTAAAAGGCAAAGTTTTGAATATTATGTTTTCCACAGTGAAAGTGAGCAGAATTTATCGTGCAAACAAAATCATATTTGGAGTAATGGGAGCGAGCTTTATCAAGACATGGTGATAATATTTTATTTTCTATTTACAAAATTGTTTTACAATGGGTTGTTTTATTAATTTGTTAATAATGCAGTCAGTCACTAAGCAATGACCAGTTTTAATAGTTTTTATACCAAAACAATAAAGCAGGGAAAAGTGTGAGAGAAAGAGAGAGAGAGAGAAGAGGGTATTTTGTATTTTTTTATTTCTGGCAATATAGAACGATGGTTTATAAGAACTATCATTTTAAATTATTTTTTATAATGTATGTGCGATCTTATATGCTCTTATAGAAGTACTATTTTGTCCCCAAATTTTGGTTTTCTGAGTTTTCTTTGGGCTCCCACATATAATTTCAAAGAGTCAATGTTAATTTATAAATAATTTTATAGGAACACGTTCATTACTGATATAGGCTACAATTAAAGTATTGCGCCACAAAAACACATCCTAGGATTTCAGGGATAAAGAATAGAGATAATATCCTTCCTCTATTCTATAGTCCTGGTAATGTTTTGTATCTGTACAATAAAATAAAACATCTGCTTATAATCTAAAAAGCCGTTACCCGTCATGTAATTTTTTTCCTTTATTTTATTTTAACATCTTTAAGGACTTTGTTATGTTACACGATGTCAGACCAACGATACTTTACTTGACTTGGAATACGTTTTGATATTATATCTTTTTAGGTCTTGACAACCCGTCATCACTGTGTTTTTGGGCATGAAAAAAGTAGGACCAAAAGTGACGCTTTTCAATCGAGCTTCAAGTTTTAACGGCCGACTGAGACCCTGGGCTGAGGCTGGAAAATGAGCGAGGATTGAAACGCTACCTTTGGCCCTTGTGACGAAATATATTTTTCATCATACTGAAAACAATATTAATATAACAATTACACAGAAACTAAATTTCGTTAATTTTTAGCGAATTCCCCTATAGGGAAGAAGCTATTACCGTAGGTGGCATGGTAAGACTTAAGCCCGAGACCATGATAACTTTTACTTTCTCCCTCTATACATAGTATATGGAGAAAGTATTGTTTTCGTCAAAATTTTCGAATTTGAGTTGTTAGTGGAAATATTCGTTTTGGTGCTCCCTGAACCCAAAAAATTGGTTTTTACATGATGTCTGTCTGTGTGTGTGTGTGTGTGTGTGTGTGTGTGTGTGTGTGTGTGTGTGTGTGTGTGTGTGTGTGTGTGTGTGTGTGTGTGTGTGTGTGTGTGTGTGTGTGTGTGTGTGTGTGTGTGTGTGTGTGTGTGTGTGTGTGTGTCTGTGTGGATGTGTACAGAGCTAGAGCCCTAACCAATGGGCCGATTTTTATGAAATTTGGTATGTAGGTACTAATCCACGATATCCCCAGGCGTTTTTTTCATTTTTTTGAATTTTTGATTTTTAAGGGTAATTATCCCCCCAAAACCGCCAAAAAACATGAAAAATCCAAATTTCTCAAAAACGGCTCTAACGATTTTGATTAAACTTTAGTCGCTTGTAGAACTTCAGTTTTACAACAAAATGACACTACCCGCATTCCTGTAAAAAATTCGGGTTCAGAAATTACAGGACTTAAAACACCCAAAATTCAGTTTTTTGGAATTTTCATAAAAAGACATAAATATAAACAAATATTACTATTCACCATTAAAAAGAGCTCAAAAAACTAAACAATTTAGTACTTTGAATTACTATTCTAGGATTGCTGGTTTCGGAGAAATTTGAAATTTTCATTTAGCGGTAAACGCAGTACATTGTCCAATGTTGTACTTATGGGGAATACAAAAAATACGATTTCTCTCTTATTTACTGATCAATTTCATTCAAACTTGATATGCTTGTCAATTTAGCATTGACCAACAATTCAAAATATGTTGCCCCTTAATATCCCTGGGGGGGAATAGGGGGCATTTCCCCTCTTAAAACCGCGAGTGTAGCAATGGATTCTGTAGTGCCTCCAAAGCAGGGATTTGGGTGGTTGTCTTTTAAAACAACTTGTTTACAAGGTTTTCTGTACATTCGACCGTGCTTTGTATTCTATATTTAGTAAATAAAAAGTAATTTATTTATTAAAGTTGGGCTAAAAGGGAGAAAGTATGTGTCAGTTTCCTGATACCGTTTATTTGTTTTGAGGTCCCCAGAAGCCAAAAACACTATTCGTTCAAATTTATATATGTATATATATATGTGCCGTTACCGCGATAACTTTTGAAAGAAACACCCGATTTTGATGAAATTTGGCACAAATGTGGAGAGTAGCATTTATGACTTTATGTTCGAAAACCCGATCGATCGCACTACGGGAAGGGGGTTTTATGGGGGTTTACAATTTTCCAAAAATCGGTTTTTTGCAAATTTGACCCCAAAATGTTAAAAACACTCAATTTTGGTTATAGCCATTTTATAGAGCTTAAAAAACAAATAATTTAGTATTTTGAATCATTAACCTAGGTTAAGTGGTTGCGGAGAAAATCCAAAAAAACGTGTCCCATGTTAATCTTATGGGAAAAAGGTTTTTAGATTTTTCTCAGATAGATTTACTAAAAACTTCACATTTATGTGTATTAATGTGTTTAGCCCAACAAAACAAACATTTTGGCGTTTTAATCGTTGTTCTACGTCCAACCGTTACAGAGATATTCAAAGTTCTAAACACAGTACGTTGCCCAATGTTATCCTTATGGAGAATAAATAAAATTCTATGTCTCGATTATTTATGAATGTATATTGATGAAACTTGGTTTCATCAATATTTAAATATCGCCTACACGGGAGGTTCAATATCGCGACTATTGTTTGCTACAAAATCGGAAAATGACATCAACCAATTGTTTGATCTATCAAATGAATTTAACGTAGTGGTTATGTTGTCAGATTCACGATCATGTGGTCTCGGGTTCGAATCCTACTTTTGATGATTACTTTTTAATGTCTAAAATTCTGTTTAATTTGACTTTATTCTGTAATTTACAAATCCATTTATTTGTAATTATATTGCACAACAAACAGCCACCATGCAGCGCTCTGCGGAGTTAGGTTACTATAATTTTGACGTGAACTGCAGTTTAATTCTTTGTTATTTTTTACACGTAAAATCCATTTGCAGAACTCTAATATAACATTGTAACCACAACTTTTTATTTAACTTATAGCTGATTGACATTAGTTTTATTGAGTTAGCACTTTTTTGCTTTAAATACACCTCAAAACAACTATTGCAGTTGGAAGATCATTCAATAAAAAGATCAAGCAGCCAGTAAGTAAAATGTTTCGATATCGAACCGATATTAGTCCGCCAGTGTAGGCTATAATGCGCTCACCAAAGTCATTACCGTGTAGTTTTTTCTTTGGTTAACGAACTTCAGTAGTTGAGTTTGATTTAAACTTGTGTTAACTGAGGAGTTCATGTGAGCGAAGCGAACTCCAAAAGGGGGTTTGGGGGCGAAGCCTCCAACGGCGATAAGTCTAGTTGTTTATAATATATAATACGTTTTTCAGTTATGTAGAGTCTATCTTCGAGTATTTAATTTTTAAGGTTTTGTGTATCTAAAACTAAATTTTTAAATTTTGTTGAT
The DNA here is from genome assembly GCA_963675035.1 of Allygus modestus. Classification (NCBI taxonomy): domain Eukaryota; kingdom Metazoa; phylum Arthropoda; class Insecta; order Hemiptera; family Cicadellidae; genus Allygus; species Allygus modestus. Next base: position 351,188,620 of record OY776111.1, on the reverse strand, counting down.
TCTCTGATATCTTAAATCTTATCTTCTAATCATGTTTGAATTATTTAAGTTTAATATGTTAATATGTAATTAAATTATTATTATTATTATTATTATATAAATTATGCTAAACAATTTGTCATTAATAAAAAACTGTGACATACTGTCGAAACTCATTTAAAGTATACTGCCACTTTGGAAGAAATACAGATGATTAGTCAATTAAACACGACTAGAGCGCAAATAATCTGAAATGACCAGATGTATTTTTAATAGCCTACTTAACAATACATCCATCTCCATTTCCAATACTCCGAAATGACTCAGTGAACAAATAAGAACTTGATTGAAATGGTACTAATCAGACGAAACTATAAGCTGTATTTTTCGAAGCATGCTAAATAAAAGGAGTGGACCTTACAAGTAACGATCGAAGGGGGCGCATATTATTTCCCCCCTTACTACATATAATAGCAATATTAAACTCGAATCATTGTGACTTCAATTGAAGACGAAATCCTGATTCAAAATACTCTCCAATTCCCAAATTATATCTTACATAATCTTGGAAGTAGTTAAAAATAATCAAAGAGGGCGGATTAAAAAAATTAATTGCATCGTGTAACTTGATAATTTATCATTGCAATTTTCTTGCATCGTATTGCGAATTGTATTCATACTTTCAATACCAATCAGACTGCCCCGAAGTTTTCACAAGACGATAGAGCTTAAAACGCTTCTCGATTTTGAATAGAGAGGAGCGGAAGTGTGTTATCTGATATGTAAATTTAATGAATACACAACTTACTTCCCAATAATGCCTTTTATAATATTTAGTAATATCCAAAAATTCACAAAATCAGTTGGGTTATTATATACTCACAAGTACGTTATTTTAGCGCTACGATCTACCCCGTGCTGGAGCACGGCTCGCACTGCCCTAGAGCCGGTACTGTTAAACACACTGGATTTATCTAGCATAGGCCTTGACTCCCGTATTTTATACGGTTTAGAATTTCGGGAAGATTCTCTAGCGAGTAAAAAGGTATTTCAAAAAAATGTAACAAAATAAATTTACAAAATTGACTTTTCATCATCCACTCTAGTAATTGGTTAAATGGAACATCAAGAACAAGATAAAAAAGAAGTACAAGAAAAGTATGACGAAACTTTGTTCAATCTAACTCGTGGCTGCTGCGCGACTAAAGATAAAAACAGCCGAGTGTGGCAGGGATGCCGGTGACAAGGTGACAATTACTGCCGAAGAAATAGGCCCAGGCCGATTCCCCAGCGACATCGCCGGGTGGAAACTTCACAGAGCGACAATAACCGCCCAGTGTGGCATATCCTCCGTTTGATCAGTTGAGTCCTATCTCTGGTGCGACTAGGGTGCGCCCTACGATAACTTTCATAAAACAAGTCTGTTCTAGATGACATTTTGTATAAACGTGTAAGGTAGCATATATTTTCATGAGTTCGAAAACCAGACAGCTTGTACAATTATAAGGGTTTTTTTTTGGGGGGGGGGGTTTGTTCCCAAAATTGTTTTTTTAGACTTTTTACATATTTTTAAAGCTACCTAAACTTAAGGTTGCAATTTTGAATTCTGCCAAAAAAACAAACAATTTGAAATTTTGTTCATTGTTCTACTAGTAATCTGGGTTCATGGCTAATACAGCCAAAAAGCGGCACTTTGTGATTGAAGTATGGCACTTTCTGGGGTCATAGTTGATGCCAAAAGGTAACTTTTCAGATAGGGAGCCACTTGAAAATCCGTGCAGGACACCAAAATGGCGGCTATTAAAGATGGCTGCCATTGGAATTATAAAATCTGTCATAACTTAATTAATAGATATCCGAATTCAGTTAAGTTGGTTTTGTTTAAAAGGCCATTTTAAACAAAATAATTTTTGTATTTAGACTTTTTACCAAAAAATAGTGATTATTCAGATATTTACAAATTATTGATTAATTGGCAAAATATAAAAGATATAATTTCTAAATATTCCCAAACCCCTGATGTGTATTATATTATGGACATTCACTTTAAGATTGAGCTGATGAAAATAAAAACAGCTGATCTTGATTCGTAGTAGTTCAACGGGATAACCACAGAATGCAGCACACAAAACCGTCATAGATTTTATAAATTATTATTTACGGGGCGAAGCCTACAGGAACAGCTAGAATCTTATATAACATATTTATTACAGTGTAATATGACCCTTAATACATTTTATATTTGTGTTGGCATTACATTTTATAAAATAAGTTGAAGAAGTAATGAACTTGAGGGCAACCCTCTGACTGCCCAATGATGAATTGCTCAGTGCCTCTTGTCATATTTTGCGATTTTGCAGACATTATTTAAAAAATGCACTGTTAATTACAAATAAGATGAAACCTACCAACATGCATATATTAAATTATTTTTGTAAAATACAGGATAATTTGAAAATGGTAAAATAAATATAATTTTGAAGGTAGTGTTTTTGTAAAGGTGGAAAAAATGAAAAATTGGAAAACATTTTGACCAAAATCTCAAAATTGTAAGTTGTAAGTAAACAATATTTTTAGGGAGAATGATAATGTACAGTTTGCAATCTGATTCCCTACGTAGAAATATCTAACAATCATGAACATTAAAATTGTATGTATGAATTAAATGCAATAGTATGAAATAAGTGCAAATCGATGATTTTTTTTGAAATCTGTTTGAAATGGTAATAAAACCTATATCACAATAAACACAGTAAATAAAACAAAATAGTTATTTCCTTGAAGTTTATAAAATTGTAAACAAAATAGTACATAATAGTAGCAGAAAAAACACAATTATACTTTTATTACAATTGCTATAGTTATTTTTTCTAACAAAGTTGTTGTATTCAAAGTTATATAGGTTTTCAGATACAGCTTTTGTTACAGATTTATAAAGATACAATGTACACAAGCACAGAATGCTTCGTTATCCATTATAATTTTGATTAAATTTATCTCCTAATAAATGGAAGATTACAAAAGTTACTCCAATTTTTAAATGCGGTAATGAATCACTTATGAGTAACCATAGACCTGTAGCAGTTTTATCAATCCCGTCTATGATTTTTGAGATTATCATTCATAAATTCTTATTCAATCATTTTAAAAAGTATATGACTCCTCTTCGGCAGGTTTTGTCCCTGGAAAATCAGTTAACACAAATGTACTCAACTTCACAAATTATGTCTCCTCAGGGTTGGACTCGGGGATTCAGACTGATGCACTATTTCTTGACCTGGGAAAAGTCTTTGATAAAGTCAATCACTCAATTTTGTTGAGAAAGCTTCATTATTACGGAATGTCAAAAAACGTTGTTTCTTTTAGCGAATTTCCCCTATAGGGAAGAAGCTATTACCGTAGGTCTCATGGTAAGACTTAAGCCCGAGACCATGATAACTTTTTGTTTTGAGGTCCCCAGATGTCAAAAACACTATTCGTTCAAATTTTTATATATATATATATATATGTGTGTCCTTGAATGTGATAACTTGAGTAAAAAACGTCTGATTTTGATGAAATTTGGCTCAAATGTGTAAAGAGACATTCATGACTTTAAGTTCGAAAACCAGAAAAATCGGACCGTGGGAAGGGGGGTTTTAAATTTTCCAAAGTCAGTTTTTTTGCATTTTTCACCCGAAAATTTTTAAAAAACTTAATTTTGGTTTTGACCATGTTATAGAGATTGAAAAACAAATAATATGTTTTTTTGAATTATTAACCTAGGTTGAGTGGTTGCGGAGAAAATCCAAAAAAACCTACTCATAAAATCTCCCATGTTAATCTTATGGGAAAAAGGTTTTTGGTTTTTCCTCAATTAATTTCAATGTAAACTTCACATTTGCTTTTACCAATCAGTTCAGCCCCCCAAAAAATCACTTTGGTGTTTAAATTGTGATTCTACGTCCAACCGTTGCAGAGATATTCAAAGTGCTAAATACAGTACGTTGTCTAATGTTATCCTTATGGAGAATAAATCAAATTTGATATCTCGATTATTTATGAATGTATATGGATTAAACTTGGTATGGAGGATCAGATAGTTTAAAGTGTATATTAGAGTCATCTGAAAATATGCAGACAACTAACAGACATGGAAACAAATTTATTTTCAGTCATGCATTATAATATACAAGGTTTAAGTAGAGTAGGCAAAGCAATGGAATTCAGTATATTTTTAGAATCTTTTAATAAAAAACCAAATATTATCTGCATTTCTGAACATTGGTTGAATGATAACAATGTTTTTATTTTAAATCAAATTGTGGGATATAAAATTGTGAATTGTTTTTCTAGATTGAAGATGTTAAGAGGTGGTGTGTGCATATTGGCAGAGAATGAGTTGCAAGCTAGTCCTTTAGTTGATATTGACAGGTTTTGCAAAGAATATTATTTTGAGTGTTGTGGAGTCAAATTGGATTTGCATAAGCCAGCTATTGTAATTTGTATCTACAGGGCAACATACTTTGATAAATTAGGGCTTGATTCATTTTTTCAATCACTTGACTCACTATTACAATATGTTAATAAGAGATACTCTCAACATCTGTTGTTTTTGGCAGGAGATTTTAATATTAATTTACTTGATAAGAAGGAATATGTAAATTATTTTATAAATATGTTACATTCATACAACTTAAATATACCTAACGATTCAGTACCCACTAGGGTTACCTCGGTTTCAGAATCATGTGTAGATAATGTTTATACTAATGTATTGCTGTCCAACTGTGAGCTTAGTATATTTGACAATGATCTCTCTGATCATACTTTCCAAATTTTAAAATTTGGAAACAGGTTCCAGGAAAATACTTATAAGACACTTTCACAAAGAGATTTTTCAAATGATAATATTTCAAGTTTTGTTAAGTTAATGGAGAATGAAAACTGGGACTCATTTTGGTCTGAAAATTTTAATAATGTGAATTTATTGTATAGTTTGTTCCTGAAGATATTTAAGTTTCATTTTAACGCTTGCTTCCCAGTGAAAACAATAAAAGTTAAATCAAATTTGAAACAGTCAAAAAAGTGGGTAACACCTGGAATTGTTATTTCCAGTAAAAGAAAGAGAGAACTACACATGTTAAGTAAAAATAGTAATGACAAACATTTTGTAGCCTATGTTAAAAAATACAAAAAGGTTTTCAGGGAGTGTGTGAAAAGAGCTAAAATGCAATACAATTCAAATTTAATTATGAATGCTTCTAATAAAACAAAAATGGCATGGAATGTGGTAAAAAAAGAAACATCTTTACAACAAAAATGTTCTCAAATTGACTTGTTAGTTGATAAAGGAAATCGTCTCACAAACCCCTCAGATATTGCAGAAACTCTTAACAAACACTTCCTGAACACCACAACACATTTAAATCTCACTTCAAACCAAGAAAGTTCACATTTATTATTGGAAAGGTTTGATAAACCAGTCACATCGTTACCAACTCTTCCACAAGTCACAGTTAAAGAAATTGAAGCCGTGGCAAGAGATCTGAAGCCAGGAGATCTATCTCCTGGATGGGATGATATCCCTCCTTTTATAGTTAAAATATGTGCTAAACACATAAGCCAGCCTCTGGCACGTATTATCAATGCATCCTTTGAAACAGGTGTTTTTCCTCATCTCTTAAAATTTTCTCGTATAACGCCGTTGTATAAAAAGAAGGGTGACTCATCTTCTGCTGACAATTACAGACCTATTGCTATTCTTCCTGCCTTTTCTAAGCTTTTTGAGCGGGCTATTTACAACAGGCTTCAGTATTATCTTCTTAATTCCAATATAATATATGACAATCAATTTGGCTTTCAAAAAAATAAATCGACAATAGACGCAATTTTTGAGTTAACTAAGCAAATTTTTGATGCCTTCGATGAGAAATTATTTGCAGTTGGAGTATTCTGCGATCTCACAAAAGCTTTTGATTCTGTCAATCATAGTCTCCTGCTAAGAAAACTTGAGTACTATGGATTAAATGGAAAAACCTCCCAGTTGCTTCATTCATATATTGCCAATAGGTTTCAGTGCACCGGCATCTCTAATCTTCAGTCAAAATACCAGCAGGTTTTAGCAGGTGTTCCACAAGGTTCTATCCTAGGGCCTTTGTTGTTCCTTTTATATGTCAATGATTTGGCTTGCAATGTGAGAAACTCTAGTGTGATTCTATATGCTGATGATACTACGGCTTTCTTGAGGAGTAGCAATGGAGTTGATCTTGGGCAAATGTTGGACGAGGCTATGGAAGACATGAACTCGTGGTTTTCTTGTAATGGATTAATGCTGAATAAGAAAAAAACCGCTATTGTAAATTTTCATCCAAATTATAGCAATAGTAGCAGAGCTCGGGCAGGATATTTTAAGTCATCAATCAATCTATCCACTTCTATTAATTTTCTTGGTGTCATGCTTGATAAGTCGCTTACTTAGTCCGAACACATAACCAAGCTTCAGTCAAAACTCAACAAGGCTTTTTATGTTTTGCTAACACTTTCACATTCGATTGACACATCTACTCTTAAGGCTGTATATTACGCCTATGTTTATTCACATTTGTCATATGGAATTGTATTCTGGGGTTGTTCCTCTGAAAGCCTAAAAGTGTTCCGTCTTCAGAAAAGAATTCTGAGAGTGATGGCTGGTGCTCGTGTAAGGTCCTCATCCCGTAGTATATTTAAAACTTTTGAAATTTTGCCCTTACCTTGAGTCTTTATTCTAAACATTGTCATATTTGTGAGATTGAATGCTTCACACTTCAATTCCAAAATTGAAAGTCATGGTTATCACACTAGACATAAACACTTACTACAAATACCAGCACACAAGTCATCATCTTTTGAAAAATCAGTTATATACACAGGTAGCAAATTTTATAATAAACTCCCTCAGAGTATCAAAAACATTTCCAATATAACAAAATTCAAAGGAGAAGTGACAAAGTATTTAAAAACAAAGTACTTTTATAGTGTCAGTGAATACCTTGACAGCCTGTCATTATAGTTATAAATTTTATTTTGGTTTTTAGCATTATTTGTTGACGGGTGACTTTTGTTTGTTTTAATTGTACTGTTTATTTACATTTTGATTGATCATCGAATGTATTGTATATATTGTTAGGTCTATGTATTTTAGTATAAGGAAACTTTGACAATTTCACCTGTCTAAGGGAAATTCCCTATAATAGATGTTGTGATGTAATAAATAAATAAATAAATAAATATGTGGCTTCACGTAGTTCTGGTATATTGGTATTTGCACAAAAAATTATTTTTTGTTGATTATCCCCGTACCAGCAAACCTGCGTACTCAGCCGCCATGTTATTCTTATGGAGAATAAGTAAAATGTAATGACTCCCTTAATTATGAACATAAATTAAAAAACAACTTGGTATGTGGCTTCACCTTGTTCAGTTATATTGATATGTGCATAAAAACCCATTTTATTGTTCCTTGTTGCAGAAAACCTGCTTACTCAGCCCCGATGTTTTTCTTATGGAGAATAAATAAAATTCTTAAACTTAAGTAAGCCATTGTTATAATTACTAATAATAACGCTTTTGGCAGTTTCATTCTTACTTATGTTTTTTATTTTTACCTAGACGTTTCGATGCCACTTTGGACATCTTCATCGGTAGGAAGGTTATGTAAACAAAACAAAAATTAAAAACAAACAGTGAATCATATGATAGCTTACTACTACATCTAATTTAAGTACATTAGTCAAACATTTAAATATATTAATATGGTGATCCATGGGGTGTATTTTTAATTTATTTCTTTTTTGAAAATTGGAAGCCAAGACTTAGAGAGCTTATATCCATGTTCCCTATTTATATTTTCCTTGTGTTTAATTATTTCTATGGATTCTCTAATTTTTCTTTTAAAATAATCTTCTTCTTTATGCAATAATTTTACGTTGTCAAACTCCATGCTGTGTCCGGTTTCATGTGTGTGTTCTGCTATTGCTGAGGTATTTATTTTGCCCTTTTTATCGTCTCTGATATGCTCACTTACTCTAACATTTACTGTTCTCCCAGTTTCTCCAATATATACCTTTTTGCAACTGCACGGTATCCTGTAGACACCTTTGTTTTTCAACACTGGTGTTTGATCTTTTATTTTGGGGAGTAAATCTCTTAATTTAGAACATACCGAAAATGTTGTCTTTATTTTATGCTTGGCTAGAACTTTTGACACTTTGTCTGTTGTACCTTTAATGTAAGGCAGGATCGCACGTTTGCAGTTCTCTTGGTTGGCTTCATTTTGTTTTTCCGGTTTTAGGTTATGTTTTCTTATAACATCTTCTATCATTCCACTTTTGTGATCATTTGCAATTAATACTTGTTTTATTGTGTTAATTTCTCTGCTTAAGAATTCAGGGTTGCTTATTACCTTAGCACGATCTACCAAACAGTTGATTAACCCTCTTTTTTGAGCCGGATGATGATGCGATTTTCCATTTAGATATTTGTTATTATGCGTTTCTTTTCTGAATACTTTGTGTTTCAATGATTTGCCTTCTTTGATAATCATTACATCTAGAAATGGAAGTGTTCCCTGCTTTTCCTTTTCCATTGTGAATTTTATTTTATTATGAACTGAATTCATATGTTCTAGAAATTTTTCAATTGTGTTCTCTCCATGTTGCCAAATAATGAACGTATCATCTACATACCTCAGGTAACATTTTGGTTTTAATCTTGAAGTCTGGAGAGCTTTTTCCTCAAACCAATTCATAAAAATGTCTGCTATTATGGGGGATAAAGGACTTCCCTAGTGGAAGTGATCAATAGAAATCAATAGAAATCAATAGAAATTTCTATTTATATCACTAGACCGTTCAGTGATATCAATAGAAGTCTATTGATGTAAATATGTATCACTAGACATCAATAGACATCAATAGAAATCATTAAAACCGAGGTAAATAGAAATCATTAAGAGTTTATTGATATGTATTGAAATCAATAAAGATCACTACAACAACTACAAGTAAATAGACATCATTAAAATCATGGTAAATAAACATCAATAGACATCATTATATAATTTTATTAATTGAAAAAGATAACCATTACAATTTTTTTACAATTCCAAATGAATAAATTTAAATAAAATTATATATAATTTATAAATTACGAAAAAATGTTATTAGGCACTATATCATTACAAAATTCTATAGCAGTTTGCTAGTTTTCTTATGAAATGGTTACTATATTATTATAACATGTCTGCATTAATATATTTTTTAATTTTAAAATTGTATTACTAAATCATTATAACAGTCCTATATTAATATATATTTTTTAACTGCAAAATGTTATTGTTGTATTATTATAAAAAAATCAATTACTATTTTAAAATTAATTTTGTTAACTGTTTTGGTACATATTTTAAATGTAAATATGCCCTTGTTTATTTCACAATATTATGTCGACTAATGAAAGTATATATATATAAAATAATCAGTATTACTATTTACCTAGTTTTATTAGTGAATTTTTTATAGTTTTAGTATTTAAACAAATTTAATAAAAAGGATTATGATCAGAAATTATCAATAAAACATAGAGAATATAAATTTAATTAGAATGTATTTATTAATATACAGTTTACATATCGATGGTGTATATACAATTCTATTATAAAATAAGAAAATACAAATTGCATAACTTGCTTTTTACCAGTCACCAATAACATATAACTGCCGATCACATCCTATAGTCTCATTATGAGCAAAGGGAAAAAAAACCGTGCGCGGCGCCGGCGCCTGCAAAGGTCCCAAAGCAAAACACTCCATAACCAATCGCCACCAGCCACCAAAACAGATGACGTCTGCCGGAAGCTGTAACGGTCAACGGTCAACCTGTTTGGCAACTGATTGTTTCTTACCAAGTTTTAAGTTTTCCAGGCTTTATTGGTTTCTTAATTGGGTATATTTACATAATCTTCATTCAAGAGTTACTTCAGTTATACAGTTTTGCATTAAAGCTGTACTGTTTCTAGGTAAGTGACATACACTTTTTAAGTTTCTAGCTATAAGCATAACCTCAATAACTACTTGGTACACAATTCACACATTTAATTTGTGTTGAAATGTAAATTTGAGTACTGCTGTTGGAATGATAAATAAATAAATAGACTAATTTAGTCCTGGATGCCAGGTTCCTGTCATGCATATTTTTGAGAAATCATAGGAACTAGACCTCTACAGTACCTAAGTTAGTTATAACTTATGATTTGCATTATCAAGGGTGAGTTTTTAAAGTTTTCTTTTGCCAAAGTAAGTTAATTCTGTAATATAAATCCTGACACTAGGCCTATCAATCTCCAGGAGGTGTAGGATACACTTTCATAAGCGGAACGATATAGGCCTAAAGAACTGAATGAAATTGTTCGATACGGTATATCGATTAGGTAGATATTTGTATCTATTGCAAAATATATTATAGTCTGTACATAAATCTTTACGTCATGTTTGTTTTGTTTATTTTGTTTTTCAATTATGGTAGGCCTAAACTTAAAATAAAATTTATAAAAATTACTGTTGCGATGTCCTCCTGAATATATATCACTCACAGATGCATGTGTATGATTGTAAGGTTGTACCAGTTAAATTTACTCAGTTGAACTTACTGTATGTAGGAAAAATAAATAAAAAATTAATAAGCACATATATCCTCCTCTCGCCATACCCAACACTTGCCAAACCATCAGTCAAGATCTGTGAAGACCCTTATGGCTGGGCCTACTTACAAAATTAGCACAAAATGTGAAAAAGGTAATATAGAGTTGCACGACAAATTATTTTCAAGTATTTATTTCATACAACAAATTTTACAGCAGGTCCTAGCGTTTTTATGATTGATTCACACGAAAATCATTGTAGCCTAAGTTTTTTCCACAACGTAACAAAATGTTCAAAAATTATAAAATATGGTGATGTCAAAATATGATTTTTCATGAACGGTACTGGTATTTATTTAACGTTTTATCATGTGAAAAGTTGTGACATCTTGACGATTGCTTCATGTAAACAAATGTGATAATAATGTGTTAAAATAGTAAAAATATAGTACTGATGTAAAATTATTAATTTTAAACATTAATTTCACGTTTTTACTACCATATAACTTATTTGCATGATTATTTGTTCGCAGAAATTGTCAAAGAAAGAATCCTGGAGGAAAATCCTAACACAGCAAAGAAAGAAATTGTGCTTGGAAGTGGCAGTATCAGCCGGTACATCACTCAGAAAATTGCCACACTAAACAACAAGATCAAGGAAATCAGTGAATGGTATATAGGCCCGAATTTTAGTGTTGGCTGTGTATTTTACTTATGTGAACAAGCAAGTTAATAAAGGCCCTTATTTTAGTGTTTTTTGGTGCATTTAAAAAAATTTGTTTCAACAAGTAAGTAGGTAGGTAAATTAGTCCTAGGTCATAAATTTACTGTTTAATTTTTTTTAATTTTTTGGAATATACCTGTTAGTACCATTGATTTGTTGTGTTTTAATTACAAAATACCAGTTAAAGACTCAATAGAATTTCTTATTGATGTCTATTGATACGTATTGATGTCTAGTGATACGTATTGATGTCTAGTGATCCAATTACGTAGTGATATCACTACGTGTCAATAGAGATCAATACGTATCACTAGACATCAATAGAAACAATTTTCTATTGATCTCTAGTGATACGTATTGATGTCTAGTGATACGTAGTGATCCAATTACGTATTGATATCACTACGTATCACTAAAAATATTTCTATTGATTTCTATTGATCATTTCCACTAGGGTTCCCATCGCAACTCCATCAACTTGCTCATAAAACTTATTTTTAAATGAAAAATAAGAAGATGTTAAACATAATTCAATCAGTTCTAGCATATTTTATTCATGGTTTGCATTTCCTAGTTTTTCTTTAATAATGTTTAGAGAGTCTCTAATCGGTACATTGGTAAATAGTGAAGCTACATCTAAACTCAATAAGATATCGGTTTCATCAATCTGTATTTCATTCAATTTACTTATAAGGTCTTTTGTATTTTTAACGTTGTATTTTGATTCATATGCATACGTAACAAGGTAATTTTTTAAATATTTTGATAATGAATAAGTAGGACTAGATATTTGGTCCACAACTGGTCTCAAAGGTACGTTAGTTTTATGAACTTTAGGTCTGCCATAAAATTTCGGTGAACGTGAATTTTTTGGAATAACACTCTTATAGAAGTTTTCAGGTATAGATGACTCCTTTATCTTTTTTGTAACGAGTTTTTCAATTTTTGAAGTTGGGTCATTTTTTAATGATTTGTAAGTCGACAAGTCATTTATTAGTTCATATACTTTATTATCATATGTTGCTACATCCATTATCACGGTTGAATTACCTTTGTCAGCAGGAAGAACACAAACATTTTGATCCTTTTTTAATTCATAAAGCGCTTTATTTTCTTCTTTAGTTAAGTTTTGTTTTGGAACTTTGGCTCTTTTGAGAATATGTATTGTTTCATTTCTGACATCTTCAGCATTCTCTTCTCGTAAATGACCGATTGCCGCTTCTACGCCTGTTATTATAGTTTCTATAGGTATCTTTTTTGGTGTAATCGCAAAGTTAAATCCTTTCTCCAGAACTGATTGAGTTGCTGAATCTAAAGTTTTTGATGACATATTTATGACACTTTCTATTCTATTTTTAACTTTTTCTTCTGGTTTCTGTTTCCTTTTAAGGTTTTGAAATTTCCCTATTTGTTTTTCTTTGTGTTTATCTGCTGATTTGGTAGCTTTACTTTCAGTTATGCTAACTAGTTTTTCAAAAATACTTTGATCTAAAGTCTCAGAAAGAAATGTTTCAACATTCAGTATACATTCGTTAACATTGAATAACTTTGATCGAATAAAAGCTATCCTTTCTCTTAAAATGGCAAAACTGCAGTTATTTAAAATACGGTCTGATTTAGTGCTATTAATGTCAGTGGCGGATTTAGGTGGGGGCTATAGGGGCTGTAGCCCAGGGCGGCAAGTTTTTAGGGGCGGCAAATTTACATAAAATTAATAAGTTGTTTACAAAAGAAATATTGAAACGGGGAACATTTTAACAAAAACTGATGACAATGTGCCGGGCCGCCCTTTCAAAGGTAAAGGTAGTAATCAGAGACTAATGTATAACGCTTGCAGTCCCTCACACTGCAGTTCTTCAAAGCAGTCATAATGCATTTGTCATTCATCCGTACTAGCGACAAGACGATTACGCTACAGAGAAAGGGCGGCAAGCCACGAACTACATCAGGCACTGCGCCACTATGACTACGTCCAACCATAGATTAAACATACTCCTTGTGGTATTCTTAATCTATGGTCCAACTCACGGACTTCCAAGTTTACCCGTACATTCTCATAGCATTACAATTATTTTTGTACACAATATCAATAATGACTAAGGTACACAGATGAGAAATGTTGCATAACAAAAGAAATTTGAGATGTCAATAACAACATTTGGACTACAATGATATTGTCGATTCATTTTCAAACTCTAGGTAACAAAAAAAGTTATTTCAGCCGTCTTATACTTACTATCAAAGGCTACCATACATAATCGTTCATTCAGGAGGATATATTTTAAACAAAACATCTGACCAAAGACAAATTTTATTTTAAATAATATCCTCCTGAATGAAATGTGTTGGTAGCCTTCGATGGTTTAAGACGGCTGAAATAACTTTCTTTGTTACCTAGAGTTTGAAAATGAATCGACAATATCATTGTAGTCTAAATGTTGTTATTGTCATCCGTGTGCCTTAGTCGTTGTTGATATTGTGTAAAAAATAATTGTAATGCTAGTATAATCTATAATATCTATAATATTATAAAGAAGAGATGGTTTCTGTCTGTCTGTCTGATGTTCCGGGTGAACGCAAAAAATACTGAACCGACTGGGCTGAAACTTTACACATAGGTAGATCTTGAACCCATGCAACATATAGACCTATTCACTTCCTTAAAATCCCTTCGGGCTATGCCCCATGAATGTCTTAATTTTCAATGTTTACATTTCAGAATAAAGTAAACATTCAGAAACTGTAATGCGAACAGCTGAGGACACTTGCATTTGACAGCTTAAAGAGCAGAAGCAAGAACAGCTGTTTCAAGCTAACTAAAATCCAAATTGCATTGACTAAAGAACGGGTAAAGAAAACCCCTGTGCGAAGAACGGGTACGTCAGCTAGTATAAGACTAATATAATTTGTGAAGAGAGGATTTGATTGGTTGTTGCCATGGGAGCATAGTTGACAGACGGTCAAAATGGTGGTCAGCATATGCATACTGCAGTTTTTTACTCCGGGCGAGACCTCTATATATTTTTTTTGGGTGGGACGGTGTCAAAAATCTCCCATTTAGTTAAGTGAAAACTGTGATATTTGAAGTCTTTAAATTGATATCTTGTTACATTTTAGGCGAATCAGGATGTTAAACTTAACTTTATAATTTTAAGATATTTTATATACAATTTTATTGTTTATCTCGAAGCAAAGTTATGATTTGAGTTAAATGAAAACACCCTTTTAATATAGTTTTGGAAATAGTGTTGAAAACAAGCCGCCTTGTACATCGAATGACACCGTCCCACCAACAAGTTGACACCACAACAGGACAAAATACCAAATATGACAGCACGCTTTATGAAGGTTATTTTTCAGAGAGTACTCCTGTAGGTAGGTATTATATTTTAATTCATTGGATCTACAACATCATGGAGGTGAAACTAAAAGAAGTGTTTGAAAATGTAGAGTTTTATGAAGAATAGGCCTACATCAATTAATTTTAAATTTGTACCGTCTAAAACATATAAACAATTCTTTGTATAACAGTGGAATTACAAAATGACTGAAAAACTGAATTGAAAAGCGCTAAATCAGGAATAAAATAGTCAGAATTTTGAGGTTAATGGTTCGAATTACGAATTTTAAGGCTGCAGTGTCATCATATGTTATTTATAGGTTATTTATTATAATTTTCAGTAGTCAATGCGTTGGTGTAAAAATTAATGTTTTGATGAAGTATAAGAAGGGATTTTTAGGCCTTTGTTGAAGAATGTTCTTGTTATCAAACAAGCCCACTGCTTCACTGCTTTTAACACGAACATTTGTCTCTAGGGCTGATTGTCATTGAGTAGGCTATATTGAATATTAAACTGTGTTAATGTGAATCAAGTCAATTATACATTATTTTACTGTTTTTTCAGCTATGAAATAAAACAGAAATTTCTTAAACTTATTCATTCAGTTAATTCATAACTTCTTTAGATACTGTTACAAAATATAACCAAACAAGATATATAACATGTGGGTAAACCTGGGCGGCGAAAAGGACAAAGATTTTAGTGGTTGGGGGAGGGGAGGACGGCAAATTTCGTAATAGCCCTTAGGCGGCAATTGCTTAAATCCGCCACTGATTAATGTGATGTTTTACTACACAGAAATTAGGGATTATTCTTGTATCTCTACATCGTTTTAGGAATGCCAAATCATTTAGCAACTTTACCTTTTTAAGGTTGAGATGATCGTACTTCCTTGTTTGATGGAAAACTTCCGTGCCATATCGGTTTGTTATTTCAATTCTTAAACTTAAGTAAGCCATTGTTATAATTACTAATAATAACGCTTTTGGCAGTTTCATTCTTACTTATGTTTTTTATTTTTACCTAGACGTTTCGATGCCACTTTGGACATCTTCATCGGTAGGAAGGTTATGTAAACAAAACAAAAATTAAAAACAAACAGTGAATCATATGATAGCTTACTACTACATCTAATTTAAGTACATTAGTCAAACATTTAAATATATTAATATGGTGATCCATGGGGTGTATTTTTAATTTATTTCTTTTTTGAAAATTGGAAGCCAAGACTTAGAGAGCTTATATCCATCTTCCCTATTTATATTTTCCTTGTGTTTAATTATTTCTATGGATTCTCTAATTTTTCTTTTAAAATAATCTTCTTCTTTATGCAATAATTTTACGTTGTCAAACTCCATGCTGTGTCCATAGAGAATCCATAGAAATAATTAAACACAAGGAAAATATAAATAGGGAACATGGATATAAGCTCTCTAAGTCTTGGCTTCCAATTTTCAAAAAAGAAATAAATTAAAAATACACCCCATGGATCACCATATTAATATATTTAAATGTTTGACTAATGTACTTAAATTAGATGTAGTAGTAAGCTATCATATGATTCACTGTTTGTTTTTAATTTTTGTTTTGTTTACATAACCTTCCTACCGATGAAGATGTCCAAAGTGGCATCGAAACGTCTAGGTAAAAATAAAAAACATAAGTAAGAATGAAACTGCCAAAAGCGTTATTATTAGTAATAAATAAAATGTTATATAGCGCTTATTTATGATTGAATATTGATGAAACTTGGTATGTGGCTTCGCCTAGTTAAATTCTATTTATATTTCCATAAAAACTATTGTTTGGGTTCCTTGTTTCAGCAAACCTACATACTCATCACCAATGTTATTCTTATGGAGAATAATTAAAATTGTATATATCGCTTATACGTGAATATATTTTTATGAAACTTGGTATGCGGCCTTATGTGGTATTAAGACATTGGAATTACAATATTAAGCATTGGAATTTCGCTGAGTACGCAGGTTTGCTGCGACAGGGGTATATATATATATATATATATATATATATATATATATATATATATGTGTGTGTGTGTGTGTGTGTGTGTGTCCATGAATGCGATAACTTGAGTAAAAAATGTCCAATTTCGATGAAATTTGGCTCAAATGTGTAAAGTGACATTTATGACTTTAGTTCGGAAACCAGAAAAATCGGACTATGGGAAGGGGGGTTTATGGGGGTTTTATATTTTCCAAAAATCAGTTTTTTGCATTTTTTACCCTACAATTTTTAAAACACTTAATTTTGGTTTAAACCATGTTATAGAGCTTAAAAAAAACAAATAATATCGTTTTTTGAATTATTAACCTAGGTCAAGTGGTTGCGGACAAAATAAAAAAAACCTGCTCATAAAATCTCCCATGTTAATCTTATGGGAAAAAGGTTTTTGGCTTTTCCTAACTTAATTTTACTGTAAACTTCACATTTGCTTTTACCAATCAACTCAGCTCTACAAAATAATCATTTTGGTGTATAAATTGTGATTCTACGTCCAACCGTTGTAGAGATATTCAAAGTGCTAAACACAGTACGTTGTCCAATGTTATCCTTATGGAGAATAAATACAATTTGATCCATTATTAATGAATATATATTGACGAAACTTGGCATGTGGCATCTCGTAGTACTGGTATATTGATATTTGCACAACAAATTGTTTCTTGTTGATCATCCCCGTAGCAGCCAACCTGCATACTCAGCCCCAATGTTATTCTCATGGAGGATAAGTAAAATGTAATGACTCCCTTAATTAAGAACATAAATTAATAAAACTTGGTATGTGGCTTCACCTTGTTGTGTTATATTGATATTTGCATAAAAACCCCATTTTTTGGTTCCTTGTTGCAGCAAACCTGCTTACTCAGCTCCCATGTTATTCTTATAGAGAATAATTAAAATTTTATATATCGCTTATATGTGAATATATTTTTATGAAACTTGGTATGCGGCTTTATATGGTATTAATATTATGCATTGGAAATTCGCTGAGTACGCAGGTTTGCTTCGACGGGTGTATTTTAAGATATTGTCAACCGAGAGAAGTATGGTCCTTATAATGGTTTTCTTTCTTCAACATTCAAAGTTCAGTCAGGTGTTCCTCAAGGATTGAATTTAGGACCTTGTTTGTTTTCAGTTTTAACAAATTATTTGTGCAGCAACATTAATTCAGCCAAGACATTATAATTTTCCGATTGTTTGAAGATATTTTTACTTTCAAAATAAAGATGATTCTAATGAACTACAAAATGGAGTTTAGATAACAAAATGAGCTTTAATATCTCAAAATGTCAATTGGTGTCGTTCACACGAGCTCAAACATGGTTTATATATGACTACAAGTTAAATGGTGTTTCAACAGCAAGAACCAATAAAATCAAACATCTATAGGGTTGCTTTATGATTGCACATTGTCATTCAATTATCATATAGATAGAAGTATAGCATCAGCTTATAAAATCATGGGATTCGTTTCTAGACAAAGAACAAATTTTCAAAACATAGAAACGTTAATTTTACTTTATAACTCATTTATCAGGTCGAGGTTAGAGTGCGCCTCTATTATTTGGAACCCATTTCACATCACATATCAAGAAACCTTGGAAAGAGTTCAAAAAAGTTTTTTAAGATTTTTATATTTCAAAGTATTTAATATTTATACTTACAGGGTTCCTTATAATGAGTTACTTGAACTGTTTGGATTTGAGAGACTAGACCTGAGGAGGTCATTATCAGTGATGGTATTCCTGTACAAGCTGGGGCGGGGCCGGGTGGACGACTGTACCAGTGTAGCGGCTCTGACCTATCGTGTTCCCAACTTCAATAGTAGAAACAAACATCTTTTCAGTTTACCTTACTCTCGCACTATGGCCCATGCCAACTCGCCGCTGCACCGGGTATTGAGATCTTACAATTTAATTGTTAATAGACGGAGCACAGTGGACATTTTTGTTGATACACTGAGCGTTTACAAGCATAAATCAAAGGCTCACTTATTTTAATAATTATTAAAGATTTACTTTGCATTTTTGAAATTATAATTTATTGTTATGTAATTATATATTTTATATTTATTTGTTGTTTATTGCATAGTTTATTATTATATTATGGTATTTATTATTTATTGCATATATTTGCATGGGATCTTGGATCTGAGTATCGTAAATGTTGGAATTTTTTTGGAAAAATGTTCTTTTGTAATTTATTTATTTATCGTTTCTTGTTTTTTTTATGCACAGTGTTTAAATAATATTATATGATAATTATACTTAAAAGTGAAGTGAAGATTTCCAAGAATGGACATTAAATTTATGTGAACTGCTTCAATGTAATTGGTTTATAACTGTTTTGAAGCATGTAAATAAATAAATAAAATAAATGTGTCAGACAAATAATTTCAATAACGATTCAATACCTAACAAACCCATACCAAGATTTAACCAACAGTGAAAAGTGACATCTTTGATGACATAGTGCTTAGTGCTGTAGATCATGACATCTTTTATAAAAGAATTATTCTTCTAATCTTTTATAAAAGATAAAACCTGTCTTTTATAAAATATTTTATAGTGTAATCTGGGCCTAAGCGCAGTAAGATTATTATAATTTCATAAACATAAAAATAAATCTATAAACAAATGTTTATACTGTTTTAACTGAAATGATGAGTTATAACACTTAAAACCACCACAGCATCATTATTTATGGACTGACTTTAATAATAGAGTGTTGTTGGATTTGTATTAAAAAGTACTTAATATTTTGTTTCTTGTGACATTTTATTTCAGTTACTGGTTTTAGTGAAATGTTACCTTAAAATGTTCAAATGGCTGCCATTTTGAAATTTGATAAGTTTGGAAAAAAATATGTTGGTAAATTTTAGGTATCTAAGTTCTAAAGACATGTGCCAAGTTTCATAAAAAAATATCTCAAAGGTTCTTGAAATAATTATTTTCAAGATAATACTCGTACAAAATTGTGGTGGAATGTATCAACACGTAACATGCACGTAATTGAGATAAGTCTTATTAAATACAAAGACTTTGTCTGGACAAATTATCACTATTCATCAAACTAAAATGATTTTAGGTAATGTCCCTAGTGGAAATGATCAATAGAAATCAATAGAAATATTTTTAGTGATACGTAGTGATATCAATACGTAATTGGATCACTACGTATCACTAGACATCAATACGTATCACTAGAGATTAATAGAAAATGGTTTCTATTGATGTCTAGTGATACGTATTGATCTCTATTGACACGTAGTGATATCACTACGTAATTGGATCACTAGACATCAATACGTATCACTAGACAATAGACATCAATAAGAAATTCTATTGAGTCTTTAACTGGTATTTTGTAATTAAAACACAACAAATCAATGGTACTAACAGGTATATTCCAAAAAATTAAAAAAAATAAACAGTAAATTTATGACCTAGGACTAATTTACCTACTTACTTGTTGAAACAATTTTTTTTAAATGCACCAAAAAACACTAAAATCAGGGCCTTTATTAACTTGCTTTACATAAGTAAAATACACAGCCAACACTAAAATTCGGGCTTATATACTATTCACTGATTTCCTTGATCTTGTTGTTTAGTGTGGCAATTTTCTGAGTGATGTACTGGCTAATACTGCCACTTCCAAGCACAATTTCTTTCTTTGCTGTGTTAGGATTTTCCTCCAGGATTCTTTCTTTGACAATTTCTGTGAACAAATAATCATGCTAATAAGTTATATGGTAGTAAAAACGTGAAATTAATGTTTAAAATTAATAATTTTACATCAGTACTATATTTTTACTATTTTAACACATTATTATCACATTTGTTTACATGAAGCAATCGTCAAGATGTCACAACTTTTCACATGATAAAACGTTAAATAAATACCAGTACCGTTCATGAAAAATCATATTTTGACATCACCATATTTTATAATTTTTGAACATTTTGTTACGTTGTGGAAAAAACTTAGGCTACAATGATTTGTTGTGAATCAATCATAAAAACGCTAGGACCTGCTGTAAAATTTGTTGTATGAAATAAATAGGGCCTACTTGAAAATAATTTGTTGTGCAACTCTATATTACCTTTTTCACATTTTATGCTAATTTTGTAAGTAGGCCCAGCCATAAGGGTCTTCACAGATCTTGACTGATGGTTTGACAAGTGTTGGGTATGGCGAGGGGAGGATATATGTGCTTATTAATTTTTTATTTATTTTTCCTACATACAGTAAGTTCAACTGAGTAAATTTAACTGATACAACCTTACAATCTACACATGCATCTGTGAGTGATATATATTCAGGAGGACATCGCAACAGTAATTTTTATAAATTTTATTTTAAGTTTAGGCCTACCATAATTGAAAAACAAAATAAACAAAACAAACATGACGTAAAGATTTATGTACAGACTATAAAATATTTTGCAATAGATACAAATATCGACCTAATCGATATACCGTATCGAACAATTTCATTCAGTTCTTTAGGCCTATATCGTTCCGCTTATGAAAGTGTATCCTACACCTCCTGGAGATTGATAGGCCTAGTATCAGGATTTGTATTACAGAATTAACTTACTTTGGCAAAAGAAAACTTTAAAAACTCACCCTTGATAATGCAAATTATAAGTTATAACTAACTTAGGTACTATAGGTCTAGTTCCTATGATTTCTCAAAAATATGCATGACAGGAACCTGGAATCCAGGACTAAATTAGTCTATTTATTTATTTAACATTCCAACAGCAGTACTCAAATTTACATTTAAATACAAATTAAATGTGTGAATTGTGTACCAAGTAGTTATTGAGGTTATGCTTATAGCTAGAAACTTAAAAAGTGTATGTCACTTACCTAGAAACAGTACAGCTTTAATGCAAAACTGTATAACTGAAGTAACTCTTGAATGAAGATTATGTAAATATACTCAATTAAGAAACCAATAAAGCCTGGAAAACTTAAAACTTGGTAAGAAACAATCAGTTGCCAAACAGGTTGACCGTTGACCGTTACTGCTTCCGGCAGACGTCATCTGTTTTGGTGGCTGGTGGCGATTGGTTATGGAGTGTTTTGCTTTGGGACCTTTGCAGGTGCCGGCGCGGCGCCGCGCACGGTTTTTTTCTCTTTGCTCATAATGAGACTATGGGATGTGATCGGCAGTTATATGTTATTGGTGACTGGTAAAAAGCAAGTTATGCAATTTGTATTTCCTTATTTTATAATAGAATTGTATATACACCATCGATATGTAAACTGTATATTAATAAATACATTCTAATTAAATTTATATTCTCTATGTTTTATTGATAATTTCTGATCATAATCCTTTTTATTAAATTTTTTTAAATACTAAAACTATAAAAAATTCACTAATAAAACTAGGTAAATAGTAATACTGATTATTTTATATATATATACTTTCATTAGTCGACATAATATTGTGAAATAAACAAGGGCATATTTACATTTAAAATATGTACCAAAACAGTTAACAAAATTAATTTTAAAACAGTAATTGATTTTTTTATAATAATACAACAATAACATTTCGTAGTTAAAAAATATATTAATATAGGACTGTTATAATGATTTAGTAATACAATTTTAAAATTAAAAAATATATTAATGCAGACATGTTATAATAATATATTAACCATTTCATAAGAAAACTAGCAAACTGCTATAGAATTTTGTAATAATATAGTGCCTAATAACATTTTTTCGTAATTTATAAATTATATATAATTTTATTTAAATTTATTCATTTGGCATTGTAAAACAATTGTAATGGTTATATTTTTCAATTAATAAAATTATATAATGATGTCTATTGATGTTTATTTACCATGATTTTAATGATGTCTATTTACTTGTAGTTGTTGTAGTGATCTTTATTGATATCAATACATATCAATAAACTCTTAATGATTTCTATTTACCTCGGTTTTAATGATTTCTATTGATGTCTATTGATGTCTAGTGATACGTATTTACATCAATAGACTTCTATTGATATCACTGAACGGTCTAGTGATATCAATAGAAATTTCTATTGATCTCTACGGTACTTTGGTATTATACGGATGCCACTATTTTTGGAGGTTAAATTTTTACCGGATACAAAGGATAACTACATAATTCGAAAAACGTACTTTTATTGACTTACTGTACAAATTTTACATCATTCTGATGAGCGGTCTTTGTGTTGTGCCTCCCAAAAGGCAGCGATGTCCGCTAGGATCGTGTTGAATGCGTCGCCGCCGCTAGCAGCCAGACCCGATCGCCTCAGGTACTCCGCCAAATATACAGCGCGCTGCGGCAGTTATGTTAGGATGGGTTATCATAAAAATACGTACGGTTTCCTCTTCATTTCGAGGTAATCCCACACCAAAAGAACGTCACTCATTATGAAAACAAATGTAACGTAGTGCACGGCAATAAATCACTCATGACACTGACCCAGATACAGGCGGTGACAGGTGATGCGCGCGCTCCGGTCAACGACCTGACCTTGGCCTATTTGGAGGGGGTTTGGCAGCCGGAAGTATGACTCATTAGGTATCATTCGATTCGTAACAAAACAAGGAAAGTCCTACAATCATTTTTATGATAACCCA
Organism: Allygus modestus; assembly: GCA_963675035.1. NCBI lineage: Eukaryota > Metazoa > Arthropoda > Insecta > Hemiptera > Cicadellidae > Allygus > Allygus modestus. The sequence goes on along the minus strand of OY776111.1, from coordinate 351,165,254 downwards.
TCCTAACATAACTGCCGCAGCGCGCTGCATAAGAGTGGCATCCGTATAATACCAAAGTACCGAGCAATGATCCAACATTAGCCGCAGTTGCGTCATTCTCGTCGGTGCACTGTTCCTGCTGGTGGAAAAGCAGTTTTCTCTCGGCCATAACATGCTGTGTGTGCTAGGAACCCATTACAGATAATATACTAAGAGCACAGAGTACCCATTATGACATATTATTATGTCATAATGGGCACCACTCTGTGCTATGTCATCTACATATTAATAGCCTGACATTTTTGTGGTACCTATTTCTCGGATGTGCGGCATCGTAGAATTATGAAACTTAGCACACCTATTTCCTACTATTAGGAGATGTGTTGAATGTAACTATTTTCGTGTTTGGGTATGTAGGGCTTTTGGCTTTCAAAGTTTACATGTTATCCATATAGGAACATGCGTTCTGTTTCAGCGAATTTGCCCTATAGGGAAGAAGCTATTACTGTGGTTGGCATGGTAAGACCTAGGTCGGGACCATGATAACTTTTCGTTTTGAGGTCCCCTGATACCTAAAACACCATTCGTTCAAAACTGTATAAATAAATAAATAATATATATATATATATATATATATATATATATATATATATATATATATATATGTCCGTGGGTGCGATAGCTCTCGTAAAAATGGTCCGATTTTGATGAAATTTAGTAAAAACATTTAAAGCAACATTTATGACTTAAAGTTCGAAAACCAGACAGATTGCTCTATCCAAAGGGGTATTTTGGGGAGGTTTTGTACCCCAAAAATGTGTTTTTTGAGTATTTTTTTGAATAATATTTTAGTAAATCAAATTTTACTTTTCCCCATTGGATTTGGCTTAAAAAGACGAACAATTTGGTGTTTTTATAATTTCTCTACGTCAATTGGTTACAGAGATATTGAAAGTGCTAAATACAGCTATGATGTCCAATGTCATACTTATGGAGAACTAGTGGCTTGAAGGAGTGATAGCCCCTAACCTTGCTCTAAGTATGAACACATGTTAGTTCGTAAACAAAGTACACATTTAATCACATGTTTTCATGTAAACAAAGCAGACGTTTTTAAATCCCCATGCTTTTCCTTATGGGGGATGTTTTACTTTATTTATCGTTTGCTGGTTAACATTTTGGAAATACTGCTATTTTTCCCGAGTCCCTGGGATCAAGACCTTTAATTTAAGCCATCTCCCATCATCCTGTGATTTGCCAAACTCCCACAATTTCGACTTAAAAATTCCGCTTACAGATATATAATATATATTAAATATAAGGATAAGAAAAATAGTATATCTCGCTTATTTATCAAATTATCCTGACAAAACTTGGTATATTGCTATATATCGTTGAGGTCTATTGATATTTTCAGAAAAAACAATTTTTTGCCAATAGTTCCCGTAGCAGAAAACCTGCGTATTCAGCCCTCATGATATTCTTATGGAGAATAAGAAAAATGTTATCTCCCTTAATTATGAACATAAGATAATCAAACTTGGTATGTGGCTTTGCCTAGTTGAATTATATAGATATTTGTATAAAAAACTATTTTTTGTGTTCTTTGTTTCAGCAAACCTGCATACTCAGCCGTCATTTTATTCTTATGGAGAAAAATTAAAAATGTGATAAATCGTTTATTTATGAATGTATATTGATGAAACTTGGTATGTGGCTTTATGTGGCATTAAGATACATGTATATGCATTGGAAATTCGCTGAGTACGCAGGTTTGCTGCTATGGGGGTGTTTCATATTTTCTTATGCTTCTCATTTCATTTAATAAACAGCTGTGTTATTCAAATAAATATGTAGCACAACAGCAAAAACAGATGATTGATAAATAAAAACTAATATTGACTACTGGAATGACTATACTGACACCCTTCTCTTATCCGTTTTAACTCCACAACCGCAAGAACAGATCACTTAATGTAAATACAAAAAAATACTAACTACTGGAATGGTAACACCCTTCTCTTATTCATTTAACTACACTTTGTTTCGCTTCTTAAAATATATGCTTAATATACTTTGACAAATGCTAAAATTTTTTCTTAATTTTCACTTAGCATTAGATGTAAGAAGTCATAAATTGGTGAATCCAAGTCTTCCAACACGAAAACAACCATTTGCCGCCATTTTGAAAATATCCAACACCCGCTCCCGGCGCCGGTCGTCCTCGCAGACGTACACAAAACTTCACTAGTTTTCTACCTTTATCTTGTAATAACAAAGAATTATATAGGAAAGTAATGTTTTATATACAAATTATTTATTTTAATTAATTATGAAAAACTAAAAATATATTGATTTAAAACACTACCAGAATAATAAGTAATAAGTTGTTCAATGACGAATAAGTTTGTTCAAAAGTAACATTAAAATATGTGGGTAAAGTCACGATAAAAACGATTATAAAAATTAATATAGTAAAAATGATATAAAGTAAATAATATAGTACCATATAGTACTATATACAGCATCAAAATACTTATATAGCCCGATGTGTAACTCATTCACGTATACGAATTCTAGACCACTTGCAGACGAGTTAGAAACGTGAAATTTAGCATGCACATAGTTTGTACCTAGAAACCCCAAGGAAAATTGCCAAAAGTTACAGTTTTAAATTGTAAAACCACTAATTTGTATGTTGAAAATTGTAAATCTTAACATTGGGCTTATGGATAAAAACAAAAGAAATCATAACATCTGTAAAAAAATAACCAGTAAACTGTCAATGTAACTTTCACATGGTAGGTCCAATGAAAAAAGATGCCATCGGCTATTTCCCAAATGAATCAAAATAGTATACTATATGAAAAATACTTTAAAGGGACATTGAGTTATAATAACAAACTGGAGCGACCCCAAAAGGCAGTCTGGGGGTGGAGCCCTCAACGAGCAAAGCGAGTATATACTATATACTTAGAAACTATGAGTGTCAAAATGTCAGAAAAGACCTTCCCCCAGAAGCGGGAGAAGTATAAACGACGTCGCACAGTTGCTGGCTACACACCAATGCCGTATGTCAACATAGGTCTAGCGTTAGAAATCCAACGACCGCTCCCAGCGCTTGGACATAATCCAATCAGCGAGCACAATCCAATGCCTGCAGCGAGCGTGTTGGGAAAAAATACCCCTGTAGCAGCAAACCTGTGTACTCAGGGAATTTCCAATGCATTTATATGTATCTTAATACCACATACCAAGTTCATAAATAAACGATTAATGACATTTTAATTATTCTCCAAAAGAATATCATGGCGGCTGAGTATGCAGGTTTGCTGGAGCAACGAACACACAAAATGGAGTTTTATACAAATATCAATATAACACAAGAAGTGCCACTTACCAAATTTTATTAATTTATGTTCATAATTAATGGAGATAACACGTTACTTACTCTCCATAAGAATAACATGGGGCTGAGTGATGAGTACGCAGGTTTGCTGCTGCGGGAACTATCAGCCAAAACATGGTTTTTTGTGCAAATATCAATAGACCACAACGATATGAAACAATATACCAAGTTTCATCAGGTGATAAATAAGCGAGAAATAAATTTTTTCTTATTCTCTATAAGAATAACATTGGACAATGTACTGTGTTTAGCACTTTCATTATCTCTGAAACCAATTGTAGAGCAATTATAAAAACACCAAATTGTGCGTATTTTTAAGCTGATTCCAATGACAAATCTAAAATTTGACTTTTTCAAAAATTATTTGTAAAAACTAAAAAAAAATTTTTGGGGTAACCTATAAAATACCTCTTTGGATAGGTCGATCTGTCTGGTGGTTTTCAAACTAAAGTCATAAATGCTGCTTTACAGGTTTATACCAAATTTCATCAAAATTGGATAATTTTTACGAGAGTTATCGTGCTCAGGACACATTTATATATATACAGTTTTGAACGAATGGTGTTTTTGGCATCTGGGGACCTCAAAACGAAAAGTTATAATGGTCCCGGGCCTAGATATTACCATGCTGACTATGGTAATAACTTTTTCCCTATAGGGAAAATTCCCTAAAACCTGTTTGTGAGGGGGGAGGATGAGGTGGAGAAGTTTCAGGCAAAAATAAAAAGACCATTGGAATGGTAATGCCCTTCTGCTACGCGTTTTAATTCCACATTAACAAAATTACCTGGTGGTGAGTGAGGGTGGGGGAGGGAGAGAGAGAGTTGAGGGCAACAAAACCCAGTAGATACTGAACTATTTTCTAAATATTCCTCAAGTAATATTTGGTCTAATTTCGACCATTGGACAGTTTATAGTTCTAAACAATCTGTGATGCTGATTTAAATTCCTCCGTTCAAAGATTTTGGCTTCAAGACAAGCCTCCGACATGTACTATAAAAACATGAAGAAACAGTGTGAAAAGCACTTTAAGCTTAATTTTTTGCAGTGCTAGATGCAGCTCGTGATTCAAGCTCGTTTCATCATTTTACCTTTATTTGGGTACATTTGGGACTTTTATAAGTGCCCAGCAACCATCGAGTATCTGACAATTATTGAATACTCTTTATATAACTATTGACTTTTAAAATGAGTTAACTTTTGATTAGTCAATCAATTTTAAATTTGCTGAGTATGCAGGTTTACTGCAACAGGGGTATTAATTGTTTTGGATTAAGTATTTTTATGTTATTTTACTTGTACTAAACTTTGAATATGACTTAAGTGTCAAAACAAGTCTCAGTAATTAAAAATGTTTCAAAAAAGAGGGGACTCCTGTTATTGTATATCATTTTTATAATAAAGGTAGCTGTGTTCTATGTAGTGGTGTTATCAACAAAAAAAAAAATAAAATGAAAAGAGGCTATGAGAAAAGAAAAATCATAAATTCTGAAACATATATTTATTGTGATATGTTTTCTTTAACATTGTTTTGCGCTTACACTAATGTACTGGATGGACTTAACATTAATTTAGGAATATCCTATACTTTTATAAAAATAAACGTGCATTAAAAATATAGAAATGGTTTAGTAGAAAATGAAGATAGTCAATGTCTGGCAAACATTTTAAATCTTTTCCATAACTCCACAAATCAACCTCTCGAGGTTGAAATTTAAATTAATTATAAAATTTCATGACCTAAGACCTAATTTTTACTTGATGTAGTTAAAAAATTGACAATAAATTCAAGGTATGATAGAAAATAAAGATTAAGCACTGGCTATGAACAAAAATATCATTAAAAAGAAATGTTTCTTGAAAATTATATAAGTAAATCCAAACATCCCGTGATGATGTTGAAAAATCAAACTAAAGAAACTGAAATGGCTTAGTGTATATTTAATTTTAGATTTAGTCAAAATATTAAATTGATGTGATATACATGAACCCTTATGTATATCACATCAATACATGAACCCTTAAATAAAACCATAAGTTTTATCTTTTAAATGTAAAATTATCCAACCATTTCCACATTTTTTAACTCTGAATATAGGCAGTGTATATCAGGAAAGTCAGGGGCAAGTTTACTTTACGTACACTAATTTTCCCATTTTTATTTTACACTATGTATACATCCATCAACATATCAATATCATCAACATAATATATAGCAACAGCATTGGTATTTGGCTATATTGACACTATATTTGCTGGTGAACATCAAAATTTATTTGGTTTATATTATAACAATATAAAAGTAGTCACTAAAATTTAGTGAAATGCAAAAGGGTACAAAACAATGGAATTAAATTAATCTATTTATGTAAAGTAGTTGACAATTTCAAAAATTAGATTATCATTAAGTTTAGGAGACATATATGTTGTCTTCTAACTTCCTTCCTATTAATGATTTTGAAAGTTTTGTTATTATTTGAACAGTTTGAATTCAATATCATTTAACAATAAAAGTCACTTTCTTCACTATTTTTTCTAGAAACAAAAACAAATCCTAATACTCCCGTTTAATTATTTATAAATCTGTGCCTGACTAACCATGACACCGGCTAAGTACAAATCAGATAAATAATTTATTTACATAATGTGCATATGTAACAAAAACATGGTAACAATATAAGTTATTGCTTTACTAAAATTATTTACAGAGTTTCATAAACTGTATAAAACAAAATATACAATATAACATAGCTTCTATGTATCTAAAGCACAAAATTCGAGTGTGTTTAATATTTATAACACACTAAAGGAAATAATTACATTGATGTAATACAAGAATAATGGAAAAATATAAAAGACTAAAATTACATAAAAATCAGTCATTGTTGAATAAAATACAATGTAATTCAAAGGGCACATCTGGTAAAATGTTACACTATCTAAGTCAATATATATATATATATATATTAATGTTATAAACGTCAAATTTAAAATATTTAAAACTTGAATAGACCTGATTTAATAACATCTGTGTCATTTCTGTTTTAACAGATAACAAGTTCATAGGTGCATTTTGATTTTATTCATGAAAAAATGGTTTAGTGGACCTAAAAAATTATTCACAATATGTAACAATTTGTATAAATACTTAACCTAGTGATGAGACTGTAGCGAATATTTAGTTGAAACGTCTATAAACATGTATTCTGTGGTTCCAACAGAGCACTGATTGGCAATTTCATACAATTTTAAAATTATCTTCTTTTTCAGTTTTACATTTTTTTGTAACAATTAACTTTCAGTTAAAAAAGTTATCAAATTTGTTAATTCTCTTGTCTTATTGAAAATTGTTTTTGATTTTATTACAACATTTAAACAATCCAGAAATTGACATATGAAAGATTTTAGTCAATAGTCAAATTGTTTTTTATTTGTTAACACTAGTTAACAAATAAAAACATAGTACAGTAATTCCATGTCATACTTTCAAATGTCAATAGTTTGACCTTTAGGTTTGTTAAGGAAGCCTTAAGAGGGCTTCTGAAAATTAATAACATAGTTATATAATCCTGAAAAAGGTATTTAATGTGACAGAACTTGGTAATTGTTTCCTTTTCTTAATATTAAATGTAGATTTATGGGTTCATCTGATATTTCAAATTACTCAAATATAAAAATAAAATACATTGACGAAAGGCCTGTTATAATACTATTACAACACAAAACTAAAGTATTTGTCAAAATTATTGATTAAGTCATAAGTGAGATCAACATTTCATGGCATTAACAAATTTAATATTAATGGCTGAAAGCTGAATGGGAATGAGAAGTATTTTCATGACAAATGTCCATTTTTATATAAGAAATCAGTACATATAAACTTTGAAAAGTTTTCTTACATAAAACTATGTTATCATCCAAAAAATGCATTAAAATGGCACCAAAACATCAAAAGGTTGATGATATCACATGAATGATTTTAGACATAAAGGAAAAAATTGGCAAATAGTTTAATATAAAATTATCATAACTAATTATAATAACTGTCTCACTACGACTAACATATTTGCTGATTGCATATTCCTCTGAATACTGACAGCTAACCTCTTTGAATGCCATACATTTATTACAAGCCTGAAGTTCTTATAGTTCTTGAAGGAAATTAACTATTGGGGTGCAACTCAGTAGGCCAAAAGAGTTACTTATAGTCTTTCTTCAGTTGACAAAAATGGGATTCATTTATCTTTGGTGAACAAATATTAAATTATGTGAAAACTGTTGTGCTCTTGAATTTATGAGTTTGTGTAAGGTTTATTCATGAGAATTAAAAAAAAAGTTAAATAAAAGCTAATGATAATGATAATACCTTGCAGGGTAGGGTAATTCGTCTGTGTATTATAATTTAACCTACATTTTCAGCTAGTAATGTACATAACGAACTGTACATAATGTACAATAATATATGATATTTAGTGTATTGATGTTGCCTATTTAATGTGTATGGTAAAATGGCAGAAAATATAAATTCTTCAGTTTAACATGAGAAAAATATTGTCCATAGGATGCTGAGTCGTTAAATAAGAAAGTTTCTGGGGATGCTCACCCCTGCCACACGGGCATTTGACTGCTTTTAACACTTTAAACAATATATTAATAATGATAACAGTTTATGATTGGTTTTATTTTAATTAATAATTAGACTTTGGCAGTTACCGTTCACAAATACCTTCCCCCCCACCTCGCCCTTTAATTTAAAATCACTATGCTGTGAAGTTTTACAGAAATGTTTTGCAGCAACAGATTTGTCTTTTAAAGCATGCCCATCAGAATGACGGTGTGTTTCAGTTGACGTAGAAAATGTGGTGCAATTAGGGATGTGCGCTGTGAACTGGAAACTTTGAGTTTTCGGCAGAGTATTTCAAAACTCGGGCTCAACTTGAAGTTTTAAAATATACTCAAAAGTTCGAGTAAGTATTTCCCGCCAATTTCCGGATGATCGCTAATGACTGCGACCGGCCAAATCGTGTAGTAATAGCCACAAAAAGCGATTATATCACGTAAAATCGGCCTAAAATGACGACTAAAACCATGAATTGGTCATAAAAACAAAGCAGGATAAATAAAATATGTCTTACAGCACTATAAAGTGTATTTACACTTACACTGTACTTACACACAAGACGGTAAATTATACACAAAATCTGGTACAAGGCGATCGATTCCAACCAGTTACACCGGTCATCATCAGGCCCAATCATAGATTCTCTGATTGGGCCTGATGATGACCGGTGTAACTGGTTGAAATATATCGCCTTGTACCAATTTTGTGTATATTTTACTGTTGTGTATGTAAGTACAGTATAAGTGTAAATATACTTTATAGTGTTGTAAGACGTATTTTATTTATCCTGCTTAGTTGTAACAACACGCATCATGCTAATAAAGAAATTATAAAAAACAACCGAACCTGTATAAATGACGACTGGACCATGTAATTTCGGCCATAAATGATGATGAAAAACATAATATTGGCCACAATTGATGTTCTAACATGTAATATTGACCAGATGTTAAGACTGGACTGCGTGATATCAGCCATAAATAACAAATTTTATCAACTAATATTGATTATAAGCGATGTCCGGACCAAGTGATATTGGCGAAATGACAACCGGACCGTGTTTTGTTTGTCCACACATAACCAGTTTGATTGTGCTGGCCAACAATTTGTATTGCTACTCACGTATTAGTTAGAAACCATGTTTAGATTATCAAACCTTGAGTGGTATCCGAAGCCCATTTCACTATTTAAAACTACCAACAACATTATATTGCTGATGGCAAATACTGGCTCGAACATAATCAAAACTCGAGAATAATTGACACTACTCGACTTGGCTGAATCCAAAAAATCTACTCGCACACCCCTAGGTGAAATGCTAAATAAAATCTACAAGATAGTGGTCACAATGACCTAATGATTCGGTTATAAACATCATCTTTCATTTTAAGTATTAACTAAGCTATCACTTTATTCCACGTACTAGTTTATATGAATCATATTACATATTTTGAGATATACAACGGTTTAATGGCACTCAAATGATTATAGCCCTCAGTTAAAATGTTATAAAACAAATAACAAGTTATGAACAATATTTACCATAAAATAAATAAAAATAGTTACATATGGTTCTGTAGTACTTCATTTTTAAAATCACATAATATCCTAAAGGTAAAAAATACAGTCTGATGCTTAAAATAAACGGAGGTCAGTACTGGTGGATTTCTGTAAATAAAAAATGCAAGGCAGTGTATTAGTAATTTTGGAATCTGGAAAATCAAACTATTTCATCCCTATTTACTGAATAGCCTGTGATGCTTAGGATAAAAACTTTTCAGTTGTATTTTATATTGCACAAATTGTATGGAAAAGGTACAATACAGCTTGAATCATTCAAACAATAGGGGATGGGTCTTTTAGAAGGGGTGTTATGTACAAGCTTTTGTAGCCCAGTCTTTTACAAGAAAAAAACTCCATACACCAGGTTTAATCAAATAATTGAAAGCATTTTAAACAATGAGGGATTATGGAATACATCTAAAAGAAAACTGTAAAAGCCATACCTGAAGGTCTATAATCAGAAAATAAATTTCCAGACTTATAAATGATTGTAAGCGATTTTGGGATTTCAAAAATTAATCCATAAAAACCATTTATAAGTTTCAAATAAGTAATTATACAAATTAACTGATAGAGCCTATCTAAGAAAATAATATGCTGTTTTATTCGAGGGCAGATATTGTCGCTTAAAAACATTTGCTACCTCTGTTTTTTTATGTAATGAAATTGATAAAATAAACTACTTTACCATTAAAGGTTTTTGTGAGTAAATCAAGTCAAAATTTTAACTACAGATTTTTTAACAATCTTATAGTTGTGAAAAATAACAGATGGAATAGTATATGCAATTCACAGGGTGCAGTTTACTAAACATGTTTTTAGGGCCTATTTATATAGGCATTAAGCAAGACAGACAGTTGAGATGTTTCGAAGAGAAGTGTGACAGTTGTTAACGTTGGATGGGTGGGAGGAAGAGGAGCGAAAAAGCTTGTACACATAGACCACAATGAATACAATGAATGACCCTTCCACTCTTCTTATTCATTCGTTTGACTTGCTTTCATTAGTTGGTTAAATTAAATGGTTCTTCTGCACAGTTAGTAAGCTTATCAATGATCAATTTAAAAACATCCTCCAAAAACAAATTTTGCAGTAAACACCAACAGTTTTTTTCATTTTGTATGGAATGTAATCAAATAGGTCTTAAAATGTATAAATATAAACGCACATTGTACTCACATACGTAATGGTAAATAAGTGTACATATAACATCATACAAGGTATTTAATTACAGCCAGTAGTTATTGCGTATATGCTAATCATTCAGTAGTTTACACTAACCTAGATATATTAAAAAAACGTTAGAAACACTTGCAAGGTTGGAAATAATTCACAGTGCATCTAATTATGTCAAGAGTGTTGTAATTTTTAGGGGAGAAGAATAAATTTTATGATTTAATGATTTTAGGGGTTTATTCAGTACTTATGATTATGCTCAATGATATGACAGGCAGCTACAGTGTATCATCAAATCAATAGGCTAAGCCAAAAAGACTGAAACCCCTGATAAAATATTAGAAAGGAGTCATTTGGTTAATCTGGTTGGGTTTTCCAACACAATATGTAACCTAATCTTAAAAATAATGGAGAACATACAACATAGTTCAAGCTGTATTGCAGGTTATTCCATATGTACTTTGCTCAAGATGTAATAAAAAGAAAAATAACATTACCTAAAATAAACTTATAATACTAAAGTACAATCTTCTCTTAACTCTTTTGGAGCCTTTTCTTAATAGAGAAAAACAAAATCTTTAAAATATGTAACATTTTAAGTGCTGTAAAACGGCACAACTTTTTTCTTTGGCTCCTAGTACCAAAATACTTTTATGTTAAATGATAGTGTTATTGAATAAAACAAATGGGTAATAAATATATATTTGTTCGGATTACAAGTTTAAGATGTGAAGGCAAAAATGTACTGATTACTTTAAAAAGTAAAACAACGACTTTAAAGATCTATATCATGAATGCTTTGTTCGGTTTACACACGACCGCATATTCTAAATCGTTGTATACCTGATGTGTAGGTCCTTGCACAGTACCATCCGCAGGAACAGATTTCTTGCGAATAACTCCATAGCCGAGATGGGAATCATCAGCTGCCCTCACGTCCATGGGGGCAAGAGGTGCAGGAGGAGGGGGTGGAACCAATCCCGTGATCTGTCGGTAGCCCGGTTTCGTGTGAAGTTTCGAAGTAGGGCCTAAATGTTGAAGCCTGTCATAGTGATGTTCTTCAGGATGTTGTCTGACAATGTTCTGTAACTCGGGAGGTTCTTGAGGAAGAAGCGAGAACGGTCTCTCGGAATGAGGCATCACACTAACACCCAATGTTTTCCAAGCATCATTCCTCACCTCGATATCATCGTAGTCTGTGTCTCCGGGTGAGATCCGATTGCTAATAGGCTCAGTGCTAGTGTTTTCATCGCGGCCATCTAGCCTAGTAGGTAGGTTTTTCCTAGGTGGCTTTGTCGGTTTGGGTTTCAAAGGAGGAGGAGGTTTATAGTTTCGGGGTAAAGGTTCTACGGGGACAGGCATTAGTGGCTTCACTAATGATATCGTACCTAGTTCTGCATCCAGTAGAGGGGTAGAACTCGTCAGCGAGGGAGGAAGAGGACTTCGAGACCTTGCCATCATATTCAGAGCGGCGTGAAACTGATTATCACCACAAAGTATAGAAGGAGAAGAAAGAGAGTCTCCGGTTAGAAGTTTTTTCATATTTTTCATTTTTGACGATAAACAACGGAAAATTTCTTGCTGATTAGAATGTTCTAAGTGGAAAGTCCCTTCTCCGCTCTCACATTTTCGTCCAGCTTCAAAGGTAAATTTCCCGTGCTTGTAGCCGTAGCGTCGGATGAATCTGTATGGCCATGTGAAACGTATCTTCTGCTCGTCCCGCAGTTGAAGGGCAGCTTGGGTTACTACGAGAGTGTAGGTCCCCGGGACAAGGCCACAACGTTCCGACGCGTCAGAGGACACTAGTCTCACACTGAACACCCCTGCTATAACAGTTAGACATCATCACTGAATATATTTCAATTCTGTACATATTTTAAAATAAGAAAGAGGATGCTCAAACTTATGTGAGGTGCTTGGGGGAGGGGGTATTATGCAACGATTCATGCCACAAAGAGGAGAGAATTTGTAAAGAATCAAAATTATCTCTTTATAAAAATAAATGATTTGACTAAACAACTCATTCAAAGTAAAAAATAAATTTGTATTATTCCTTTGTGGAGTTTTCTCAATAAACTTATAATACTGAAGTACAATCTTCTCTTAACTCTTTTGGAGCATGAATTTTTGGTTTTAACAAAGTTAAATCAACTAAAATATTAAATCAAATTCAATTTTTTAAAGTGAAAGAATTGGCTTAAAGTGTTAGAATAATTAATTACAACAATATTTATTAAATTTCCAAACACATTATTGTTTGCCTATTGTGGAAGTAAAACGTGAGTAAAGTGAAGGAAGAATAAGTTAGAAAAAATGTCACCTGATCTCCCCCACAACAGGTCAGTAAAAGGCCCAAGATAATTAAAAGAATGGACCCTTACTCTAAGACAGATCAGTTTGGCTCAGACTAAGTAGTAGCTTTACACTAACTTTTTTGCCCCCTCAGTCCTCTCCAGACTTTTCCAGTTACATTTGAGAGGTTCTAGTTACAAATCCTATTTGGAAAGAGTTTTTTTGTACTACATCTCATCCAGGGGCTTCATTTGTGGTTCCCCTTAGTACCTAAGAATCTTTTGATTGATGAAATACAGTGGAACCTCAATAACTCGAACCTCGATAAATTGAATTCCTTGATAAGTCTAAGACTTATTATTCCCTTAATACTATGGAAGTTTTACCTCCTTAAGTCAAAGGGTTGGCAGGGAACCACTCGATAACTCAAAGTTTTGCGGTCTTTTTAGCCTACCGCCACACCCCTATAACTCAAAGTTTTAGCTGGAAAACCTCTGTAACTTGAAGCTGTAACGTCGCCGTACCTCTATAAGACAAAGTGTTGACTGGAGAACCTCTTTTACTTCAAATTGCACATTACGCTCGGATTCAAAACCCCAGTTCCTCTTTTAGAGCATCCCGAGTTCATGTTGCAACCCGAAAAAAAAACCGTCTGATAATAAACAGGAAGTGGTAAAACGGCCAAAACATTGCCAAATTGCCGAACGGTGAGTAATTTTTTGTTTACTCCTCTATGAAATGTCTCTGTTCACTGAAGGATGTTTTTAGCGAATTTCCCCTATAGGGAAGAAGCTATTACCGTAGGTCTCATAGTAGGACTTAAGCCCGAGACCATGATAATTTTTTGTTTTGAGGTCCCCAGATGACAAAAACACTATTCGTTCAAATTTATATATATGTATATATATATATATATATGTCATGAATGTCATTTTACACATTTGAGCCAAATTTCATCGAAATCGGACGTTTTTTACTCAAGTTATCGCATTCACGGACACACACATATATATATATATATATATGTGTCCGTGAATGCGATAACTTGAGTAAAAAACGTCCGATTTCGATGAAATTTGGCTCAAATGTGTAAAATGACATTCATGACTAAGTTCGAAAACCAGAAAAATCGGACCATGGGAAGGGGGGTTTATGGGGGTTTTAAATTTTTCAAAAATCAGTTTTTAGCATTATTCACCCTAACATTTTTGAACAACTTAATTTTGGTTTTGACCATGTTATAGAGCTTAGAAAAACAAATAATATAGTATTTTGAATTATTAACCTGGGTTAAGTGGTTGTGGAGAAAATCCAAAAAACCTACTCATAAAATCTCCCATGTTAATCTTATGGGAAAAAGGTTTTTGGCTTTTCCTCAGTTTATTTTAATGTAAACTTGACATTTGCTTTTACCAATCTATTCAGTTCCACAAAACGGATCATTTTGGTGTTTAAATTGTGATTCTACGCCCAACCGTTGCTGTGATATTCAAAGTGATAAACACAGTACGTTGTCCAATGTTATCCTTATGGAGAATAAATAAAATTTGATATCTCGATTATTTATGAATGTATGTTGATAAAACTTGGTACATACTAACAGGCTTCACGTAGTACTGGTATATTGATATTTGCACAAAAAATTGATTATTTGTTGATTATTCCTGTAGCAGCAAACCTGCATACACAGCCTCATGTTATTCTTATGGAGAATAAGTAAAATGTAATGACTCCCTTAATTATGAACATAAATTAATAAAACTTGGTATGTAGCTTCACTTGGTTGAGTTATATTGATAACTACCCATTTTTTTTGTTCCCTATTGCAGCAAACCTGCTTACTCAGCCCCCATGTTATTCTTATGGAGAATAACTAAAATGTTATATGGCGCTTATTTATGATTGAATATTGATGAAACTTGGTATGTGGCTTCGCCTAGTTAAATTATATTTATATTTGCATAAAAACCAATTGTTTATGTTCCTTGTCTCAGCAATCCTACGTACTCATTATCTTATGGATAATAATTAAAATCGCTTATATGTGAATATATTTTTATGAAACTTGGTATGCGGCTTTATGTGGTATTAAGACAAATATTATGCATTGGAAATTCGCTGAGTACACAGGTTTGCTGCGACGGGGGTATTTATACTTATTATTTATAAAGTTTAAGAGGTTATCTAACGCCCTACTATGTTATACCGTTTCGGTCTTCTAAACTTGGTTAAAATGTGATGTGAAAACTGCCATTTCGAACGTATTTTTAGTCTCGAGCAATAACTTTAAAAAAAATCAAAAACGGTGTATTAGATATTTTTATATTTATTATTCAGGCCTATAAATTTTATGAGTTTATCTAACGCCCTATTACTATGTAATAGGGCCCAAATTGACCAACCTCCAATTACGCCCAATTGTAATACTACGTTATTGTAATACGCCCAATTGACGTAGAGGAATGATCAAAATACCAAATTGTGTGTTTTTTTTAAGCTGAATCCAATGGTGAAAACTAAAATTTGACTATTTCAAAAATGTTACATAAAAAATTAAAATCCATTTTTGGGGTACAAAACCCCCCCAAAATACCCCTTCGGGTAGAGCGATCAGGCTGGTTTTCAAACTTAAAAGTCATAAATTTTGCTTTACACGTTTATACCAAGTTTCATCAAAATCGGATCATTTTTACGAGAGTTGTCGTGCTCACGGACACACACATATATATATATATATATATATATATATATATACAGTTTCGAATGAATGGTGTTTTTGGGGTCTGGGGACCTCAAAACGAAAAGTTATCATGGTCCCGGGCCTAGGTCTTACCATGCCGACTACGGTAATAGCTTCTTCCCTATAGGGGAAATTCGCTAAAAGAGAATTATTCGGAGAGTTTTCTAATAAGATTGGTTTATTTAACCCTTTGAGTGCTAAGCTTCTGAAAGGAGTAGTTGAATCCGTGATGTTTTGTTGATTTTTTAAATATATTGAACGCCTGAACAGTTAAATTTAATAAAAACATGCTTCCGCTGGACACACACAGTAAAGGATAGGTAAAAAGTAGCAAAACACCTGATCAGATGTGCAACTAACAAAGAATCCACCTATCCCGTCAGCTTGGACCCGAGCCGTCCACCGTTTGCTTAAGGTCCGCCCTCCCCTTCAACTCTGCCACAGACATGTGAACTCTCCATGAGTTGCACATAAAAACCACCGACCGTGACGGGATTCGAACCCTCGATCCAAGTGTTACCCCCGGCCGGGAAGGTGACGCCTTAGACCGCACAGCCACTGATCAGACTAGCAGCTGCCGTGGATCAGTTGGTATTATAGAGACTAGGCGCTGGACGAGGTAGTTCAGTTCGTGTCTACCAGGTTTCACCACAAGTCAGACTCAAACTGCAGACTGAGCACCTAACGGTATAATCGCTTATGAAGCAGTAACAGTGTTTATTGATAACAGATTCAAAAGACGATATATCGGTCCATAGCACTGAAAGGGTTAAATAGTTTTCTTAGTTACTAGTTTTTTTTTACAGTTGGCTTTATATTATTGATTCCAATGGTTGAGGTAGGCGCTTGAAAAATTGCGTTAGGCTTGTAGAAAGTTTTGGGATTTTTACATAATCCGTTGCAAAAAGAATGAAAACATTCTGTCTTGGGGCTATGATAGCCCTAAATGATACAAAGTAAATATATACTTGACAAGTTTGTTGATTTCAAACATGATTAATGATGTGTTTGTTTCATTTTTTTGACTCAGTTGATTTGAGTGGCTAGTTCATTATCCTCAACACGAATTGGGTCTAGCGGCAGCGGGAGCTCACAATTTTGTTGATCAATGTGTTGCCTTGAGTATTACCATAGGCCGCCATCCAATTAGTTAATAAGTTAACCCTGTATTTTATTTATTTTTTATTGGTTACATGTTTAGTGTAGGGTTGTTATTAACTGTGGCACTAATTTGGCACTGAAAGAAGCTGGTGCCAGGTAGATGACCGAACAAGCACCCGGGACTGACAGCATATTCATTTGCAAGTCGCTATCACTTTTCTTAAGTTTTTTATGAAAAGCTATCGCTGTCAGGTTTGAGGCAATGACACTGTAACTGAATTTTCCAAAATACAAATTAAAACCTCTCAGAACTTACATAGTACAGAAAGATATCTTGGTACAGAGGGTCAGTATCCCCAAATCACCGGAATTTTCATTGGTACACCCAGTTACCTGTTACCTCAGTCATAAATCCAGCCGACTCAGAGGCATAGGACTCGTCTCTGCTAAAACTAAGCTGTCAAAGATCGTCGCTGTCTAATCAGATGTTGGTATAATGTGAAGTTAGGTTTGAGGTACGGTAATGCTTTGGTGTTGACAGAAAAAGGTTTGGGTAAAAAAGAGAAATTAAGAAAATTGTGGCAGATCATAATATTTAGCACCTATCACTTGTTTCAAAACATTCTTAAACTTCTTAATGTCATTGATTTCTTTAATATCTGAGGGGAGTTATAATAATTTAAGCTGGCATAACCTCTTTCATCCTGCTGGACATCTGGTACATCTTAAAGCTTTACATAAAATTAACTTATTGGATTTATTATTTGAGAAAGTAAGATACATTTAGGGTCCATAGATGTCAAAATTGATAACTTAACTTATATCTCGATATGTATAGTTTGATTGAGGCCTATTCAGGGGTGCAGAATATGTCCGATCCGGTGAGCCAGGCTCGGAGGAAATTTTGGACCAACAAACAAAATAAATTTAAGTCAAATATTAATTTACCAGGAAATTAAAACATCTTAATTAGACAACACAACGACGGCAATGCATAAGTGATTTACAATAAAGTATGAGCATAACTATTATAACCTCATTATTTGTTTATCTACCTGAAAAGTCAGTCGAGCTTAAATATTTTTTGTCTCATTCTTTTGTTGGTCTATTGTTTGGCATCCGGTCGCGGGTGTGGTAATTTATTCAAGAGGTAAGGTTTCCTACCGTACCGTACTACAAAATGCTAAAACCTAAACTAACTGTCGTACAATGACAAATGATGGCTAATTTTTGTCGCCTAACTGTCGCGAATTCGATAAAATGTCAAACAATTTTTGTGACTTTCCGTTCAAAAGATATGAATAATACAATCACTGTTTATCAATTTTCCCGACTATTCAAAGTTTTCTACGTTGATTTCCTCCTTTCCCGACATTTTATTAAGTTTGATTGATGTTTGTGTGATAATTCTGATTTCGTTCCAAGAAATTGTGTGGAAAATAAATATGCAATTCAGCATGGATATTGTTAAACTATTTATTTTAGTAAGTTTACTACAGGCCTACTGAATTGTATTAGTAACATTATTTTATTACAATGATAGAGGTAATTTGATAATAAGTAGCAAAATGTGTTTATGGAATTTAAACTTAATAAATTAAAGTAAAAACATTTATGGGGCCTAATTCAACTTAGATTTTTGTATTGTTTCTTAATTGTAAGTTTATTTTATGCCTATTAGTATCATAATTTTATTACAATGTTAGAGGTAAGTTTATAAGTGACAAAATGTTTTTGTGGAATTTGACCTTAATAAATTAAATTAAAAACATTTACTTGATTATTATTGATTTACCTTATGGAAAGCTGGTAAATTTACTTGTAAAAAGAACATGTTGCGAATTTTGCGGGAAATTTTTGGTTTGTAATAGTTGGATTGGGGTAAATTTCAGAGGTCTAAACATTTTCTGTACCCCTGGGCCTATTCTAAATTTATCTTTAGTTTTAGTGATCAGATTTAAAAACTCAAATAGGCCTTTCTTAATGTTTGTAAACAGTGATTTAAATATTAAATAATGAAGTATACCAAACAAGGGGTACACACTTTCATAAGCAGAACGATAAAAACGAAATTGTTCGATATGGTGTATTGATTATTTAGGTTATTCGGTTATGGTTTCGGTTATTTAGGTTTAAGTTATCTTCGGACTCAAAGATGTGGAAAATATCTTGAAATTTGTCCAGATAACAAAATTTGATGCCACTAATTCTTAAACCAGGAAAAAACTTGCCAGGAACAACCATTGTAACGGATCTATGAAACTTGTATTCCTCGGATGTTCTTTTCAAGTAATACATACCAGAAAGCTCTATTCTGGAAACTTTTTAAATTTTTTGATTTGTTTAGTTTTATGTTTATAGGCCTAAATAAATTATTTTTTTATGTAGGCCCTACCTGTAACGTTTATTTTATTTTTATTTCAAGTTTATTTGAAAACTAACAAAACAAAAAAAGCTTATGTTAGTTATCTTTGTTTTTTAGCGAATTTCCCCTATAGGGAAGAAGCTATTACCGTAGGTCTCATGGTAAGACTTAAGCCCGAAACCATGATAACTTTGTGTTTTGAGGTCCCCAGATGTCAAAAACACTATTCGTTCAAATTTATATATATGTATATATATCTATCTATCTATCTATCTATATATATATATATATAAATATATATATATATAAATATATATATATATATATGTGTGTCCGTTAACACGATAACTTGAGTAAAAAACGTCCGATTTCGATGCAATTTGGCTCAAATGTGTAAAGTGACTCATGACTTTAAGTTCGAAAACCAGAAAAATTGGACCATGGGAAGGGGGGTTTATGGGGGTTTTAAATTTTCCAAAATTCAGTTTTTTGCATTTTTCACCCTAAAATGTTTAAAACTCTCAATTTTGGTTTTTAGCATTTTATAGAGCTTAAAAAAACAAATAATATAGTATTTTAAATTATTAACCTATGTTAAGTGGTTGCGGAGAAAATTGAAAAAACCTGCTCTTAAAATCTCCTATGTTAATCTTATGGGAAAAAGGTTTTTGGCTTTTCCTCAGTTCATTTTAATGTAAACTTCACATTTGCTTTTACCAATCAATTCAGCTCTACAAAACAATCATTTTGGTGTTTAAATTCTGATTCTACGTCCAACCGTTGCAGAGATATTCAAAGTGCTAAACACAGTACGTTGTCCAATCTTATCCTTATGGAGAATAAATAATACCCCCGTAGCAGCAAACCTGCGTACTCAGCGAATTTCCAATGCATATATATGTATCTTAATACTACATAAAGCCACATACCAAGTTTCATAAATATACATTCATAAATAAACGATGTGTGACATTTTAATTATTCTCCATAAGAATAACATGGCGGCTGAGTATGCAGGTTTGCTGAAGCAAGGAACACAAAAAATGGGATTTTATACAAATATCAATATAACTCATGTAGATAAAGCCACATACCAAATTTCATCAATTTATTTTCATAATGAAGGCAGATAACACGTTACTTATTCTCCATAAGAATAACATGGGGCTGAGTACGCAGGTTTGCTGCTACTTTTCCTTTGGTAAAAAATTGTTTTTTCGAGCAAATATCAATGGTCCACAACCAGATGAAGCCGTATACCAAGTTTCGTCAGTATACGTTCATAAATAAGCGAGATATAAAATTTTTATTTTCCTCCATAAGAATAACATTATACAACGTACTGTGTTTAGCACTTTCAATATCTTGGTAACCAATTGACGTAGAGAAATGATCAAAATACCAAATTGTATGTTTTTTTAAGCTGAATCCAATGGGAAAACTAACTAAAATTTGACTATTTCCAAAATTATATGTAAAAAATTCGAAAAACCCATTTTTGGGGTACAAAACCCCCCCAAAATACCCCTTCGGATAGAGCGATCTGGCTGGTTTTCGAACTTAAAGTCATAAATGTTGCTTTACACGTTTATACCAAATTTCATCAAAATCGGATAATTTTTACGAGAGTTATCGTGCTCACGGACACATATATATATACAGTTTCGAACGAATGGTGCTTTTGGGGTCTGGGGACCTCAAAACGAAAAGTTATCATGGTCCCGGGTCTAGGTCTTACCATGCCGACTACGGTAATAGCTTCTTCCCTATAGGGGAAATTCGCTAAAATTTGATACAGTAGAGTCTCACAAACTCGACTCCCGATAAGTCGACACTCTGGGAAACTCGACACCTCATTTACTATACAGACAAGACCTCATTTACATGTATTACAAGACTATATATTTTGGAAACGAGGACAATTAGTTATTAATTCTCAATTTTTAAGTATTTATCTAATTTTTATATTTTTCTTAAGTTTGTAATACAGTATCATTATACATTTATACTATAATGTGTTTAAGTAAAATCTAATACAGTATACAATTTACAGCTAAATAATGTATTTTCCTCCCCTCCCAATGTAATTCTGGATAACTCGACATTCCACAAACTCGACAGGGTATTAGTCCACATTATGTCGAGTTTGTGGGACTCCACTGTATCTCGATTATTTATGAAGAATGCATATTGATGAAACTTGGTATGTGGAGTCACGTGGTACTGGTATATTGATATTTGCACGAACAATTGATTTTTTGTTGATTATACCAGTAGCAGCAAACCTGCATACTCAGCCCTAATGTTATTCTTATAGAGAATAAGTAATGTTTTATATCTCCCTTAATTATGAACATAAATTAATAAAACTTAGTACGTAGCTTCAACTGGTTGAGTTATATTGATAATTGCATAAAAACACATATTTTGCGTTCCTTGTTGCAGAAAACCTGCGTACTCATCCCTAATATTATTCTTATAGAGAATAAATGAAATGCTATGGATCACTTAATTATAAATGTATTTTTATGAAACTTGGTAAGTGGCTTTATGTGGTAGTGAAAAACATATGCATGCACTGGAAATTCGCTGAGTACGCAGGTTTGCTGCGACGGGGGTATTTCGTTTTCTGGTAGCCTATGTTTACCAAAGAAGCTGTTCAAAACATTTCCAGGCTTATTTTAGACATATTCAGTTGTTAACATTATTTTTATTTTTATGGTATGATTAATTATAATACACTGCGTACTAAACACAAAAAGATGTAAGGATTATACTCTTACATGACTCATCGATTACGTTACCGTTACCCTCATTAACTCGTAGTTTGTGGAAGATCACCTGGATAAGTCGTACCTCAATGTTTTTGAAATATTCGATAGCATGAATTTTTTCCGCTCCTCCTGAGGTTCGAGTTATTGGGTTCCACTGTATTTTCCCAAACAAGCAAAGTAAAATAATCTTTATCTACTGCAAACAGTATCAGAAAACTGTCACATCCTTTCCACCCATTTATTCATCTAAACTCATCAGTTGGCCGGCCTACAGTAGTAATAAGTGTATATCTGAAAATGTGTTATAGTACATTGCACAGGGGAAAAACTAGGCTGTCCATAAGTCCAAAATGTTAAAATTAACATTAGTCTTATGGACGGCCAACATACTCGGTCAGAGGGGTTTTTTACTCGTTTAACATAATGTCCTATACAGTATACTTGATTCACAGGAAAACTTTACACCATTGTGTTTTGTTTTGACTTTTCTAAGGCTCCTTTTCAATAAGAATCCCCTATCCTTCCTCTCTCAAAAAAGGGGTTTAGGTGACGACATATTTCTCAACTCCCACTGTTAGCATAACCTCCTTACCAAATTTGCTTGATAAATTAGGTAATTAAAAGATTAAAGTTATTTATAAAGAGAGTAGGCTTTTTAAATGGGTGGAAAGTATGTGGTAAATTTCTGATACTATTTACAACAGATAAAGATTATTTTACTTGGCATGTTTGGGGAAATATCTCATCATCCAAAAGATTCTTAAGTATTAAGAGTAACCGCGAATGAAGTCCCCGAATGAGATGGTGTAGGTGCTAATAAACTCTTTCAATACAGGATTTTTAACTAGCCCCTCTCAAATGTAACACATAAGATGTTACCGATGAGCTGGCCCAGTAAGTAAAAGATATAAACATCCTGAGGTTTTACCATCTTCAGAAGAACAGTAGAGTTCATTGTCCTCTTCAATGGTCTGTCGGGACACAGTATCTTTGAATGCGACGGACTGCAAAATCGTGACCCAGTGCCACATTTCATCTTCCGAGTTGGCGGCAAAATGCTGAATGTTGGTTTTGGTTACCACCTGAAAAAATAAAAAAAGAAGCTGAATTGGAAGTTTTAGCAATCAAATATTCGAAGAAACTTGGCACTATACATGAGAAAACATGGTAATATAGTCACAGATTACTACTACAGGGTTCTCACATAAAAATTAATAAAAAAAAAAATTCACGGGGTGTTCATGGCTAAAAATTACCAATTTCACGGTTGAAATAATTAAAAACATAACCTTTACTGACTGCAAAACAACAACGCAGACGCAGCGCAGCGGTGAAATACTAATTAAAATATGTCTATATTCCAATCACGATATCACAGTAAATTCAATACAAGTAAACCATTTAAAAACAGAATTCTTTAAAAAGTCTCTTATTGTTTTACTGTCGTCATAAGTCTTTGGTAACGGTTATCCGGTGATGAGTGATACCCATATGACAGAGTATCACGATGTAACAATATGATACGTATCGATCATAAATACTGCATCACCGTATCGAATCCACACATTGTATCCAGATACGTTTCCAAACGTGTTTGTTGTTTGTTTGTTTTTGGGGGATTAGGAGGCCCTGGGATAGCCGGCTTGGCACGTCTCCCTTGGGATATTGTGCAGCCACCGAAAAGAGGAAGAAGAGGGATGGGAAAGGTGGTAGGACGGGGTCAGTCTGCCTCGCTCCTGAAAGGGAGAGAGAACCTTACCTACCTCCCGGGATCTGTGGGTGACATAACTCCAGGGCGATTCACCCTCTAACCCGACGTCCCCCTAAGTCCACCAGACAGGGACCGCCATCCCACAGAGCCTCAAACCCCTCAGGGGTCGGGTGGCCCCAGGACGGTTCGTCCCCCAGCCGGCAGACCGGAGACCGTCAGGTAAGGGCCCTTCCTCCCAGGCACCCATCCCATCCCAGGCAGGCATCCCAAGGAAGATCCACTACTCCCTCCAAGGACTTGGACTAGACTGAGTATCAAGGCTCAACTGGGAGTCAAGCCCCCAGAAGAGACAAGGAAGAACCAAGGAAGGGAAGTTGTATCGCACACAGCGATACGATGCATTATGCATAAAGTGCCGAGCGTCGCAGACAGCGACTCGTAATATTTTACATAGTACTTTATATCGAAACAAGGTACTGGCTTCCAAAGTGTATTGTTTTGATCCAGAAGCTTCCAGCTATCAGTTCTATAGCAATTTCGTTGCCTTTGGTCTGTTAGCAGACGCTATTTTAGTCATCTTTGTCGTAGATTGTCGTGTTTATTGTTGTTTAAGGTTATACCGGCAAACGACGTAAATATCACTGATGTTAATGTAAGTTGTGTGTTAGTGTATTTTACTTCCTATTTCCGTATGGAACAAAAATGAGTTGCAGAATAGATATAAACAACTTGAGTAACCTTCGCGAATCAGTTTACAATGAACTTGAAAACAGTTTCATTGTTGTAAACACGTAAGTTTTGGTGAAAATAAAAGGTACGCATACGTCTTTTTTTAAAGTTTGATTGTGTATTGCATTTACTTTGATAGGCCTAATGCGTATATACTAGCAATAATAAACATGTTGACTGACAACAAACTAAAAATAATATTTGTTTATATTACAAAATTCTACTTTGACGTTGCTTAGTCACCTAGCCTAGGCCTAGGGCCTTTTTGGAATTGTAACATATTTTCATTTAATTTTTTTGCAAACTTTTTTAACTCATATTGATGATTTATACATCAGTTTTCCTCAAAACTTTCGGCTCTTTCTGACTATTGGGTTGAAAAACAAAAAAAATTGTTTAGGATAATAATTGATATAAGTCAAATTTAAGAAATTTTTTAAAAATATACATAAAGGATATTTTTAATTCTAATTTATTTGCAATTGGAGTTACCTTATACTATTTCATAGAGAATTTATTCATGCACAAAATAAATAAAAAATTACACATATATCTCTAAAATTTTATTTTATATGACATTTTATATAAAATACCACATTTCCCATTGAAATTAGCCTGGCAATTTATGCATAAGAAATAACCAGACGCAGTGCCGCGGTACTCAATCAATCAATCAATCAATAAAACTTTATTCACATTTACAAAAAATACAAAAGAATGGTGTCAACAAAGTACATACAAATCAAAGTAACTTAAAAACTAGGCTTATACTTAATGAAAAACTCGTCAAAATTATATAATGGCTTCATTACAAGATGTTCTTTCAGTAAACGTTTGAAACTACTGTATATATACATTTTCATTCTTATATGGTCTGGCAAGTTGTTGAAAAATTTAACCCCAGCATAAATAGGGGTTTTCTTAAATAAATCTTTTTTGTGTGATTGAATTACAAAATCTTTTTTTCTTCTGGTGTTATAGCAGTGGACTTGGCTTTGTTTGTATAATTTATCAACACTATTTTTTATATGAAGAATGGTTTTATAAATGTAAAGTCCATACACTGTCAAAATTCCAAGGTCAAAAAAGTGATTTCTACATGACTCTATAATATTGATATTTAATATAATCCTAATTGCCGATTATTGAATACCTAAAATTTTATCTAAATTCAATCTGGTGGTTGCTCCATAAACTTCTAAACCATATAATAGGTTAGACTGAATGAGACCAAAATATACTTTTTTAAAACATCTAAAAAACAAAATTTCCGCAAAATTTTCAGTGCAAATATGCCAGAGCTATTTTTTTTACAAACAAACTCTACATGACCTGTCCAGTCTAAATTACAATTTAATTTTAAACCAAAAAAATTCATAGTTTCAACAAAATTTTGATTTTGAAAAATAACTTGTAATTCATCACTTTTCATTTTTTTAACATGAAAAATTAATAAAAAAGGTTTTATCAGTATTTAAAAGTAAATTATTATTTCCTAGAACTGTTTGAACATTTTCCATAACAGAGGGTAAGGTTTGATAAATGCTCAAAATATATTTTCCATCAAACAAAATACTTATTTCATCACCTTATAGCTGCAATTCTACTCCAGTATCTTTGGGTTCTTCTAATATACAGTTTGAGAGGCCTCCTAAATAAAACTATAAAGATAAAAGGCCCTAAAATTGAGCCTTGGGGAACAGAATATTCAATTTTTTCAACAGAAAAAATTGCTTTCATAATATACCGGCTTTTAACCAAATGTTTTACTTCAACATACTGCTGGCGCTCACTCAGGTATGACTCTAGCCATCTAAGTTCTCTACCTCTGATTCCATAAGTTTGAAACATTGTTGAAGAAGCTACTACGCACGAGGGTCAGCTACTGTCACTATACAACTGTCACAGGAGTAACTTGCGCATTGCATTTAAATTTAGTAGAAAATGCCAGCAACTGTTACTGGCTGAAATCTCTACATGGCACTTTGGAAACCAGGCCCCAGTGACGTGCAATTGATTACATTTCATATTGTATCGAAAGATCATGATGCGACCTGCATCATATGATATTTAAAAATATTCTGTCTTTCGATATTTTAGTTTGTTGGTACATCAACTTTTCCAAAAAGCAGTTTTTTAAGAGGTATGCGAAATTAACCATTTGAGGCAAACCAAAAGGTAAAAATAGGACAGTGCTGGACTATAAAGATATAATAAGTTATGAATGGGCCATGAGTTTTAAGTCTACTCACCAAAAATACATGTGGTTGATTATGTTTTTGAGTGTCCTCTGTAATCTTGATGCAGTTTTCTAATGTTATAATTGGCATTAAAGAAGTTTTCATCGCATCCCCCTCACTATCAAACACCTCCAGCCGTTCTATTCCATATTTACTCGCCTTGTACAGTTTACAATATTTTTTTTGCCACGATTTCTGAAATAAAATGGAAAAATGATAATTAGATAATTTGATCAATGATAATAGGCCTAGAACTAAAAAACTAAAACATATGTTCACGAAGTAATACCAATTAATTTATTCACAGATAATATAGTCTCTATATTTAGCAGAAATAATTCAACAACATATCTGAAGCTTCGATCGGTTATGTGAACACTGTCAACACAATGTTGTATCATTTTTCTGTTGGCATTAAGACATATTCACTACGACAACAGTATGGAGACAAACAGTCTAGCTTCCAAGTAGTATATACACACCAACACAATAGTATTGTCGGTGAAAAATAAACTGCCACCACTTGGGTCAAAATAACCATTCTCATCATGGATGTGATTGACAGAACTATTGAATTTTCTGATTAAAGTAATTAAGGGTTGATATCTTGATTAATAATAGCAAATTTGCTAAATTTATAAAGCTGCCCTTTAAGCATAATTTATCTCTTTTATCTTTTTTTGTTATGATCAGCAATTAAATACAGGACTGCGGGACACATTCATGTATGAAATTATTTTTGTCATTTTTTTCTCTTCTCCAAAGTTAAGTCCAAATAAGTAATAGGAAGGACATCCACCATATTTTATATAATATAATTTTTAAATGGTTGGTACCTCAAGTCTAAAAATGGCATAAAATACTTTGAATACAAGGAACGTTGGAAGAAAATTGTAAGTCTGTAATACAAAATACCCCCGTCGCAGCAAACCTGCATACTCAGCGAATTTCCAATGCATATATATGTGACTCACTACTACATAGAGCTATTTACCAAGTTTCACAAAAATACATCAATAAATAAGTGATATAGCATTTTATTTATTCTCCATAAGAATAACATTAGGATTGAGGACGCAGGTTTGCTGCAACGAGGAAGATAAGTAATGTGTTTTTTTTGCAATTATCAATACAACTGAACCAGGTGAAGCTACATACCAAGTTCTCTTAATCTAGGTTCATAATTAAGGGAGATATACAACTTTACTTGTTCTCTATATGAATAACATGGGGGCCGAGTAACACGGGTACTATCAACAAAAAACTTGTTTTTGTGCTAATATCAATATACCACAACTAGTTGAAGCCACATACCAAGGTTCATCAATATACATTCATAAATAATAGAGATATAGAATTTTATTTATTCTCCATAAGGATAACATCGGACAACGTACTGTGTTTAGCACTTTGAATATCTCCGCAACGGTTGGACGTAGAACGATTAAAACACCAAAATGTTTGTTTTGTTGAGCTAAACACATTAATAAACAGAAATGTGAAGTTTTTAGTAAAACTATCTGAGAAAAATCTAAAAACCTTTTTCCCATAAGATTAACATGGGACACTTTTTTTGGATTTTCTCCGCAACCACTTAACCTAGGTTAATGATTAAAAATACTAAATTATTTGTTTTTTTAAGCTCTATAAAATGGCTATAACCAAAATTGAGTGTTTTTAACATTTTGGGGTCAAATTTGCAAAAAACAGATTTTTGGAAAATTGTAAACCCCATAAAACCCCCTTCCCATAGTGCGATCGATCTGGTTTTCGAACTTAGTCATAAATGCTACTCTCCACATTTGTGCCAAATTTCATCAAAATCGGGTGTTTCTTTCAAAAGTTATCGCGGTAACGGACACACATATATATAAATTTGAACGAATAGTGTTTTTGGCATCTGGGGACCTCAAAACGAAAAGTTATCATGGTTTCGGGCTTAAGTCTTACCATGCCACCTACGGTAACAGCTTCTTCCCTATAGGGGAAATTCGCTAAAAAAGGAGGTAAACTTACAGTGAACTGTAGGAAACCTATTATAAACTGTATAGTTTAGAAACAATTTGTATTCCCTAAATTAATTGAATAAAATGGTTTAAGGCTTATAACTTGTTTTTTATGAAGCGGAACGATATACAAAACCAAATGAATGTATTTGATATAGGCCTAACTTTATCAAGTCAATTGTAAAATATTTTATCGTCCTTAAGTTAGTTATAACAAATACCCCCGTCGCAGCAAACCTGCGTACTCAGCGAATTTCCAGTGCATGCATATGTTTTTCACTACCACATAAAGCCACTTACCAAGTTTCATAAAAATACATTTATAATTAAGTGATCCATAGCATTTAATTTATTCTCTATAAGAATAATATTAGGGATGAGTACGCAGGCTTTCTGCAACAAGGAACGCAAAATATGTGTTTTTATGCAATTATCAATATAACTCAACCAGTTGAAGCTACGTACTAAGTTTTATTAATTTATGTTCATAATTAAGGGAGATATAAAACATTACTTATTCTCTATAAGAATAACATTAGGGCTGAGTATGCAGGTTTGCTGCTACTGGTATAATCAACAAAAAATCAATTGTTCGTGCAAATATCAATATACCAGTACCACGTGACTCCACATACCAAGTTTCATCAATATGCATTCATAAATAATCGAGATACAGTGGAGTCTCACAAACTCGACATAATGTGGACTAATACCCTGTCGAGTTTGTGGAATGTCGAGTTATCCAGAATTACATTGGGAGGGGAGGAAAATACATTATTTAGCTGTAAATTGTATACTGTATTAGATTTTACTTAAACACATTATAGTATAAATGTATAATGATACTGTATTACAAACTTAAGAAAAATATAAAAATTAGATAAATACTTAAAAATTGAGAATTAATAACTAATTGTCCTCGTTTCCAAAATATATAGTCTTGTAATACATGTAAATGAGGTCTTGTCTGTATAGTAAATGAGGTGTCGAGTTTCCCAGAGTGTCGACTTATCGGGAGTCGAGTTTGTGAGACTCTACTGTATCAAATTTTAGCGAATTTCCCCTATAGGGAAGAAGCTATTACCGTAGTCGGCATGGTAAGACCTAGACCCGGGACCATGATAACTTTTCGTTTTGAGGTCCCCAGACCCCAAAAGCACCATTCGTTCGAAACTGTATATATATATGTGTCGGTGAGCACGATAACTCTCGTAAAAATTATCCGATTTTGATGAAATTTGGTATAAATGTTGAAATAATAAATATTCTTATACAACAAAGGGGATACTACTTAACTTAGGTAAAGGAAACAGCTGTTAACAATGGATAGATAAATTGTTTATTGAAGTAAATTTACATATGTTTTTGACTATTAATTATGAGAAAGGGATATATTCAATTATATATTACAATCATAGGGACTTTCTAAAATTTGAATTAATAGTTGAATTATAATAATGGTGGCTTAGCTCAATTGATATGCACAAGGGGTTCTGTCTCAGGGTGTAGTTGATCGTGCCGGCAAAATTCCATAAAACTCTTGATAATTGAGTAAATAAATATTATAAAATAAATTAGAATTGATCTACAAACCAATGAAAAACGAATTTAATATTAATAAAAGTCTAATTACTGATCTCTAATGAAATAATGAAAGTCACTGTTGGTATAGTATTTGAGATGCAATAAAATTCAAAATGGTTGCCAATAAACAAAAGTTCTCTAGGCTATATTTAAAGTCCTGATATTCTTTCAAAGTTTATATATAGTAATTTTGATGTGCTGTAATAGTAATAGCCTATTTCGGATTCAAAGTTTATGACTAAATATTTTAGTGATTCTTGAAGTAATTTATATTGGTGAAGTCTTGAAGCTTGTAGTTAGGCCTACTAAATGAAACAATCTCACCACTTCAGCAACTTATTTCTTCGCCCAGATATTATTAATTATTCTTGAGGTGGCCAAATAAGGGAAATAACTGATCTGGGCTCCGGTGACTATAAAATATTAGACTGTTAATGTCTAAATACTATTTTAAATGGAAATTTAAATGAAATTTGGGACTGTGCCCTCCAAACATCTAACACAGGCCATGTCTTCTCCAGGAGTCCTCTTCACCAGGTCCTTCTCTGTTGATTGTTATAGGGTTCACAAAACTAAACACAAAACACTAATCTTGAGCCCAAAGTTACTTTCTCTGGAGGAAACACATGTTCACTTCTGGTTATAAAATGAGATCAATTTTGAATTTTAAATACTTAGGCTATATATATAAAATGTGATCTGAGATAATTGTACAGGATGAATCTTTAAATTAATTAAATGTTAAGTAGGCTATTGTGAATTATAATGAAATATCTATTTATGGGATTAAATGGTTAATAACTAAAGTGAAATATTCAGAGGGATGGAAAATTAAAACAATACACAATTATTATATTAAACTATGTTAATACATCATTGGGAAAATAACGCATGGGAACAAACAGGTATCTTAACATATTGAATAATTGGACAGGGCACATATGCAAAATATGATTATTAATTATTTACAAATGTATGAAAAATGTGATGAAAATGTTTACGTAAAAAGTGAATCATTGCAATGTGTAAAGCAACATTTATGACTTTAAGTTCGAAAACCAGCCAGATCGCTCTATCCGAAGGGGTATTTTGGGGGGGTTTTGTACCCCAAAAATGGGTTTTTCAAATTTTTTACATATAATTTTGGAAATAGTCAAATTTTAGTTAGTTTTTCCCATTGGATTCAGCTTAAAAAAACATACAATTTGGTATTTTGATCATTTCTCTACGTCAATTGGTTACCGAGATATTGAAAGTGCTAAACACAGTACGTTGTATAATGTTATTCTTATGGAGGAAAATAAAAATTTTATATCTCGCTTATTTATGAACGTATACTGACGAAACTTGGTATACGGCTTCATCTGGTTGTGGACCATTGATATTTGCTCGAAAAAACAATTTTTTACCAAAGGCTCCCATAGCAGCAAACCTGCGTACTCAGCCCCATGTTATTCTTATGGAGAATAAGTAACGTGTTATCTGCCTTCATTATGAAAATAAATTGATGAAATTTGGTATGTGGCTTTATCTACATGAGTTATATTGATATTTGTATAAAATCCCATTTTTTGTGTTCCTTGCTTCAGCAAACCTGCATACTCAGCCGCCATGTTATTCTTATGGAGAATAATTAAAATGTCACACATCGTTTATTTATGAATGTATATTGATGAAACTTGGTATGTGGCTTTATGTAGTATTAAGATACATATATATGCATTGGAAATTCGCTGAGTACGCAGGTTTGCTGCTACGGGGGTATTATTTATTCTCCATAAGGATAACATTGGACAACGTACTGTGTTTAGCACTTTGAATATCTCTGCAACGGTTGGACGTAGAATCAGAATTTAAACACCAAAATGATTGTTTTGTAGAGCTGAATTGATTGGTAAAAGCAAATGTGAAGTTTACATTAAAATGAACTGAGCAAAAGCCAAATACCCCCGTAGCAGCAAACCTGCGTACTCAGCGAATTTCCAATGCATATATATGTATCTTAATACCACATAAAGCCACATACCAAGTTTCATCAATATACATTCATAAATAAACGATTTGTGACATTTTAATTATTCTCCATAAGAATAACATGGCGGCTGAGTATGCAGGTTTGCTGAAGGAAGGAAAACAAAAAATGGGGTTTTATTCAAATATCAATATAACTCATTTAGGTAAAGCCACATACCAAATTTCATTAATTTATTTTCATAATTAAGGGAGATAACACGTTACTTATTCTCCATAAGAATAACATGGGGCTGAGTACGCAGGTTTGCTGCTACGGGAGCCTTTGGCAAAAAATTGTTTTTTTGAGCAAATATCAATGGTCTACAACCAGATGAAGCCGTATACCAAGTTTTGTCAGTATACGTTCATAAATAAGCGAGATATAAATTTTTTCTTTTCCTCCATAAGAATAACATTAGACAACGTACTGTGTTTAGCACTTTCAATATCTCGGTAACCAATTGACGTAGAGAAATGATCAAAATACCAAATTGTGTGTCTTTTTAAGCTGAATCCAATGGTAAAAACTAAAATTTGACTATTTCCAAAATTATATGTAAAAAATTCAAAAAACCCATTTTTGGGGTACAAAACCCCCCCAAAATACCCCTTAGGATAAAGCGATCTGGCTGGTTTTCGAACTTAAAGTCATAAATGTTGCTTTACACGGTTATACCAAATTTCATCAAAATCGGATAATTTTTACGAGAGTTATCGTGCTCACGGACACACACACATATATATATATATATATATATATATACAGTTTCGAACGAATGGTGTTTTTGGGGTCTGGGGACCTCAAAACGAAAAGTTATCATGGTCCCGGGCCTAGGTCTTACCATGCCGACTACGGTAATAGCTTCTTCCCTATAGGGGAAATTCGCTAAAACCTTTTTCCCATAAGATTAACATAGGAGATTTTAAGAGCAGGTTTTTTCAATTTTCTCCGCAACCACTTAACATAGGTTAATAATTTAAAATACTATATTATTTGTTTTTTTAAGCTCTATAAAATGCTAAAAACCAAAATTGAGAGTTTTAAACATTTTAGGGTGAAAAATGCAAAAAACTGAATTTTGGAAAATTTAAAACCCCCATAAACCCCCCTTTTCTCATGGTCCGATTTTTCTGGTTTTCGAACTTAAAGTCATGAGTCACTTTACACATTTGAGCCAAATTGCATCGAAATCGGACGTTTTTTACTCAAGTTATCGTGTTAACGGACACACACACACATATATATATATATATATATATACATATATATAAATTTGAACGAATAGTGTTTTTGACATCTGGGGACCTCAAAACACAAAGTTATCATGGTTTCGGGCTTAAGTCTTACCATGAGACCTACGGTAATAGCTTCTTCCCTATAGGGGAAATTCGCTAAAAAACAAACATAACTAACATAAGCTTTTTTTGTTTTGTTAGTTTTCAAATAAACTTGAAATAAAAATAAAATAAACGTTACAGGTAGGGCCTACATAAAAAAATAATTTATTTAGGCCTACAAACATAAAACTAAACAAATCAACAAATTTAAAAAGTTTCCAGAATAGAGCTTTCTGGTATGTATAACCTGAAAAAAACATCCGAGGAATACAAGTTCCATAGATCCGTTACAATGGTTGTTCCTGGCAAGTTTTTTCCTGGTTTAAGAATTAGTGGCATCAAATTTTGTTATCTGGACAAATTTCAAGATATTTTCCACATCTTTGAGTCCGAAGATAACTTAAACCTAAATAACCGAAACCATAACCGAATAACCTAAATAATCAATACACCATATCGAACAATTTCGTTTTTATCGTTCTGCTTATGAAAGTGTGTACCCCTTGTTTGGTATACTTCATTATTTAATATTTAAATCACTGTTTACAAACATTAAGAAAGGCCTATTTGAGTTTTTAAATCTGATCACTAAAACTAAAGATAAATTTAGAATAGGCCCAGGGGTACAGAAAATGTTTAGACCTCTGAAATTTACCCCAATCCAACTATTACAAACCAAAAATTTCCCGCAAAATTCGCAACATGTTCTTTTTACAAGTAAATTTACCAGCTTTCCATAAGGTAAATCAATAATAATCAAGTAAATGTTTTTAATTTAATTTATTAAGGTCAAATTCCACAAAAACATTTTGTCACTTATAAACTTACCTCTAACATTGTAATAAAATTATGATACTAATAGGCATAAAATAAACTTACAATTAAGAAACAATACAAAAATCTAAGTTGAATTAGGCCCCATAAATGTTTTTACTTTAATTTATTAAGTTTAAATTCCATAAACAAATTTTGCTACTTATTATCAAATTACCTCTAACATTGTAATAAAATAATGTTACTAATACAATTCAGTAGGCCTGTAGTAAACTTACTAAAATAAATAGTTTAACAATATCCATGCTGAATTGCATATTTATTTTCCACACAATTTCTTGGAACGTAATCAAAATTATCACACAAACATCAATCAAACTTAATAAAATGTCGGGAAAGGAGGAAATCAACGTAGAAAACTTTGAATAGTCGGGAAAATTGATAAACAGTGATTGTATTATTCATATCTTTTGAACGGAAAGTCACAAAAATTTGTTTGACATTTTATCGAATTCGCGACAGTTAGACGACAAAAATTAGCCATCATTTGTCATTGTACGACAGTTAGTTTAGGTTTTAGCATTTTGTAGTACGGTACGGTAGGAAACCTTACCTCTTGAATAAATTACCACACCCGCGACCGGATGCCAAACAATAGACCAACAAAAGAATGAGACAAAAAATATTTAAGCTCGACTGACTTTTCAGGTAGATAAACAAATAATGAGGTTATAATAGTTATGCTCATACTTTATTGTAAATCACTTATGCATTGCCGTCGTTGTGTTGTCTAATTAAGATGTTTTAATTTCCTGGTAAATTAATATTTGACTTAAATTTATTTTGTTTGTTGGTCCAAAATTTCCTCCGAGCCTGGCTCACCGGATCGGACATATTCTGCACCCCTGAATAGGCCTCAATCAAACTATACATATCGAGATATAAGTTAAGTTATCAATTTTGACATCTATGGTCCCTAAATGTATCTTACTTTCTCAAATAATAAATCCAATAAGTTAATTTTATGTAAAGCTTTAAGATGTACCAGATGTCCAGCAGGATGAAAGAGGTTATGCCAGCTTAAATTATTATAACTCCCCTCAGATATTAAAGAAATCAATGACATTAAGAAGTTTAAGAATGTTTTGAAACAAGTGATAGGTGCTAAATATTATGATCTGCCACAATTTTCTTAATTTCTCTTTTTTACCCAAACCTTTTTCTGTCAACACCAAAGCATTACCGTACCTCAAACCTAACTTCACATTATACCAACATCTGATTAGACAGCGACGATTTAACAGCTTAGTTTTAGCAGAGACGAGTCCTATGCCACTGAGTCGGCTGGATTTATGACTGAGGTAACAGGTAACTGGGTGTACCAATGAAAATTCCGGTGATTTGGGGTTACTGACCCTCTGTACCAAGATATATTTCTGTACTATGTAAGTTCTGAGAGGTTTTAATTTGTATTTTGGAAAATTCAGTTACAGTGTCATTGCCTCAAACCTGACAGCGATAGCTTTTCATAAAAACTTAAGAAAAGTGATAGCATAGAATAAATAATACAGCCTACGCAGACGGATACTACAATCAACAACAAGTCTCTTCATCCCACCAGCCATAAGACCGCTGCATTTAGATCGATGTTATATAGAGCCTTCAAGATTCCTCTTAATGAAGATAACAGAAGAAGAGAAATAACAACTATAAAGGCGATTGCTCGAGCCAACGGATTCAACCCGACAATAATAGACGAAATTGGAGCAAAAATACATAAGAAAATAAAGAACCAGAAAAATTGCGTAGAATAACAACGTCAGACGGAAGAAAAGAAATATCAAGTAATTTTGCAACATTCAGCTTCACAGGAACTAAGATACAAAAGGTCGCAAATCGATTCAAGAAATATGGAGTTAATATAGCCTACAGAACGCAGAACACCATGAACAAAATTCTAAATCCCAAGATAGAAGATTGTAACAAATTCGACATGCCCGGCATTTACAAAATTAATTGTAACAATTGTGATCACTTTTATATTGGTCAAACTGTTAATTGTATTAAAAGATTTAAGAACCATGTATCAGCTTGGAAGAACAGGAAACCCGAAAGATCAAACGTAGCAAAACATCTTTTAGAAAATGGCCACACCATTGGGAAAATAGAAGAAAACCTCAGCATCCTCAAGAATTGTAAAA
Organism: Allygus modestus; assembly: GCA_963675035.1. Lineage (NCBI taxonomy): Eukaryota > Metazoa > Arthropoda > Insecta > Hemiptera > Cicadellidae > Allygus > Allygus modestus. Next base: position 351,128,638 of record OY776111.1, on the reverse strand, counting down.
TACCCCCGTAGCAGCAAACCTGCGTACTCAGCGAATTTCCAATGCATATATATGTATTTCAATACCACATAAAGCCACATACCAAGTTTCATCAATATACATTCATAAATAAACGATTTATGACATTTTAATTATTCTCCATAAGAATAACATGGCAGCTTAGTATGCAGGTTTGCTGAAGCAAGGAACACAAAAAATGGGGTTTTATACAAATATCAATATAACTCATGTAGGTAAAGCCACATACCAAATTTCATTAATTTATTTTCATAATGAAGGCAGATAACACGCTACTTATTCTCCATAAGAATAAAATGGGGCTGAGTACGCAGGTTTGCTGCTACGGGAGCCTTGGGTAAAAAAGTGTCTTTTTGAGCAAATATCAATGGTCCACAACCAGATGAAGCCGTATACCAAGTTTCGTCAGTATAGGTTCATAAATAAGCGAGATATAAAATTTTTATTTTTCTCCATAAGAATAACATTAGACAACGTACTGTGTTTAGCACTTTCAATATCTCGGTAACCAATTGACGTAGAGAAATGATCAAAATACCAAATTGTGTATTTTTTTAAGCTGAATCCAATGGGAAAAAATAAAATTTGACTATTTCCAAAATTATATGTAAAAAATTCGAAAAACCCATTTTTGGGGTACAAAACCCCCCCAAAATACCCCTTCGGATAGAGCGATCTGGCTGGTTTTCGAACTTAAAGTCATAAATGCTGCTTTACACGTTTATACCAAATTTCATCAAAATCGGATAATTTTTACGAGAGTTATCGTGCTCACGGACACATATATATATATATATATATATATATATATATATATATATATAGATATATATATATATATATATAGATATATATATATATATATATACAGTTTCGAACGAATGGTGTTTTTGGGGTCTGGGGACCTCAAAACGAAAAGTTATCATGGTCCCGGGCCTAGGTCTTACCATGCCGACTACGGTAATAGCTTCTTCCCTATAGGGGAAATTCGCTAAAAGGAAATGAAATGAATGCATGGGAAGAATTGTTTATATTTAAAGAAAAATGTAAAAATAGAGATAAATTGATTAACGAACAAGTTAACTTCGACTCTGGTGGCACATTTAGGAACCTGTATACGGAACGTCCAGTAGCCAATAGGATATAAGCAAGGACGCCATTTTGATTCTGTCAGTTCTCTTATTGGCCTGATGATGACTGGTGTGACTGGTCGAAATCGATAGCCTAGTACCATCTTTTGTATATGTTTACTGTCTGTATGTGAATCAGTATAAGTGTAAATATATCTTAAGTGTTGTAAGACGTCTTTTATTACATCCCGTAATTTTGAATAACAAAGTGGACTATTATTTTCGCTTCCCAAATACACATCCAAATATTGTATCACACCTTGTCATATCGCAAAATTGCGAAATGATACGATAGGTATCAGACATCGCTCACTACCAGCCAGCGCAAGTACGAGAACAATATTTACTGAAACACTGTTAATTTTTCTGCAGCCGTTTTATGTGTCTCATCTTTCTGCAGCCCTCGCTAGAAAGCTGAATTCTGCGACAATGTCACACTGTTGCCCATTGTTCTACCATGAGCAAAAGCTTAATTTCAGTATTTTGATTGGAGGGGCGAAAATGGTCTTAATCGTGATTATTGTGACTTTTCATATATTGAAATAATATTTTATCTAAATTATTGGGGGGGCAACAGCCCCCTCTTGCCGCCCCCAAATTACGCCTATGGCCATGAGGTATCATAGCCTAGAACAGATACTACATCGATCAAACTAAAAAATGAATTTGTTCCGATTTAGATTACGCCACTTTTAGTTGTAAGATTTTCAAATGAATATGACGAGGGCAGTGAGAATAATCGGGCAAACCATCACTGCCCTGAAAGAATGAGAAGTCATTCTTAATAGTGTACCAACCTTAAAAAACCTCTGAAACGGCTTTTCTATACAAATCTTTTAGGAGTATTGTCTCCAGTATTACCATAGACCTCACGACTAATTGTGATATAGCCAAGGCCTAGACTCTCGTTAAAAAAAACTTTAGTTAGCTTCAAATAATATAATATTTATATTATCATCTTTTCTATTTTATATTTTTCATATCGTAACACCTTCTTCTCACTGAAATTAAAAATGAATAAATTCACTCAAGAACTTTTATACTTAGGCCTACCTTCAATTGACTCAAAACTCCTTGAGGTGGAAGCCACAGATAGCCTTCTTTGACACATTTATCCCTTTCAGATGACATGGTGCTTGATTTTGAATTGCATATCATATAAAACACAATATAATGACTCCCAATCCGATGTTTTAGTTTTATTTAACTACATTTTTCACTTCTGGATAGGTTATATCCATGACTTCATCCCTTTGTAAAATTAAACTGAGACATTGCAACAAGTGGAGAGATTTGATTTGTCAAAAAAAAAAGAATAAATAGTACTAATAACTTAAATTCCGTAACTATTGAAATATAAACTACACTCAAGTTCTTGAAAATGTATACGCGAAAGAAAAATATGATATGTTCCAGTTCTAACAAATAACATAACTTCTTGACAGACAAGGAAGACAACAAGTACGGCAGAATCGGATTGACCGACTCCAGACAGACTCCAGTGGTTGTTGTTGTTGAGTTGTGAGCAATTTAACTCATTGGTTGTGAGATCAAGAACAGGACAAGAACAAGTTTACCAAAGTCAATAATAACACATACCCCGAAAATTTTGATTTTGTCCTGATAATTGTATTATTTAATTGATTATTACAGCAGAGCGTAGTTAGTTATTTTGGTATATTTTATATATTTTTTATAACCATACCCATCAACTATAGGGCTGGATTTAATCATAGACTACATAGGCGCACGCCTAGGGCCCGCACCACACAAATATCGAAATACCACATACAAATGTAAAACATAAAACTAAAGCAAACAAGCAAAAACATATCGCCAGGTTACTGACCTGGCCCGCAAAAGTGGTTGAGCGGAGTCTACAGGTCCTAAAATCCGGCCCTGGTCAGGTAGGGATCGATTGTGTGTATATTACGTCACGCCTTTGTCGGCCTTATTTAACTCCCCCAGCACCACCCTGCCAAGAAAGTCATGACCCCTTCCCCCTCTCGTTGCGTGCCACGCTTTAAAATAAAATGTTTTAATACGATTTTAGCCTAGCCCTCCCCCACAAATATTTTTTAAGACTACTTTGAATTTTAAATGGTGCAAGGATTAGGGTAAAAAGTAAAATAATAATGAACAGTTATGTAACATTAACATTACTTAATATTTCTGATTAATGTACTTAATTTGGTTAATATCATAGACTAATTACAGTATAGACCCGGCACGCAATGCAAAATAGCGTAGCACCATAGACTAACTACAGTATTGTAGTTAGTCTATGCTAATATTAATTGTCATTCAACTTTTCACTCTAAAAATTAAACATAAACTTACAAGAACAGTATCGAATATTCCCATTTATTTTATAGGCGTATATACTTTATTAAAATTGAAAGTGGGACGCGTCACACTAGGCAATCCCCTATCCCCCTGCCAAATTGTCACTTATCACCAAATCCCCACCCCTTGATCCCTTGAAGCGTGGCGGAAGAGGTATTGGCACCATATAAACATCATGGCTATTATCACCATAGTAAATTAAAAGTTTGCTTTTACCATCAAGATGAAGCCTCACTTTCATCTGCAATAACAGCTAAAGGAGTTTTCCCCCAAAATAACTCTTCCTGAATTAATTATTTCGATAATTTATGATTAAAATTAGGCCTAGGCATCTAACCGTGGTTTTGGAATGTGGTTTGTAATTTTCACCACTTTGATGATACAATTTAATGTAATAAAGAAACTGTGCACCAGCCAGAGGACATTTAAGATAGTTAATGTTTGAGGGGTAGGCCAAATATGCCCAAAAAGGGAACGGCGTAATATTATTTAAAGCAAAAAGATGGATATGGCGTCAAGAAGGGTTGTGCTCCAATTAATTTTCAGAGAGTTTGAAGGTGATGTGCAATCTGTTGCAGTAATGAGAGCTGTGCCTGGCAGGTCCTAAGAAAATAACCGCTGTTTATTGATTTATTTCAACTGTAAAAACCAATACATTTACATTTACAATTCTTCAGCATATATGTTGGCGTTGCCACAGTGAGATTGAAATACTTTAGTATGTCTTGGTGTTCTGGCTTCTGCTAGTACTGTGAAAAGGTCCGAAACGCACGCCACCATAATACAATCTATACTACAAATAAATTTAAAAAATGGTTAGTGACGTGCAGAAGTTCCAATAAAATAGAGCAGGGAAAATAATTTGACAGGCGAGAGTTCCAGTAAAATTATTTGCATAGAAGATTGTTTCAGCTGAACAAATAAATTATAGATCACAACAAAATGGCAGGGACGGATGCTTTAAAAATGTTTCCATTATTGTTGTCTCCAGTATATCCAATAGACCTCCTTGACTGTTTTAGTTTAGAGAGGGAATAATTAGCTAGAATTATTTTGTGGTAACCCTGAGTGTCACAAAAACATAATCATTGTTGTATTTGACAGCTGTTCTAACAGTAATGGTCCAATGATAATGTTAATGTTGTTGATGTGTTTATCTAGATCAGAAAGTAAACTAGACTAATTATTAACTAATTTATTTAATTTTCCAAAATCGTTCATTGCTGTTTTGTTGTGGTAAGCACGAAAGAGTTTAAATACACAAGTTGTTAACAGTTATCTCCAATTAATTAAAGCGTCCATAGCTAAAAAGTTTAAAAGTTGTGTGAAAGCTACTGTGGATCTACTCGAATGCTGCAATTTACACAGTAGTGCAACTGAGTTTGTCTCATTTAGAAGGAGATTTCATGAATTCTGGAGTATCATAAGTTTCTCAGCATTATCTTTTAGATTCAACCTACTTTACACCAAGATCTGTCATACATAGTCCTAGTTACTCTAAAACTAAGATAATCACAGTGTAGTAGGATTAAATCAAACTAGGTAGGCTACATTGTAGCCCAAGGTTTACCATTGCACATAGGTAATTCAGGGGGGGGGCAGTTGCCTCCCCAATAATTTAGAGGAAGTTGTGCTTAAAATGTATAAAAAATACGATTACAATTAAGTTTTTGTATTAAAGACATAATATTTAGCTATTTTTAGAAATAGTAGTTTTAGTTTTTATAATTTTGTAACGGGAACATTATTTACTGTAACTCAGTTATTTTAGTAGTTATATAGTCGGTGATCATTTGATTCAAATGAACGGAAATCATGAACTGTAGTCTGACTTTCCCGTGGCGATCAAGAGATTTCTTGGTAAACGGTTCGCCGAGTGGGCCGGTGGTGCGGTGGTGAGGACAACGCAACAATAACCTTCCAGTCTCCTCTTGTCCATTGTTATAAGATGGAGATATTAATCTAAATTTAACTGATTTAGTTCTCAGCTTAACAGATAGAAATAAATACGGTTAACTTATATCGACCTCCAGACACCAACGATTTTTATATTTTTTTTAAATGTTCAAAATAATATTTTTTTTCGAAAATGGTATCTATTTTTCGCAGAAACATTGGGAAAACCGGGAAAAACAGTAAAAACCGGGAAAATAGCCGAAAAATATTTATTTTCAAATATTAGGTTGTGGGTACTCAAAAGGTGCGGAATTCTGTCCTGAATACGATTTTGTAATTATTTTTTGAATCCGAAAATGCTTGCATGGGAAAAACGGGAAAATTGCTGAACATTTTTTTAAAACATTATATAGGTTGTGGGTACTCAAATTGTGCGGAATTCCGTCCTAAACACGAGTATGAAACCTGTTTCGCAATGGAATAAGTGTTAAGCAAGCTAATGTAAAAAAAGTGTTAAACTCAATCAATTTTGGGGGCCCGGCGGGATTCCGGGGTAGTTGGGTGGGAATTTTCTTCAGATTACCTATGTGAGGTGGAATGCGAAAAGGGACCTCTTGTCGGCAATTTCCGATTTTGAGTTATTGATATTTTTATTATCACCTTAAAATTCCTAACAGTTTGGTGCAAATTTCATGTCTCTACGATTTTTTTTGTTTGAGTTATGGACGTTTGAACTTTCTCGAAGGGTGAAGGGCATTTTCAGGAAAACGCCCTCAAAAAGTTTAAATAAACTCAGAATCTATATTTTTCATATTTAAGTGATGCTTTTGGTATCAATGCAAAGCTTATAATGTCCTCTTTAGGAAGAACACTAGTAGTTTCCTTAACTAATGCTAAATTTAGGCTTATACTGTGTTTATTGCAACATGTAGTACACAAGGGTATTTTCTGAAAAGGGACCTCTTGTCGGCCCCGTGTTATATCTCCATAACGACAAGAGATACCTTTTCAAGGCTGAACATTTACTGCTGCCACATTGTTGTTTAAGTGTTTTATCCAATAATTAGTTTAATATAGTCAAAATGAAGTATAATTAACATCCTAATTAGAAAATAATATCGATAGTTTGAACGTTGACCATTGAAAAGACAAGTGGGACCTATTGCTGAAAGGACTGTATAGGAAAGTCAACGTTTTTTAACCAAAACCTCGGTTATAGAAAAGGTACCTCTTGTCGGGGCCGTATTAAAATAATCAGACGATGTTCTGCTTTTACTAGAACTTCGTCCTAGTTCTCTAAGTGTCCGCTAGAATTCAGGAGAGACTACTTTTTGAACCAATGTTTCTTTACGAAGTGTGTTGTGGAAAAGGGACCTCTTGTCGGCCATGTTAATTTCCCATAAGCGACAAGAGGTACCTTTTCTCAGGGCATGCAGTGACTAACAAAATGATTTATATCGACTTGTTTAAGCTTTGATTCGACTTTTTAACCGATACACGCCTTTTCTACTCAAAATATCGAATAATAATCGATAAAAAACCGAAAATCGATGATTTGGACCGAAATTGCTGTATTTAGCTGTACTGAAAATTTTACTTTGCCGACAAGAGGTCCCTTTTCGCTTTCCACCTCACCTATGTTAAATTTATTAAAAGTAATTTCCCAAAAACGGAAAATTTCTCAAAATGGGAAATGTTTTCCTACTTTGGGCAATTTTCCCCTTAAATGTGAATCTCGCTATACAGCGCTCTGCGGAGTTAGGTTAGGTTAGCTTATGATAAATATCCACAAAATATTGAAACCTGATACAGCAAAGTTGTATTTATTTATCATAACCTAACCTATCCTAACCCCGCAGAGCGCTGTATAGGAAATTTTTACCCGTTCGGGAAATTTTACTCAAAACGGGATTTTTCCCTAAAGCGGGATTTTTTCCCCCTTAAACGTGAATCCCGCTGTACAGCGCTCTGCGGAGTTAGGTTAGGTTAAGATAAATATACACAAACTATTTACCTGATTTGTATTTAAGCAAATTTGTATTTATTTATCATAATATAACCTAATCCAACCTAACTCCGCAGAGCTCTGTATAGCGGGATTCCCGGTTAAGGGGGAATTTCCCGTTTTAGGGGAATTTCCCATACATCTCTCTGCGGAGTTTGGATAGGTTAGGTTATGATAGATAAATACAAATTTGCTGTATCAGGTAAATAATTTACGTATATTTATCATAACCTAACCTAACTCCGCAGAGCGCTGTATAGCGGAATTCCCGTTTTTGGAAAAATTTCCCGTTTTGGGAAAAATTCCCTGTTTTTGTTAAAAATTTCCTTTCAATAAATTTAAAATAGTCTGAAGAAAATTTCCCAAAAAATTAACTTACCCCAAAATCCCAAAGCGCCCCCTATATTGTGTGGATATAACACGTTGTTGACAATAGCTTGCTTAAAACTTATTCAATTGCAAAACAGGTTTCATATTCGTGTTCAGGACGGAACAATTAAAAAACATTTTCAACGATTTTCCCGGTTTTCCCGCTCAAACATTAGCGGATTCAAAAAATATTTCCATAATCGTGTTCAGGACGGAATTCCGCACCTTTTGAGTTGCCACAACCTAATATTTGAAAAGAAAAATATTTCGGCCGTTTTCCCGACGTTTCCGCGCAAAATGCGTACCATTTTCAAAATGAGGATATTATTTTGAACAATTAAAACAAAAAAAATTGTAAAAATTGTTGGTGTCTGAAGGTCGATATAATTACCTAAACATTAATCTTTAGTATTCTGGCATTGCTTTTCGTATGCAAATATCAAGCCTAAAAAATCATTATTTTGCAAAATAAAATTCTTAATGAACGGGTTTTGAGATTACGGTAGTTTGCCATTCAACAAAATTCTTGAATTTCCCTTCTGCATAGGAGGGGTTAAGCGCTATAAAAATGTACTTGAAATATGTGTTAGGCAATTTAAAATATTTTATATTTTAGATTGATATTTATTTTATCTTTGCTTATAGTTTTTAGTGTTAACACTACACCAGTGGATTTTTCAACACCGATATAGGAAAATTCCCAGGGTTATCGATATAAATAACAATACCAAAGCTCTCACCAAATTTAAGAAATCCAATTCTATTGCTACCTAGAAAAAATTGAACCGATTAATTCTTCCTGAGATTGAATGTTCTTTTGATTTTTAATATTTTTTAAGAAAAGCTCTCAGAAATATACAGGTACTTGAATTATTTATTGATAATTATTTGTTAACATTAACTTTTTACCGAGAATTTGGAGTGACGTCCGGCCTGCGCGAGATATTGTTTTTTAGAAGAAGATAATGTAAAACAAACAAACAAAATTGTTGTATACTAAACATACAAGTATACTGTAAATACACTATGTATTTTTATTGAGTAACTTGTTCGAAAATGAAACGCACATTATTATGATACATCAAAGAATACTAAAAATAGTCTGTAAACTATATAATAATAGGCTAGGGTTTTTTTCTTCTTAGTCATAACTCAATAACAGTTGGACGGATTTTAACATTTGAGGTGCCAGATTAAAGGTAGTTTTACATCAATTTGCCAATACTTCTCAGAATTTTAAGAAAGGGCATAGTAAAGGGCTGAATTTTTGGAACAGTGGCGCTTTCCGATGGCGGAAACTTCGTGTTGATTGAAAGTACGATGTTATCATCCGTTTTAATTTCAGATGTTTTGTTATGTTTGCTTATAACTGAAGAAATCTTTCGTTGGGTACAAACTTGCTCGTATTCAAGCAACAGGACAACTAGTTATTTTTACTGTAGCAAAGTGTATTGATTACAAATTTTACTCATGAAATGAAAAGTTGTCAGCTTTATCGACTGACATACACTAGTACTAGTAAGGGACTGAAAGAGTGGAAGGTGGAAGAGTGGCCGGTATAATCCTATGCTCTCGTATGTGTGTTTGTGTGCGTGTATCGGTACCTTTTTTTCAGCCGCAGTACCAAATTTTCTAAGGGAATGGTGATATAAGGGGGGGGGTATAACATTTTGTTTAATAAGAGGATGGGCCATGGACAATCCTACCCCCCCAATCGAAATGCTGAAATTACGCCTATGCCAATGCAGACTTAGACTCTCATTTCTCCTGCATCCCAACCTTGTCAGACACTTGTCAGAGCATAAATTTTCCCGATTTATTGATTTTTAAAGTATATATTTTTACTGTGCCATTTTTGAAAAGGAATAACTTATTTTTTTTGCACGCACAGTGATATGTATAGAATCATTATAACTAATTTGTGTTTTAAGTTAATATACCAGTAATATAACTAATCCTACAAAGTTGTAGGTACCGCATTCATTCACATTAATGTTATTCAGCTGAATAACAATCATATGCTGAATAATCAGCTGATTATTTACACTGTTTCCACGACTTGCCGTAAATGTAGCCTAGTTGTGCTCATGGGGGGGGGGGGCAGCACTGATGGTCCTGTCCCGATTGTTTCTTAAGCAAAGGTTTGCAACCCTGATTGTAGCTTGTATAAGGTGACCAGACGTCTCGTTTTCGGCGGGAAAGTACCACATTAGCGAGGTATGTCCCGGCGTCTCCATGATTCCTGTGGGGACATCCAAATGTCCTGCTTTAGTAGGGGGACATGAAAATAAACACTTATTGATTTATAAAGCCAACATATTTTGTTGTTATATGTCGGATTTCCCGTTAACAGCGTTGGGTTTAATTATTCAAACAATCTGAAGCAAAACAAAACTACTGTGTTATAACACTTTTTCTAAGCTATTGGCTGAGCTATTGCAATCTATGCCTGTACAAATTACACCAATTGAAAGAGTTTTCACTCTCATGAACAATTTATGGACTGAGAAGTCATAGTTAAAAGTAGAAACAATGAAGTGCTTGTAACCTGTGGTTAGAATACCAAGTAATATTTTGGCCACAACTCACAATTTTGTATATAGTTTTCTAGAATCCTTCGGGGAGGGCCGTCCGAATCCCCTTTTTATTTTCTCCCCCTTACACATAGTATATGGAGAAAGTATTGTTTTCGTCCACATTTTCGAATTTGAGTTGTTAGTAGAAATATTCGTTTTGGTGCTCCCTGAACTCAAAAAGTGATTTTTACGTGATGTCTGTGTGTCTATCTGTCTGTCTGTCTGTCTGTACGGATGTGTACAGAGCTGGAGCCCTAATCAATGGTCCGATTTTTATGAAATTTGGTATGTAGGTACTAATCCAAGACATGTCCAGGCGTTTTTTCATTTTTTGGATTTTTTGATTTTTATGGGTAATTATCCCCCAAAAACCGCCAAAAAACATGAAAAATAAAGATTTCTCAAAAACGGCTCTAACGATGTTGATTAAACTTAGTCGTTTGTAGAACTTTAGTTTTCCAACAAAATGACACCACCCGCATTTCTGTAAAAATTCGGGATCAGAAATTATGAGAAAATATCAAAAATTCAGTTTTTTTGATTTTTCCTAAAAAATCATAATTATAAATACCCCCGTCGCAACAAACCTGCATACTCAGCGAATTTCCAATGAATATATAACATAACACATTAAAACACTTAACAGGATTCATAAGAAATGTATTCACAAACAAGCGATATTTAAAATATGAATTATCCTCCATAAGAATAACATCGGGGATGAGTACGCAGGTTAGCTGCAAAAAGGAACACAAAATAATGAGTTTTCATGCAGATATCAATAGAGCTCATCTTAGTGAAGTTACATACCAAGTTTCATCCATATACATTCATAAATAAGCGATATATACAATTTTAATTATTTTCCATAAGAATAACATGGGGACCAAGTACCTAGGTTTGCTGCTACGGGAACCATAGGTGAAAATTTGTTTTTGTGCAAACGTCAATAAACCATAACCAGATGAAGCCATGTACCAAAGTTCGTCAGTTTAAGTTCATAAATAAGCGAGATATACAGTTTCTCTTTTTCTCCATAAGAATAACATTAGACAACGTACTGTGTTTAGCACTTTCAATATCTTAGTAACGAATTGACGTAGAGCAATGATCAAAATACCATATATTTTTTTTTATACTGAATTAAATAGTAACAATTAAAATTTGATTTAAATAAAAATTACAAGTGGAAACCCCAAAAAAAAAACATTTTTAGGATACAAAACACCCCTTCGGACGGTACGATTCGTCTGGTTTTTTAACTTGTTCAAATAAATGCTATTTTACACATTTGTACCCAATTTCATCAAGATCAGACCTTTTTTACGAGAGTTATCGTGCTTACGGACACACACACACACATATATATATATATTTACATATAAAAAAAAATTGAACGAATGGTTTTTTTGGCATCTGGGAACCTCAAAATGAAAAGTTATTATGGTCTCGGGCTTAAGTCTTACCATGAGACCTACGGTATAGGTGAGTATATAGGGGGGTATATGAGACCTATAGGGGAAATTCGCTAAAAAATATTACTATTCACCATTAATTAGAGCTCAAAAAACTAAATAATTCAGTATTTTTAATTACTATTCTACAATTACTGGTTGCGGATAAAATTTAAATTTTCATTTTGCGGTAAATGCTGTATGTTGTCCGATGTTATTCTTATGGGAAATACAAAAATTACTATTTCTCTCTTATTTACTGATCAATTTCGTTCAATCTTGATATGCTTGTCAAGTTAGTATTGACCAACAAAGGAAATTCGAAATATGTTGCCCTTTAAATAACCCTGGGGGGGGGGAATAGGGGGCATTTCCCCTCTTAAAACCACGTGAGTAGCAATGGATTTTGTAGTGCCTCCAAAACAGGGATTTGGGTGGATGTTTTTGAAAACCACTTGTTCGCAAGATTTTCTGTACATTCGACCATGCTGTGTAGTATATATTTAGTAAATAAAAAGTAATTTATTCATTGAAGTTGGGCTAAAAGGGAGAAAGTATGTGTCAGTTTTCTGATACCGTTTATTTGTAGGGGTTTTTCATATCTCCCTCCCCCGGATTTCCAGTTAATTAGTCCCGCTTTGGGCTTCTACAGATATGGTCACCTTAAGCTTGTCACCATAGGACCTTTTAGGAGGGTGCGGTACGATAAGCGTCTACCAAAATAATTGAATATAAAATATCGAACCACTATGATAGTTCGAGCATTCAGTCTAGAATATCAGAAACAAATGAAACCAGCTAAACCATGACAAAATCAGTGCTCTGCGGAGATAGGTTAGGTTAATATATGACAGTTTATGTTAATTTAAGCTAACCTGTTACCTTAGAGCACTGTAACGTAAAACACTGTGATTGTGTATTAAAATTATTTTAACAATCAAATGGGAATATGGTTATCGCTGTATCAATCATGGTAATCCAATATTTTGTATTCAATTGTTTTGGTGTTATCTTTATCGTACTGTACCCCCTTAGACCCTAACCTAACAGCCACAGTGTGCTGACTATCGATTTCCTATCAAATAAATTGAGCAAATGCATTGGAGGGACAACAAGTGAGTAATGTGCTGTGTTTTCTCCATAGTCCAAAGAAAATGGCGCAAACAATTTGAGTCGATCTTTCCAGATAGGGGCATAGCTGATTTTACAACGAAGAGCTTCCAATTACAGTAGCTTCCAAACCAATTATAGTGGGCTTAATCATTCTCGCTTCAAACACCCATCAGATTAACCGTCCTCTTTTCAGGGAATGACTCACAGCCGCCAAGGTCCTGATACTGAACCGTAAAAAACCTTCTGGTTTCAACAAGGCACTTCAATACACTAACTACATCTTGTTAAAACTCTTGTGTTACCCCACTTTACTTACTGCAACTCTGTGATCAACGACATGACTGTTGCTCTTGCCGATATGCTTCAGCAGTCTCAGAACTACTGCTTGAGATATGTTTATGATCTGAGATGCGAGGAACATATAACACCTTACTACCTTGAGTCACGAATATTGAAACTAAATGACCAGAGATCAATCAAAATTCTGTCGTTGACTTTTTCAATCTTAAAAACTGGTTATCCAAAATATTTTGAAAATTACTTCAAATTTGTGTCTCAAGGTAGTTTAAGAAGCTCTCGTTCTGCTTTGTCCATATTGCGGATGCCTCAACATAGGACCGCAGTCTACGATAGGGATTTTGTTGTCACTGCCCAGTTCCATCAAATCTCTAGATGGCCATCCCTGGTTTGTGGCGGCACTGAAAAGTCATACTTTGAGCGGATGTCCTTGGCCGGTGTGTTCTAGGGTGTTGTCGTCGGTGGGATCACTAATGGGTGTGTGTTAGAGAGAATGAGTAAATTTATTGACTTTTTTCTGTTAAAAACGTAGTTAGTAAAAGCTTAATTATTATTGATTATGCTGTAGATATATATCCATATCCATTTGTATGCAGGTTAAGTGTAAGAAAGGGCCATGTGGCCCTAACTTTGCCTTTTAAAATAACAAATTTTTAATTTAATTTTCATTTCATTTCAAGGCGATCATAATATGTTTCCAAGGTTGGCAAGTATTGCATCTTTTAACTCTCGTATAATTGTTATCACTTTTAGTGCTTAATACGACAACTAGGAATCTCCCAAGGGTCGAAATTCCGCCCTGCAAAATATTATTTATTTCTCAATTAAATTATGATTTAAATATCTTTAACTGTTTACTAATGGTTATGAAGAAATATTGTGTTCCATTACAAATAACCCAGTAAACCCAGTAAAACACAAGGTTTGATTTTAGCGAATTTCCCCTATAGGGAAGAAGCTATTACTGTAGTCGGCATGGTAAGACCTAGGCCCGGGACCATAACTTTCGTTTTGAGGTCCCCAGACCCCAAAAACACCATTCGTTCGAAACTGTATATATTATATATGTGTCCGTGAGCACGATAACTCTCGTAAAAATTATTCGATTTTGATGAAATTTCGTATAAACATGTAAAGCAGCATTTATGACTCTAAGTTCGAAAACCAGACAGATCGACCTACCCGAAGGGGTATTTTGGGGGGTGTTGTATCCCAAAAATGGGTTTTTTGAGTTTTTTACATATAATTTTTGAAAAAGTCAAATGTTAGTTTTTCTATTGGAATCAGCTTAAAAAGACAGTTTTTCTATTGGAATCAGCTTAAAAAGACGCACAACTTAGTGTTTTGATCATTGCTCTACGTCAAATGGTTACAAAGATATTGAAAGTGCTAAACACAGTACGTTGTCCAATGTTATTCTTATGGAGAATAAGAAAAATTGTATATCTCGCTGATTTATCAACTTATCCTGATGAAACTATATTGCTTCATATCGTTGTGGTCTATTGATATTTGCACTAAAAAACATCTTTTGGCCGATAGTTCCCGTAGCAGTAAACCTGCGTACTCAGCTCCCATGTAATTCTTATGGAGAATAAGTAACACGTTATCTCCCTTAATTATGAACATAAATTAATAAAATTTGGTATGTGACTTTACCATCTTGAGTTATATTGATATTTGTTTAAAACCCCATTTTTTGTGTTCCTTGCTTCAGCAACCCTGCATACTCAGCTGACATTTTGTTCTTATGGAGAATAATTAAAATGTCATAAATTGTTTATTTATGAACGTAAGTTGATGAAACTTGGTATGTGGCTTTATGTGGTATTAAGAAACATATACATAGGAAATTCTCTGAGTACACAGGTTTGCTGCTACAGGGGTATTTGTTTTTAACATGGAATAAAAGCAGATAAAAAAAGGATGTTTTCATTCTAGTACCGGTAGTCAGTAAGTTAGTATTTTTATTTACATTATGCCTGAAACATCTGTTCATGCTGTTTTGCTAGCATTTGTTATATAGGCCTATCATCAGCTAGCTTACAATTATACCATTAAATTAATTAATTTTCTTCTATAAGATTATCATTGAAACTTTGAAAGCCTGAGAACGTAGTCCTGAAGGCCGATGTAAAATTATAAAGGATTTCTGCACATCTACATGACAATATATTTTTAACGGTGTGCGTGAATTTCTCCGACGATGCAAACATGCTTATAAAATACCCACGTCGCAGCAAACCTGCATACTCAGCGAATTTCCAATGCATATATATGGGTCTCACTACTGCCTAGAGCCACTTACCAAGGTTCACAAAAATACATTCATTAATAAGTGATATAATATCATTTTATTTATTCTCCCTAAGAATAATATTATGGCAGAGTACGCAGGTTTGCTGTAACGAGGAAGATTGTGTTTTTTTGCAATTATCATTGTAAACTCAACCAGGTTTTATTAAACTACATACCAAGGTTATATGTTAAACTACATACCAAGTTTTATTAATTTAGGATCATAACTGAGGGAGATATAAAACTTATTCTCCATACGAATATCATGGGGGCCGAGTATGCAGGTTTGCTGCTCCTGGAAAAATCAACAAAAACCTTTTTTTGTGCAAATATCAATATACCACAGCTAGTTGAAGCCACATACCAAGTTTTATCAATATACATTCATAAATAATCAAGATATAAAATTGTATTTATTCTCCATAAGGATGACATTGAACAACGTACTGAGTTTAGCACTTTGAATATCTCTGCAACTCTTGGACGTAGAACAACAATTAACACACCAATATGATTGTTTTGTAGAGCTAAACCTATTGGTAGAAAGAAATATTAAATGTTTGTAAAATTATCTGAGGAAAATCTAAAAACCTTATTCCCATAAGATTAACATGGGAAATTTTATGGGCGCGTTTTTTGACTTTTCTTGTCAACCACTTATCCTATCTTAATGATTAAACATACTAAATTATTATTTTTTTTTAAGCTCTATAAAATGGCTATAACAGAATCGAGTGTTTTTAAAATTTTTGGGTAAAAAGTTCCAAAAAATGATTTTTGGACAATTTTAAACCCCCATAAAACCCCCTTCCCATGTTCCGATCCTTCTGGTTTTCGAACTTAAGTCATAAATGTTACGCTCCTCATTTTTTCTAAATTTCATCAAAATCGGGCGTTTCTTTCAAAATTATCGAGGTAACGGACACACACATATATATAAATTTGAACGAATAGTGTTTTTGGCATCTGGGGACCTCAAAACAAAAAGTTACAATGGTCTCGGCCTTAAGTATTACCATGCCACCTACGGTAATAGCTTCTTCCCTATAGGGTAAATTCGCTAAAAGAGGGGATTTTATGCTTGCCTGTCATATAATGATACCCCGAGTGTTATTCGTTACAACCGCTCTTTTAATTATTCTGTCCGACCCAGGGCTCAGTCCCACGGAGAGCGGTTAAGAGGGTGTGTAGGATATCCCTCATAATTATATCTTTACATCTTTCTTCAGGGCTATGCCCCAGAGCCCCTCAAAGTTTCAATGTAAATCTTTTATATTCTCTTCTAATATCAATGGTATTTCTCACCAGATTACTGGGATTATTTAAAAAGCTATACCTTACACGTGTATAACTGTGTAACTAAGTTACATTCTCTCCTAATATCAGTGGTATTTCTTGCCAGATGATTGGGATTTAAATACTGTTCTCAGATTTTATTTACAACTTAGCCTGCTAATTCTTTTGTTTGTTTCAGAATCCAAAATGTTGAAGACATTAATCAAGTGTATGGGCGCACCCATTACCAAACATCAACTTTCAGCAGCATACTTTTCATCTAAAAGTTGCCCTTCAATTGCAGTGGTAAAGTCTTGATACTCTATAAATATTTGTTAATTTGATAGGCCTAAAATTAGGAAGGTGTCTAGGCCTATATTGGTAATTAATGGGTTTCCTACTTATTCTGGAAAACCCGGAATTTTATGAGTGTCCTGGAAAACCTGGAATTTTACTCCTTGCCTTGGAATTTTATTGTCTCTCATAGAATTTTTCTATTTTCAAGTAGTTTTCAAATTTCACGGGGATTTTTTTAAAATTTGTCGCAGAATGTTGAGTTGTTTTGACCTGGGATTTAGGATACTGGGATTGAAATCCTAACTAGAACCTAACTACAACCTTCGATTGCACAAGTTTTTTGATAAGCAAATTTGTCTAAAGGCGGTCCCACACTTCTCGCGAACACGCCCATACATTCGGCCACCGAATATTCGGAGTATTCGCGAGAAGTGTGGGAGCTGCGCGAACTTTGAATACGGGACTGAATGTTCAGCCGAACTTTCCGACGAATATTCGGGAGGCTCCCACACTGTTCGCGAACATGCATCATTGCATCATTGATAGTCAACGATCTTGTTCTATTGAGATAATACTATAAAACATGCATATTTATTTGTATGTGTACCGTATTTATTTTTTCTGCTTTCAAGTAAGTATTGAATAACACAAGTGGTCATTGATCTATATTTAAATGTCAATTTCTAGTTGTACTGACGTACTATGTGTATGTCAGTTAAATAATTATTGCCATAAATAAGTTATTTTACTGTTATTTGTGTAAAAATTGAAGTTTTTTTTAAGGTGTAGGAGGTTGACATTTATTATTTTACTGTCAACATATTCTGCTGGATTCAAGGCTTGCGTCCCTTCTTCTACTCAGCTGCACTATTGCGTCCGTGTGTTGGTTCGAATCATTCAGGTCATAAAAGCACTTGCGTTTTCGTGGAGAAGATTGACGCGCACCTCAATAATGGACAAATTAAATGAATTATTTATTATTATTAGAGTTATTTAAAATTATTTATAGAAGAGATATAAATAAATCCTGCAATACGGAATCCTTAATTATTGTCCCTTACTTACTTACTCTTACTCCCAGGGCCATTTATATCGGAGGTGATATTTAGCCGCACCAACAAATCTTCGCCACGTTATCCGGTCCTCTGCATCTTCCTCTACTGCTCCGATTCTCTCCATGTCCGCTTTCACTTGTTTCCACCATCTCTGTTTTGCTCTTCCTCGATGTCGCCTTCCAACAGCATTGCCCTCTAATACTCTTCTTAGTCTGCATTCTTCGCCTCTTCTCAAAACGTGACCGCCCATCTGATTCTTCGACACTTAATTTCCCCAATTATATCTGTGCTGTTGTAAAGTTGTCTCTCTATTGTGTCTTCTTCTCCATTCCCCTTGATCACATATAGGTCCATAAATTGTCCTTAGCATTTTGTTTTCAAATACTATTAGTTGTCCCTAAATATTCTTTATTTAAATAACAGTTGATTTCCTTCCACACTCCATAATCAATGCCGATCACAGTGGTTAAGGGGGAACAATAAACTACTCGGGGGGGAAAACAACATTTGTGGTCACTTTTGTTATCTTTGGTCACAACACCCAAACGTATCTGTTTTACCAAATTAATATAGGCCAAATGTGTCATCTCAGTTGAATAAACGTCATCGGTATCGATTTAATTTACCTCAATTATTTAACTTAACAAGAGATAAGAAGCTTCCAAGAATTACAAACGGATTGCAACAGCGGCGTGATGCAGGTGCACTACCAGTCTGTCCTTCCCTCAGTGAAATTTTACCCGAAAAGAATAGTTTTTGAGTTATCTCTTTACTAATATTATTGTTCAGTATATTTCTTATTGTAAGGTAATTGTAAAAACTTGACAGTTAATAAACTTAATATTAAAATGTTTATGCCAAATAATAAAACAATTTCCTATATTTGTTAACAGTTTTTGTAACTATTAACTATCCTATCCTATACGTGTATGAAAAAAAGGTGGTTACTGTCTGTCGACTTGTCTGTTCCGTTTTAACATCCCATCTTGGCAATCCCTTTAGGGCTTTGCCAAAGTCGCCCTTAAAGTTATAATGTTACTCTCAATAGGTTTAATTAATCAGGTAAGTACTTAAACAGATGTAGTTGCAGAAGGAATTTGAATCAGCTGTGTGAGATATATATTTAGATTTAATTTTGTTACTTCGTAAAAACAGGCTTCTCATATTTTCGTTGGTTTCTTCTACACGACTAAATTTTACATCTTTTATAATTAATTACATCACGACTGTAGATGCAACAACAGCAAAATTATCTGTAGAGTCGTCCATTTTGTCACGATAATGCTCGTTGGACACGACCAGACACGACGGACAATGCACCAACAGCTGATAAAATCTATTTAATATGTTCGAGGGAATGTTTGCCCGAACATTCGCCTGAATGTTCGGGGTGTTCGCGAGAAGTGTGGGAGCTTCAAACAGGGCGAACGTTCAGTGAACGTTCGGTAGAATGTTCGGCCAAATTTTCTGGAGAATGTTCAGCCGAATGTTCAGGCCTGTTCGCGAGAAGTGTGGGACCGCCTTAATCCACTTGAGTTTGCTATAAAATTCATTGTTAAAAATAGCCTTACATAATGATTTTTACTCATTCAAAATACTCAATTGAATGGATTTTGGCCAATTCAGATCTCTCCCATTACCCATTATGACATGTTGTAAACCTTATATGAACAGTAACAACAAGGAAAACACAAGAACAAAAACAGCAGCGTTTCTGGTTGGTTGTTCTGGGTAAAGGAACCTTTTATACTATGGCTTCAAATATTTCAGTGTGTAGTTCCCACAGTTTCAAACTCAACAGAATGAATGTTTTGAAGTTAACAATGTGTTTTTTTGAATGTTTTGTCTTGGGCTCAGGTCCAAACATGAAAACCTTGCACTTACGTCTTTGTAACCCTTCAGACAATTTTCTTTGTACAACAACTATCAGTGGCAGATTTAGGGGTGGGCTATAGGGGCTGCAGCCCAGGGCGGCAAATTTTTAGGGACGGCAAATTTTCAGAAAAATCAATTTTTTTCAAAACAAATGTTTAAATCGGGAAGATTTTGACGAAAGTGGATGATGATGCCGGTGCACCGCCCTTTTAATGGCAATAAAGGAAGTAACCGGAGGCTAATGTATTAATCATACAATATCTCATGCCGTTCTGCCCTAAAACAGGTTTAATACATTCGTCTGTACAAGTTTAGGCCGCAGAGAAAGATTCACGGGGCGGCAAGAGACAAACTACAGTGAATTCATATTCTCCCTTCAGCCCATCAGGCACTGTGCCGCTATGACCAATGTACGGTCTTAATTTCCCATACATTCGCATACTATTAACTATTTTTGACACAATATCAAAAATTACTGTGGCACGCCCGAGGAATGTGGCAGAATTTGAGATGGCAGTGAGATGATTTTTACTATAATGATATTGCCGAATATGGACATGATGGACAGGAGTGGGAAAAACTTTACTTATCAATACAGAATGGCTATTGCGTCGGTTACTCTCGCAGTGTTACCAGTCAGGTGTTACGACAAAATTACTCATAATCCTTATAGTTATCTTTAAATGCATTTAGCTTTGAACCCAGATATATCATTCTCAATTCGTTTAGCAACGATTCAGTATCCAAGCCACGGCCTTAGGGAGTAGACAAGTGAAAGAACGCTGTCTTGCCAACTTGAGTAGGTGGGTTTACATGTGCAATCGCTGTATAATACAAGCGTAGTCACTGCTGGGTATGATAGGGCTTATAACAATTAATTATTCTTGCTTAGGAAATAATTAATGGGTTTCTTTATAAATAATTAATGTTGTATTTCAACTGTGTATTATCTTAAAGTAAATATTAAAATGTCATTTGTTTAAACTGATGTGATCATTGAATATTAAATTAAGGGTAAAATTGAAATAAATATTTGGCGACAGGTAAAATAGTCACAAATGGTAGAACACTGTGATTTTTAGGAGTGTTTTAGTGTACAAGTGTTGTAAGCTGTTGCCCGACATTA
Organism: Allygus modestus; assembly: GCA_963675035.1. Taxonomy (NCBI): domain Eukaryota; kingdom Metazoa; phylum Arthropoda; class Insecta; order Hemiptera; family Cicadellidae; genus Allygus; species Allygus modestus. Next base: position 351,107,508 of record OY776111.1, on the reverse strand, counting down.
TCTTCAGCACAAGTGGCAGAACGCTGTGCTGCTTCCCAGTAGGACTGTTGAGGTTTACAAGTGTCGTAAGCTATAGCCTAACAGGAGGACAAGTGGTAGAACGCTGTCCTGTATTAATTTCCCCTTACCCATTTGCTCTAAGTTATAAAGAGATCTCATTGATGATAAAAATATTTAATACAGTCACATAAATAGTAATAAAACGTTGTAAAATGTGTTTTACGACACATTTTACTACCCTTGCAACAAATGAACTAATACCCTTCGTAGCAGGTGTCATTTTAATTTGTTTTTTTTCCAAGAAAAGTTCCAGGCATATTTTACAGTATCATAATATATCAAAAATAATCTAAACGCCCCAAATAACGTGTGAAATTTAAGTTGAACACCCATAATAAGCTGTGACAGTAACTACCTGGAAACAAGCACTGAAGGCAAATATACAAGGCCTACGTAAACCAAGGCTATATAAAAAATAATACCACCGTCGCAGCAAACCTGCGTACTCCGCAAATTTCCAATGCATAATATATGTCTTAATACCACATAAAGCCGCATACCAAGTTTCATAAAAATATATTCACACATAAAAGCGATATATACAATTTTAATTATTCTCCATAAGAATAACATGGTGATCAGTACTTAGGTTTACTGAGACAAGGAACACAAACAATTGTTCTTTATGCAAATGTAAATAGAATTTAACTAGGCGAAGCCATATACCAAGTTTCATCAATATTCAATCAAAAAGAAGCGCATATAACATTTTAATTATTCTCCATAAGAATAACATGGGGCCTGAGTAAGCAGGTTTGCTGCAACAAGGAACAAAAAATGGGTTTTTATGCAAATAGCAATATAACTCAACAAGGTGAAGCCACATGCCAAGTTTTATTAATTTATGTTTATAATTAGGGGAGTCAATTACATTTTACTTATTCTCTGTAAGAATAACACGGAAGCTGAGTACGCAGGTTTGCTACTACGGGGATCAACAAAAAATCAATTTTTTGTGCAAATACCAATATACCAGTACTACATGAAGCCACAGACCAAGTTTCATCAATATACATTCATAAATAATCAAGATATCAAATTTTATATATCCTCCAAAGGATAATATTGGACAACGTAATGTGTTAAGCACTTTGAATATCTCAGCAATGGTTGGGCGTAGAATCACAATTTAAACACCAAAATGATTGTTTTGTTGAGCTGAACTGATTGGTAACAAGCAAATGTGAAGTTTACATTAAAATTAACTGAGGAAAAGCCAAAAACCTTTTTCCCGAAGATTAACATGGGAGATTTTATGAGTAAGTTTTTTGTACTTTCTCCGCAACCACTTAACCTAGGTTAATAATTCAAACTACTATATTATTTGTTTTTTAACCTCTATTACATGGTTAAAACCAAAATTAAGTTTTTTAAATATTTTAGAGTGAAAAATATAAAAAACTGATTTTTGGAAAATTTAAAACCCCCATAAACCCCCCTTCCCATGGTTCGATTTTTCTTGTTTTCGAACTTAAAGTGATGAATGTCACTTAACACATTTGAGCCAAATTTCATCGAAATCTGATGCTTTTTACTCGAGTTATAGTATTCACGGACACACACACACATACATATAAATATACATATATTTCAATTTGAACGAATAGTGTTTTTGGCATCTGGGGACCTCAAAACAAAAAGTTATCATGGTCTCGGGCTTAGGTCTTATCATGAGACTTATGGTAATAGCTTCTTCCCTATAGGGGAAATTCGCTAACACATTTTGATTGATAAACCTAAACAGTATTCAGATCGGTTAGACAAATTTAAAAATACAAAATATGCTTACTCAGGCAGATTAATAGCCCGTTATCATTGTTTCTCTTTGAGAGATATTTTTACTCTATTAAGGGATTTTCAGTTTCCTAGGAATCGAAAAGTGATGTCAATGTTTGGTTAATTTTAAATTGTCCTTGGGGAATTTGCTCTGAATTTATGAGTTCCTTATTTTAAACTGGCTTTTAAATAGGTCTTAAGAGGGTGTTATAAATGTATAACCAGTGCCTTTTAAATTATTGTGCGGGCAGATATTATGACCATCGACGGCATCGTGGAGGTGAAACGGTAGTTTAACTGATGAATTTGTTTTAGTCTAAAACATACATTAAGAATATGATTGAAAATGTAGAGAGTTTTATAAAAACTGCAACAATTAATTTTAGCGAATTTCCCCTTTAGGAAAGAAGCTATTACCGTAGGTCTCATGGTAAGACTTAAGCCCGAGACCATGATAACTTTTTGTTTTGAGGTTCCCAGATGCCAAAAACACTGTTCGTTCAAATTTATATATATATGGTATATGTGTGTGTCCGTTAACACGATAACTTGAGAAAAAAACGTCCGATTTTGATTAAATTTGGCTCAAATGTGTAAAGTGACATTCATGACTTTAAGTTCGAAAACCAGAAAAATCGGACCATGGGAAGGGGGTTTAGGGGGGTTTTAAATTTTCCAAAAATCAGTTTGTACAGAATTTCCCCTATAGGGAAGTATATATATATATATATATATATATATATATATATATATATATATGTGTGTGTGTGTGTGTGTGTGTGTCCGTGAGCACGATAACTTAAGTAAAAGCAGTCCGATTTTGACAAAATTTGGTATAAACGTGTAAAGCAGCATTTACGACTATAAGTTTGTAAACCAGACAGATCGACCTATCCGAAGGGGTATCTTGGGGGTGTTTTGTACCCCAAAAATGAGTTTTAGCGAATTTCACATATAGGGAAGAAGCTATTACCGTAGTTGGCATGGTAAGACCTAGGCCCGGGACCATGATAACTTTTCGTTTTGAGGTCCCCAGACCCCAAAAACACCATTCGTTCGGAACTGTGTATATATATGTGTCCGTGAGTACGATAACTCTTGTAAAAATGATCCAATTTTTATGAAATTTGGTATAAACGTGTAAAGCAACATTTATGACTAAGTTCGAAAACCAGCCAGGTCGCTCTATCCGAAGGGGTATTTTGGGGGGGGGTTTGGACCCCAAAAATGTTTTTTTTTTTAAATTTGTACGTATAATATTTGAAATTGTCACATTTTAGTTTTACCATTGGATTCAGCTTAAAAAAATACACAATTTGGTATTTTGATCATTCCTCTACGTCAATTGGTTCCCGAGATATTAAAAGTGCTAAACACAGTACGTTGTCTAATGTTATTCTTATGGAGGAAAAGAAAAATGTTATGTCTCGCCTATTTATGAATGTATACTGATGAAACTTGGTATACGGCTTCATCTGGTTGTGGTCTGTTGATATTTGCTCAGAATAATAATTATTTGCCAAAGGCTCCCGTAGCAGCAAACTTGCATACTCAGCCCCATGTTATTCTTAAGGATAATATGACTAAATGCTATGTTTCCCTTAATTATAAACACAAATGAATAGAAACTGGTATATGACTTCATCTAGTTGAGTTATATTGATATTAGTATAAAAACCCATTTTTTGTGTCCCTTAATGTAGCAAACCTGCGTACTCAGCTCCAATGTTATTCTTATAGAGAATAATTAAAATTGTATATATTGCTTATTTGTGAATATATTTTTATGAAACTTGGTAAGTGGCTTTATGAAGTATTAAGACATTTATATCTCCATTGGAAATTTGCTGAGTATGCAGGTTTGCTGTGACGGGGGTATTATTTAGAGTTTTTACACGTAATTTTTGAAAAATTCAAATTTTAATTTTTTTTTCATTTGAATCAGCTTAAAAATACACACAATTTGGTGTCTTGATCATTGCTCTATGTCAATTGGTTACCGAGATATTGAAAGTGCTAATCATAGTATGTTGTCCAATGTTATTCTTATGGAGAATAAGAAAAATTGCATATCTTGCTTTTTTATCAACTTATCCTGACGAAACTTGGTATATTGATTCATACCGTTGTGGTCTATTGATATTTGCACGAAAAACAATTTTTTTGCTGATAGTTCCCATATCACCAAACCCGCGTACTCAGCCCCATGTTATTCTTATGGAGAATAAGTAAAATGTTATCTCCCTTATGCACATAAATTAATAAAACTTGGTCTGTGGCTTCACCTAGTAGAGCTCTAACACAATTTTTATAATACCCCCGTAGCAGAAAACCTGCGTACTCAGCGAATTTCCAATGCACATGTATGTATCTTAATACCACATAAAGCCACATACAGTAGACGCTCTTTTATCCGGCATTCTATGAACCGGCACATCAGGGATTCAGCTGGGATAAAAATTCTTTGAGCAAAAATGCTACAAGCTCTTAGAGACTTGTAGCAAAAATATTTTCCTTTTCGCATTTTTATCGCGTGTCATTATACTATTTTTTGGTCTTAAGTTGTTTTTGCTTGTATTTGTTTTAAGGTTTAACATTTTAATAATATATAATTCAGCAGAGTCTACTTTTCTTGGAAACTTATCTTATCCATTTTAACCATTAAAGTCGGTAATGGAAATATACTAAACATTCTAATAGAATAGGCCTAATATGGCACCAGAACAACTAAAACTCACACACCCCGAACATTACCTGAAACATAACCTCAAAGCATATCGCGATCGCATTTGCGCATCAGCGATTTTGAGTTGTCTGTTTTCGCTAAGGTACCTCAACACTTTGGCCCGATCATTGCGATTTCGAGCGACTCGTGCTCGTGTAACCGCCCACATTCTGCAGCGAGTCGAGACCGCGAGCGGCACTAAGTATGGAGGACCTGCCGCTCGTCTCCTTTGACTCGGTCACAAAAACCGACAAGAATCGGTGTGATTGCGAGGCGAGCGCAATCATCCCTTCGGTGGCGAACTAGCCCTCGACATTCTCGCATTCGCCGATTCGCTCGGCTAGACTCGGCTACTACAGAGTGCACGCCAAACTTGAGTCACAGCGCATGACGTCTGCTAGGGGGTTAGCTACTGTCACTACAACTGTCATATCAGTAACTCGCCCGTTCTCAGTAACTCGCCCGTTCTGTTTACAAGGTACGCAGTTGAAATCGACAGACACTGTTTATGTAATGTAGGCTCGTCTCCTCTACCACTCGCTCAGAGGCGATCGGTAAAGTGACTTAGTGCAACCAACGCAACGTTAAGCCTCTACAACATCCCAACTACTCTTCTAATCGTTTTGGTTGTGGATCGTGATCATGGACTTTTAATGCAATTTGTATTGTTAAAACCAGATTTTCTGCAATAAAATTTAAAACAATTTCTTATACTTTTCTTTGTAGCAAAAAAGCGACAGCCTGCCCAAATATTGTCGCATTTTCGTGGTGCATGTCGCATTTTGCGACAAATGCGACCGCAGCTTAAACCCTGCGGCACATTCTATTAACCGGCACCAGGCGACCCGGGTTTTTCCAGGTATTTTCGGTCGTTTCCGTTTCGTACTGCGACTGCGCTGGACTGTTCCCGCTTTTTTCTTAGTCACCTGTTGTTTGTTTACGTCTCAAGCAGTAACGTTCAGTGATGTTCGTAACCTTTGCTCAATACACTACTGTATTCAACCTATTTTTAGACGCCAACTTCCGCCCGGCTGTCTGTCCGCCCGTCTATCTGTCTGTCTGTCTGTCTATCCGTCCACAAATGCAGGTGTTCCGGAGCAGTGTCAAGGTCAACCAACGCACGCGACCACAGCTCATTACTGTAGCGAGACTCTCAGATTACTGTACAGTAGAACCTCGATAACACGACTCTCAAGGGGATCTCTAAAATAGTCTTCTTATCGAGGTGCACTTGTAATTGAGGGTCGTGCTATCAAGGTGGTTTTCACAACAAGACGTGTTATCGAGGTCACAGACTTTTTGCTATACCAAGCACATTTTTTATGAAACATTTCTAATAAGTTGTGTTTTAAGTAGAAAATTACTGTATAAATCAGTCATAAATAAAAGAACAAACAAGTAAAACAAACTTCTTTATTATTGTGACAGTAAGAAAAAAATCAACAGACTCAGTTCACTAAAGTAAAGTATAGAGTTAATAAGCTCGAAATACAGTAAACCTTAACCTATTGTGAAATACGGAATAAAATACTGTAATGTTAAAAAATTAAAAAATTGAACTTAGCAGAACTGGACTTACGTAATAAAACCGAAACTGTACACTATAAGACAAGGAAAGGCCGGACTAGGAAGGTGGTGGGGAAGGGGTTTTCCTGTTGAGACCTGAGCCCAAGACGTTGTTTACTTCAAAACATCCGTTCTAACCGTGGGAACTATGCGTGAGAAAGGTTTAGTCGTGCTATAAAGGTTCCGTAACGCAAAACGGCGCACTATTAAGGTTAGAGTCGTGTAATAAAGGTTCACCTACCCAAAGAAGCGTGTTATTGAGGTGGGTGTCGTGCTATAGAGGTTCAGTTATTTGAAAAGACGCGCTATAGAGGTTTATTTATCAGTAATATAAAATTACAAAAAGACGTGCTATCGAGGTATTTATTTGAAAATGAGTCGTGTTATAGAGGTATTTATAACATTGAGCGTTATGGGAGATTCACGGGGATTAGAAAATCAGACTCATTATCGAGGTTTTTGTCTTATCGAGGGTCGTCGTAGCGAGGTTCTACTGTATTCCCATTAATAACTAAAAAGTTCTATTATCCGGAAAGATCGATTTACCGGCATGGGCGTGGTCCCGAACATGCCGGATAAAAGAGCGTCTACTGTACCAGGTTTCATCAATATACATTCATAGATAAACGATTTATACATTTTAATTATTCTCCATAAAAATAACATGGCGGCTGAGTATGCAGGTTTGCATGAAGTAAGGAACACAACAAATGGGGTTTTATACAAATATCAATATAACTAAAGTAGGGAAAGCCACATACCAAATTTTATTAATTTATGTGCATAATTAAGGGAGATAACACATAACTTATTCTCCATAAGAATAACATGGGGCTGAGTACGCAGGTTTGCTGCTACGAGAGCCTTTGGTAAAAAATTGTTTTTTTGAGCAATATCAATGGTCCACAACCAGATGAAGCCGTATACCAAGTTTCGTTAGTATACGTTCATAAATAAGCGAGATATAAAATTGTTCTTTTCCTCCATAAGAATAACATTAGACAACGTACTGTGTTTAGCACTTTCAATATCTCGGTAACCAATTGACGTAGAGAAATTATCGAAATACCAAATTGTGTGTTTTTTAAGGTGAATCCAATGGGAAAAACCAAAATTTGACTTTTTACAAAATTATTTGTAAAAAATTCGAAAAACCCATTTTTGGGGTACAAAACCCCCCCAAAATACCCCTTCGGATAGAGCGATCTGGCTGGTTTTCGAACTTAAAGTCATATATGTTGCTTTACACGTTTATACCAAAATTTCATCAAAATCGGATAATATTTACGAGAGTTATCGTGCTCACGGACACACACACACATATATATATATATATATATATATATATATATATATATATATATATATATATACAGTTTCGAACGAATGGTGTTTTTGGGGTCTGTGGACCTCAAAACGAAAAGTTATCATGGTCCCGGGCCTAGGTCTTACTATGCCGACTATGGTAATAGCTTCTTCCCTATAGGGGAAATTCGCTAAAAACCCATATTTTTTGTTCCTTGTTTCAGCAAACCTGCATACTCAGCCGCCATGTAATTCTTATGGAGAATAAGTAAAATGTCATAAATCATTTATTTCTGAATGTATATTGATGAAACTTGGTATGTGGCTTTATGTGGTATTACGATACATATATAGGCCTATGCATTGGAAATTCGCTGAATACGCAGATTTGCTGCTCCGGGGGTATTTGTATTTTGCACACTTAAATTTTTAAAATGCTTAATTTTGGTTTTGATTATGTTACAGAGCTTAAAAAACAAATTATATAGGATTTTGAATTTAATCTAGGTTAAGTGGTTGCGGTGAAAATCCAAAAAACCTACACATAAAATCCCCCATGTTATTCTTAAGGGAAAATGGTTTTTAGCTTTTCCTCAGTTAATTTTACTGTAAACTTCACATTTGCTTCAATCAGTTTAGCTCTACAAAACAATCATTTTGGTGTTTAAATTGTGATTCTATGTCTAACCGTTGCCGAGATATTCATAGTGCTAAACACAGTACCTTGTCCAATGTTATCCTTATGGAGAATAATTAAAATTTGATATCTCGATTTTTTATGAACGTATATTGATGAAATTTGGTATATGGATTCACCTAGTACTGGATATTTGCACAAAAACTGATTTTTTGTTGATTATCCCCGTAGCAGCAAACCTGCATACTCAGCCATAATGTTATTCTTATAGAGAATAAGTGAAGTTGTATATCTCCCTTAATTATGAACATAAATTATTAAAACTTGGTATTTAGCTTCACCTGGTTGAGTTATATTGATAATTGCTTAAAAAAACATTTCCTATATTTCTTGTTGCAGCAAACCTGCGTACTCAGCCCTAGTGTTATTCTTATATAAATAAAATGCTATTATATCACTTATTTATTCATGTATTTTTTATGAAACTTGGTGAGTGGCTTTATGTGGTAGTGAGAAACATATGCATGCATTGGAAATTCGCTGAGTATGCAGGTTTGCTGCGACGAGGGTATTATATATTTATGATCCAAACATAAAAATAATTCATTGCATAAAATTATAATTTACAAAATGAATGACAAACTGTTAAAAACGATAACTCAGGATGAAAAGTCTTAAAAGTACGAATTTTGAGGCTACAATGTTTTCATATTTTGTAGGTTATATATTATAATTGTCAGTAGTTTATGCGTTGGTTTAACAATAATTATTGTTTAGTAAAGTATAAGTAGGGATGTTTAGGCCTTTTTTGAAGGATTTTCGTGTCAGTAAAAGCAGCACTGCTTTCAACACAAACACTGCTTGTCGCTAAAACTTGTAGGATTGATCGTCATTGCAATATATTGATCTGTCTTCATGTAGGTAAAATAATAATTCTACATTATAGTACCGTTTATTCATTATTAAAATTAGGAAAAAAACGCAATTCCTTAATTTATTCATTCAGTAAATTTAAAGAATCGTTACATACAGTCATAAAATAACCAACTAAATGAGTTAAACAAGATGTGGGCAAACCTGGGTGGCTGAGAAGGAAAAAACGTTAGGTTATGGGGGGGAGGGGGGGGCAGATTGCTACTAGCCCTTAAGTAGCAATTGTGTAAATCCGCCACTGGCGACTATGACAATTAGTCACACACTTGCTGTTAAAACAGCTTGAATACATATAATATTCAGAATCTGCATTTAGTTTTTTGTCAGCTTTGTTTTGCTCTGGACAATTATCAAAACGAAATTGGAAAATTAAAACTACACCAGTAATTGTTGAGTTTGAATGAAGTTGTTAAATAAGTTTGAGAAATACCAACGAAAAAGAAAACGGATATTGCTAAAGAATTTAATATTCCCTACATTAATATATCTAATTTCCTAAGTGTTGCTTTTAAAATTATAAATTTATATTTATTGTTGATTTAACTACTTTGAATAAATAAAGTAAGTTATCAACAAAACGTGAAAGTTTATCCCAAAAAATGTTTTTGCTAGTAAGATTTTTCATAGAAACGACTAACCTCGATAGCACAAGTTCAAGTTAAAATAACTTTGATAGCTCAAATCTCAGTTTTCCCTCGGACCGCAAACCAAAATTGTAGTCTTGTATTACTGCCGTTTTGGAGATAACTCCACTGGCATGTACGCGTTCGTAGTAGGGCCTACACTAAATTTCGTCATAATGGGTTTGCACAACATTAATAATACCCCCTGTCACAACAAACCCGCACCAGCATACTCAGCGAATTTCCAATGCAAATTTATATACCTCATCAACTTATAAACCAGTTTACCGAGTTTCATCAAAATACATTTATAAATTAAATTATCAAGATGTAACATTTTATTTATCATCCATAAGAATAACAGTGAACCGATTACTCTGGTTTGCTGTTCCGAGGACGGCTAAAAAAGTTTTTTTATGCATATAAAAATATACCAGAGCCACATGAAGTCAAATTCTAAGTTTCATCAGAATATATTCATAATTAAGGGAGATATAGAATTTTATTTTTTCCCCATAAGAATAACATAAGACAACACAATGTCCATAAGTTTCCATGGGACTATGTATGTAGGTTTGTTGCTGCGGGGTCTTTTATATGCATATTAGTAGATAACAATCAGATGAAGTTTTATCAATTTGTATTCAAATCACAAGAAACTTTTGTGGCAAGATCAAAACTTTTACTTATCTAAATACATAAAACAAAGTCGGGTTAGTATATTAGTATGTTAGTTAGTTAGTTACACCAAACAGATGTTATAAGAATTATATCTAAACATACTTGAAAGGCATAAATATATGTCTTCATTATGGAAATAAAAATCAACTTGAATGGCAACTCAAACTCTATTTTCGATGCTGAAGAAAAAAAGGCGAGTGAGCATAGCGAACATCCTAGAGGCGAGTGAGCGAAGAAGCGAAGGAGCTAATCGTGGAGGCAAAAGAACGAAGTGAAAGAGCTCATCCTAGAGGTGAGTGAGCGAAGCGAATGAGCTCATCATGAAAATGAACGAGCATTTTTGAAATAAAACAAATTCAATAACATTAAGACAGGACAACGTCTGTCGGGTCAGCTAGTTCTCCATAAGGAAAACATTGGACAATTAGCACTTTCAATATCTGAGTAACCAATTGACTGCAATCATCAAAACTCCAATTTTTTTTTAAGCTGAATCCAATTATACAAACTAAAATATGTTGACATTTAACAAACAACATGAATAAACATATAGGCCACTTCCACAGCTAGAAATCGGCTACCTACTCAGTGATTAAACTCATACAGTGCTTTTTCACAATCAGATCTATAGGCTTCTGTAGGCAATAATTGGGCATACACCTATTTCACAGAACCTGAATTGGTTCTAGGCTATCTGATCAGTCTTTTGGGAACTAGATTAACTTGCCTAAATTTTCTGTCAAAACAGAATTGCAGTTGTAAGTTTACATTATAAGCCAACTGATAATTTCAGTCTGGTAATGTTGTAGATCCTGTCTGGATGTGGTGTGAACGATGGATCATCAATACATGAAGCCAGTGCTGTACTGTCACACATTACAAGGAACAAGGCTGTTCCTCACATTTTTGCCCCAGACATACCTCAGTTTGATGTCATCAATCATTTGGAAGTAAGTCATTGTAAATAAATGTAAATTAATAAATTCTCCACGTCGTACTCTGACATGAAAAATAAAATAAAAAATATCTTTTACAAACAAGCAGCTAAGACGTTGAAATAGTTAGCCTTGTCCACTCGTATGTAAGTTAAAATTATACAATAGTAATAACCCATATCGAAAATAACTAAACATAATTTTATTATTTAAAATCTGCACTAATTTACATGAAACTTTCATAACAGTTTTTGGGATAGTTTGATACCTATAAACAGTGGACTTGGCTTATTCTGTCTAGACCAAAGTGAATTGTTTTTACTTGAAAGTAATCCACCAATGTTACTCTTTGATCCCCCCAGAAGCAACTAGTTATTTTCCGACAATGATTCCATTTAAAAATGTCGGAAGAAAATCCATTCTTTTTCATTACTACAACCTGTCTTTATGATTATGTTCCATTGCCAGACATACCTTTATACGCTGAATACTTAAAACTATACACAGCATGACAAAAATTAATATAATATATTATCTACATGAAATTAGTGCTTACATAGGTAAAACCTGTGCGTAGGCAGGCCTTTGTTTGAGTAGTTACACTAAACTCTTTGTAGCTACTGGAGTGCAATTTTTGACTTGAAGATGCTCATTTGTGTTTCTTTTTGTTGATTAAGGGCTGCTCATCCATCACTTATCTATTTTATGTGTATAAAATAGGTTTAATCATAGATTAAGCATACTCCTTAGGAGATCACCCATCGTAATGGGACAAGCGTACACGGTCTGCTTGTACGTCCAAGGCGACGGCGGAGCTAGTTCGGAACGTCTACGCTGCCGCGCTGCTGTCGCTGCCCTTCCCCTCTCCCCCTTCGGCCGCGCGCCCATCCTGACAGCCCCTCCGCTAACCCCTCTTAAATCTCCCATCTCCCAACCCCCAACACACACACTCCGCTGAGGGCACCGACCGAAGCTCGTTACCACGTCCCGCCACCGCCAACGGCCGAGGCGCCTCGCCGAGGTGGTGTACTGCCTGAAACTGCCGCAAGCGTCTTTCGATTTTCATAGGAATGTCATGACCCATTCACATTACAATGTTATATTATTATACGCTAGTTATTAACAGGTGAAGACTGAGAAAAAATATGTTCGACCTTGCCTTATAAATCTGATTAATGATTATATTAATTGTTTTTGAGTTTTCCCATTAAATAAAATTTATTTTTTATATTTTTTTATATTTTGCGAACCATAAATTTAAACTTTGGTAGTTGCAACATATTTTAATAATGGATGCTGTTTTTTTTTTCAAAGCAAGTACCGAGTCCAATGTGGTTGTGAAATCACTGTGATTTATGAAAGTCCAAAATTCATGAAATCTTAATAATCTCAGATGATAATAAATTCACTGTTCCTTAATTATGTCCGCATTGTTGTTTACTGTTTCCTGCTTCATTCCTCATAAGCAATAAGCATAAATTAGTTGTGGTCCAGAAATGTCAAGAAGTCTTTACCATTTATCAGGGGCGGAAAATACGACCGCAAAGTTTGTTATCGGCTGAAAATTGAGTACCAACCTTATTTAATGCCGGAAATGTACTTAATCGCTCAAAAACGGCAATCGGACCGCATTTTCTCGGTAAAAAACAAAGCCAGGTCGTGTTTTATATACAAAAGCGAAGTCCGAAACGCATTTTACCGGGCAAAATCAGATATTTGGCCGTGTTTTATCGGTAAAAACATAAATTTTGCCACAACTTGGTGGTAAAAAACTCTTCACTCAAAAACACCAAAATGAGTGAATTTTTTAAGTATAATGGAATGGACCACGTTTTATTGGCCTCAAGTGGCAAGCGAGCCGCATATTATCCACGGAAATAGCAATATAGCCTTGTTTTAGCGCCCGAAAAAAGCAATTGACCGACAAACCCCTTTTGCGATTTGTAGGGCAAAAACATTGACCTCAAAACATTTAAGGGCCGCATTTTATCGGCCGAAAAAGTCTGCGTTTTACAGAAAAAAATTGTTTAAACAAAATAGGCAATTCCACTTCATTCTATTTGCCGAAAACAACCGTTTTCCTAGCATTTTAAAGTCCGAAATCGACGGTCGCAACTTGTTTATTGACCGAAAATGACGACCGAGCTTCAATATATTCCAAAAATCACAATCTAACCGTGATTTATCATAAAAATTGGCAATCGGACCACATTTCCCCAACGAAAAATAAAGCCGGATTCCGTTTTATATTCGTTACACTATTCGTTCAAATTTATATATATGTGTGTGTGTGTGTGTGTGTGTGTGTGTGTGTGTGTGTGTGTGTGTGTGTGTGTCCGTGAATGCGATAACTTGAGTAAAATACGTCCGATTTCGATGAAATTTGGCTCAAATGTGTAAAGTGACATTTATGACTTTAAGTTCGAAAACCAGAAAAATCGGGCCATGGGAAGGGGGGTTTATGGGGGTTTTAAATTTTCCAAAAATCAGTTTTATGCATTTTTTACCCTAACATTTTTAAAACACTTAATTTTGGTTTAGACCATTTTATAGAGCTTAAAAAACAAATAATATGGTATTTTGAATTATTAAGCTAGGTTAAGTGGTTGCGGAGAAAATCCAAAAAAACCTGCTCATAAAATCTCCTATGTTAATCTTATGGGAAAAAGGTTTTTAGCTTTTCCTAAGTTAATTTTAATGTAAACTTCACATTTGCTTTTACCAATCAACTCAGCTCCACAAAACAATCATTTTGGTGTTTAAATTGTGATTCTACGCCCAACCGTTGCAGAGATATTCAAAGTGCTAAACACAGTACGTTGTCCAATGTTATCCTTATGGAGAATAAATAAAATTTGATATCTCCATTATTAATGAATGTATATTGATGAAACTTGGCACGTGGGGTCACGTAGTACTAGTATATTGATATTGGCTCAAACAATTTTTTTTTTTATCATCCCAGTAGCAGCGAACCTGCGTACTCAGCCCCATGTTATTCGTATGGAGAATAAGTAAAATGTAATGACTCCCTTAATTATGAACATAAATTAATAAAACTTGGTATGTGGCTTCACCTTGTTGAGTTATATTGATATTTGCATAAAACCCCATTTTTTTAGTTCCTTGTTGCAGCAAACCTGCTTACTCATCTCCCATGTTATTCTTATGGAGAATAATTAAAATGTTATATAGTGCTTACTTATGATTGAATATTGATTAAACTTGGTATGTGGCTTCACCTAGTTAAATTATATTTATATTTGCATAAAAACCAATTGTTTGTGTTCCTTGTTTCAGCAAACCTATGTACTCATCACCAATGCTATTCTTATGGAGAATAATTAAAATTGTATATATCGCTTATATATGAATATATTTTTATGAAACTTGGTATGCGGCTTTATATGGTATTAAGACATATATTATGCATTGGAAATTCGCTGAGTACGCAGGCTTGCTGCGACTGGGGTATTTTACGAATACAGTCGGCGATTCGACCCCGATCTATCACTAAAGAACGCCTATTTTTCCGCATCGGATGGATCAAAAACAGGAATTTACTTACATTTAATGGCCCGAAATGACGATCGGCAACGTTTTTTATTGTCTGAAAATGTCAACCAAAACTTGTCTTATTGACTGGGAACGACAGCGAGGTAGAAAACATGTCGGGATAGACCATGCTCGCGCCCATAGTTGGGATAGACCAAAATTCGGTCCGGCTGTGCTCAAGGTCACATCTCAAAGTGTAGGATTCGGCGGTCGCAGCCGCAGTGCTCAGTACAGCGTCTTATGGGTTATTGGCGACGCGTCCTCAGTTAAATGAGGTTTACGGCGCAAGAGATTTTTTTATAGTAAAATGGTTTTTGGAATCGAATTACTGAATAAATTCTTTATCTTTTGGTACTAAATTAAAATGTATTTAACCTCTAATTATGACGTAAAAACACATGTAAGTTTCAATATTAGCATACAAATCTCGATGTTCACGTACTCAACCTGGATTTTCATAGAAATTAATTAATTAACGACTCAATGACTCCCATATTTTATTTACTCGATACATGAGTCAACTCTTTTCGTGAAAATAACTATATAATAACAATTGTACGGCTTTTAAAGAGGCTTAGTTTTGAATTTTGACACAACAAATTTGATTCCATACCATCGCATTTATAGCTTTGGTAGAAAAGTTTATTCAAAATTAAGTATCTTTCGTATTCGAGTTCCTTGACATGTTCCTCAACTTTTAACGCCAATATGATTTTTATAGGATTGGTTATTACAGTATTGGCTGATGTAGAGGCTTAGTTCTGAGTTTCGACGTAAAACCATAAGTTCATTCATAATTTTGATTAAATATTTAGCTCTCCATGGTTTTTACCTCCCTGGGGAACGACAACCGAGCCGCATGAACGAGAATGGCCGAAAAATACGTTTTAAAACTAAATTAACGAATTTTCACCGAAATTCCTGTAAAATTATCCGATTTTCCAGGAATTTCCGGTCTGTGAACTCTCTGTAGTAGTATTACAGAAGGCATATGAATCTGACTGACGACGCATCAATCAGACGACAAGTCGAGATGATGCTGCCGGGCAGACGTAGCACTGAAATTGAACCAATTGTAGATAATTTTGACTTATTTTCATATGTGGAATCAAATTCTGCGAATCACACCACGCTTTTTTGTGACACCCTGTATATATTTTTTTAATTACACATATTTGCCTGATTAAAATTAAGTTTATTTTTATTATATAGGTAGTCATGAATTCCTTTCATGAAACGTGACAAAAGTGTTTTTAAATAACCCTTAGGCCTATATATGCCATAACAATTTTAAGCAGATACGTTTACTTGATATTTTGTAATAATCGTTTAAATTTGAGATTTACTCACACATTGTAAAAAAACACCGATATTTTGCACTGTTTTTCCTTATATAAATTTAAAAAAGCAATGTAAAGATTTGAAACTCCGTAATATAAAATTTGACAATATTTCCGTTCATTTGATAGGTCTCTCGTTAAAATCGGACTGGCCGTTTCGTAGGTGTTATAACGTAAACGTATCTTAAAATCAGCCACAAAATCAATGTGATACGCTATATCGTAAATAAATATTAGATAACAACCTTGCTTTGAATTGATGAGTAAATCACGTTTCATAATAATTACTGATATTCTTTAATTTCAAACCTGTATAATTTCTTTTTCTCAATTTTTTTCAAAAAGAACATAAATTTTATTTGAACTTAATAAAGGTTTTCAAAGTTAATTACTCAAATCACAGAAATGACTTATTTATTTTAATAATTTTAAATTTTTCGCGGAGTTTTTTTAGCCGGTAAAAGTCCGGCACTACTCTCGAATACGGATTTTTGAGTGTCCATGAGGATTTACTCTCCGCCCCGACGAAATTAAAAGGAAAAAATAATAAATTGTGAAAAAGAATCAAGTGGGATTTTAATAAGGAAATATTGTTTGTTATGAATTCACTGAATCATTGGTAATGAAATATCGGTTATACATACTATACACCTATTACACTAATTTGTAATTATAACTGTAAGAGTATTTTCACAAGCGAACGTAGAACATTTATCAAGGAAGAAGCCGCTTTACGATTTGACGAAAGGAAGGCACGAAGGCGAAGGCACTGGGGCTGGTGGCTGGCGGACGCCCTGCGAGTGCGAGCGAGCCACGGCACTACGGCAGTGTCGCGTCGGCAGCGCCTATCTTTCTCACTCCCTCTCTCTCTATCGCACAAGTACTCCCGCTCTCTCTCGCACACGGATGTCGTATCCCCTCCTAGCCCGCGGATCGTTGGTTCCTCACGTGGCCACGAGCTGCGCCACTGCGCTGATGCCGTCGGCACTAATTCTATGCTAGTACTAGAAAATCCCGTAGGAGCACGCCACTGTTCACCCGTCTTCGTCTGACAACTTGCCCATGCAATATCTCCTAAGGAGTATGCTTAATCTATGGTTTAATGTATAGGCATAGTAACGTTTTACAAGGTTCATCCAAACTCACTTAGTAATGTTCTATATAAATAGTGAAGAGTGTAAGCACCCCTTATTTTTGAGAACTGTGAATGCCCACATTAATCCCATTGTCAAATGCTTCAATTTTTCTCTGCTTGGGTGTTGGATGATAAAAGTTTTAAAATGTAATTTTGTTTAAATCTGGAGATATTGTGGAAAGGACTTGTATGACTAATCTAATCTAAATTGGATAATTTGTGAGGCTCCTAGGTTATAGTGTGATTATCAATAGAGATTGACTGCCGGAGCGGCCGCGTTTATGTACAAACATTATATTTCATAATCTCGTGGAAAAGTAAAACACATGGTTAGAAATGTTCGATACACGTTACTTAAATAGTCAGTTGAACTTGTTTTTTCCACATGTTTCAAATATTTTGTATCTTATTCCGATGAGTTTAAATTGATAGTTATATCCAAAAAAAGAAACACAAATTACAATTACATTTTTTTAAACATGCATTGCAAAACTTTTAATTGTAATTTGTGTTTTTGTTTAGATACAACTGTCAATATAAATTCATCGGAATAAGATACAAAATATTTGAAATATGTGCAAAAAACAAGTTTAACTACTATTTAAATAATCTTTATTGGAAATTTCTAACCATGTGTTTTACGTTTCCACGAGGTTATGAAATACAATGTTTGTAGCCTACACAAACTCGGTCGTCGCGAGGCTGCTCCTCTAGTCACTTTCTTTCATTAATCGCACTGTAGTCATTTCTTTATAGCCTTTCTGACCATCAGGAGCATATCGAGACGAATAGTTACAAGTCGATTTACAGTTGAAAAAATTGAAATAAAAGGTTCTTGTTTGTGAGTGTGGATTCTCCAAATGATGACAAACTCCCGAGCATATTTGCACTTCTTCTAATGTTTCAAGAACTATTTAAGAAAGTAAGCTTGTAAAGGTAAACTGTTTCCTTTGATTATCGGGTATTTGACTCTCTTTTTTAGGCTTTGTTATGAAATTTCAAGAGTTGTTACTCATGTTTTGTTTTCTCATTTAAAAGCTTTTTTACCTCCTTTAAATTTTCAATAACCTGTTGGACAGCACACTTCCTCTTATTTGAGCCCTGATTATCTGAGGTTGCTATTAATTATAAATGCAATTTTTATTTTCAGTTTAATTGTAGTACGGTAGTTTTAGTTTTACTAAAACTAATAGAGAAAATTTCTAGAATTTTATAACTCATTGAACTGGATACTGTAATTACGGGAAATAAACATATTAATATCGTATTTTAATACAAAACTATTCGGCAATAAACTAAATTATCTTTGAGTTTCAAATAAGTTTTCTAAGGCTGCTTGAGTCGTCTGCCAGCTTCACAGCTTTACAAAGACTAGTTCTGGAAGAGTCAGTTATAAAAAGTGGTTCAATAATTAGGAGCGGGAGAAGTTACAGTTGGGGATAGGAAACAAACAAAGTGATATTGTAAAATGGTTTTACCAGAGTGCTGTCAAAATAAAAAGTGAGAGTAATTATCCCTTGTTTTTCCAATTGCTCAAGAAAATTAAATATTTTACACGTTATGCAAATGTTATAGTAGTGTAAGAAAAATAAGAATTCACCCAAACAAAATTAGCACATCCTAGGATTTTGGTCTAGATGTTGTCCCTATCTTTCTGTTTAACATACTAAAACTCCATTAAAATTAAAGCTGTGCTACGGCCTCCATTTTGGAAACATGCCATTTTGGAAAATGGCAGCCAATGTTCACTTTTTTGCTTATAAATCTTTTATAACTGATTTTAGGGTGAAATGTTTCAAATAAAAAGTGTTGGAAATTATGAGATGCACAATATTAGTTATTACCAACTTCTGCTCTAAACCTAATGATTTTCAAGTTATCAATGCTTTAAAATTATAAGTATATACAGGATGAGTCAGATCACGCGTCCGGCATGTATAAGGGGAGAACGGTTTAGTCTAGACACCAAAAACAATTATCTGTACTAAATCGCACATGGTAAATATATTAAAAATAGTTTTACCAAAATTTATATTCATAGTGCTCAAAAACAAAGGTCTCGAGTTGTAATTTCAAAATGTCCTTATAAGGCAAATTATACACCATTTTAAAGGTCTTGCCAAAAAGAAATATTTTGGCGAAAATGGAATCCACTTAAACTTATGAATGTATCTTGTTTCCGATTGAAATTTCTAATTACTCAGTTTTACTCTGATCAAAACACACAGAACACACATCATAGAGGACAGTTCGTTTAGAACAAAAAAACTATTTCAATATTGTTCCTCTGAAAACGTCAAAGTGTTCTGTCTTCAGAAAATAATTCTGAGAGTGATGGCTGGTGCTCGTGTAAGGTCTTCATGCCGTAATATATTTAAAACTGTTTAAATTTTGCCCTTACCTTGTGTTTTTATCCTAAACATTGTCATATTTGTTAGACTGAATGCTTCACACTTTAATTCCAAATTGGATAGTCATGGTTATCATACTAGACATAAATACATTTACTACAAATACCAGCTCACAGTTCATCATCTTTTGAAAAATCAGTTCTAAACACTTCCAATATAACAAAATTCAAAGCAGAAGTGACAAAGTATTTAAAATCAAAGTACTTTTATAGTGTCAATGAATACCTTAACAGTGTGTCACTATATACATTTTATTTTGGTTTTTAGCCTTATTTTGTGACGGGTGACTTTTGTTTTAATTGTACTGTTTATTTACATTTTGATTGATAACTGAATGTATTGTGTATATTGTTAGGCCTATGTATTTTAGTATAAGGACACATCGACAATAATTCACCTGTCTAAGGGAAATTCCCTATAATAGATGTTATGTGATGTAACAAATAAAAATATAAAAAAAAATATATATTTTTTAAATTCTTATCTAAAGTTTTAAAAAGACAAATATCATATGGTAAAATTACCTCCATTTTATCCGAGGTAGCCTAGGCTCTGATGACCTTGAATAATTGTGAGCGTGCTGTAGTGTTTCTGAGTACCAGGTTTTAAAATGTACATAGTACAATAACATTCCTCTACATGAATGAAAATCCTACTAGTGGTAAACAATTGGATTCCAATCATCTTCTGGTTATATTCCAAATTATTTTGTGATTTCAAGTGCAAACCGGATACCACCCATTGCCGGAATGTGTTGGTAGAATCGGCTCGCATTGCAAGAGGACAGATCCTCCCCCTGTCAGAGTTGGCCAAAAATCCTCAGAAGTATGATGCAGTTATTTTCCCTGGAGGGTTTGGAGCTGCTAAAAATCTGTAAGTTCTAAAACATAGGTTTAAAAAATATCTTATCTTTTATCCTTAACATGTTCAGTGCGGCGCGCGGGATTTCCAGCGGTTGCTTGGCAAGAAAACAAATGCAATTATCATGATTTAACTTCATAAGACTTGACATAAGTCTCCTGAATATTATAAACCATATTTTTATGTTGTTTGTAATTTTATTGACGATTAGGAAATAACTTAACTCCCCATACCATCTTCAGATATATAAATCATTATTAGTTTGATATGTATGTTACTTGTTCATTTCTAAAATCATTTAGTGAATCTTGAATGTCTGACATATATTTTATGAAGGCTACTTCATTTTTTGCTAGAAACTATGATAAACATAATGTAAAGATGTTTAACAAGATCTCAGCAGTGATATAGGGCAATTCACATGCATATTATTCGGTACCAGGTGAAAGTCAATGGAAGAGCTTTAGTGGAAATATCTTCAACTGACAGCAAATTCAGTTACACATTGCACTTTTTTGTATGCTTTGCCCATTCAAATGTGTTCATCGCCCATTTGCCTCCACATTTGTTTGATCCTTTCGGTCATAAAAAATAAATAAACAAACCATCATCTAACTGATGGAAAAGTTTCCTTCCCATATAGAGAATTTTGTTATAAAATTTGCCTTACCAAATTTGTCATATGTTGCAATACAAAGCACTTACACTGACCATGGAGGTCACTTTTGCTTTGCTTATCCACTTTTCTACACCTTTAGTGAGTTTGGTATCAATCGACCTCATTTCAAATGAGTGAAAATCAGAAAAAACGAATAAGAGGGCGTTGAACTGTGAGACTCATCTCACACGTTCAACCATGGGTGGAACGGCAGCATGGTTGTGGATTACCTCACACAATTCTTGCCGAGTCACAGCTATTTTTGGTTGTACTTGACCGCGACAGTTGCGGTTCACCAGACTGCATTTACTGCTCAGGCACTCCCAACATTGTTCTGTTTCGCACGTTGGGAAAGACAACACCTGGAGAACACAACACAACTTGGTATGCTTGGTATATAGTGGTCTGTGCGAAGATGATGGAGGTGAGGTGAGGGCAAATGGGACTGCATGACATGGCTAGTCCAGCGCCAGGGCATCCTCCGCACAAAAACGGCAGACCTTGACTGGGATGTGGAGTAGGTCTTAGCACGGTTTTTGTCAGCCTGAAAGGAGTATGTCATGAGGGTCTACGTTACACGTAGTCCTAGTCATGTGATAGACAGTTCCCAGGTTAATGTCCGAAAGAGTAGAAGAGTTCACACTAAAGGCTGGCCACATGTGTGCATGAATACATTTTCCAGTCTACCCTTAAACTATATATAAAAATATATTTCTTAGTAATATATGATTTTCTTTGTATTTCCCAGCTCAGACTTTGCCTCCAAAGGACCGGATTGCACCGTAATTCCAGATGTGGAGACGGTGATTACAGAGTTCCACAGGTGTCGCAAACCGATTGGACTGATCTGCATTGCCCCCGTCCTTGCAGCGCGGGTGATATGTGGGGTAGTCATTACATTGGGTCAAAATGGTAGGTACCTACATCTATATCATAAGGCATTTCTCATTACCGTAAAACCCGGACACTTTTTTATGTTTTTTAGGTTAAAGTGCCTTTCAAACAACGATCTCACCAATAAAAACCATACCATTGTAAAGTGTGTGTATCATTTACTATATCCCTGTACCTTTCTATGTGTTAGATGTTATTATAAAATAAATAAAAAATAAATTTATGTGTCCGGATTGACCTCTACAATCCCGGACACTGACCTATCATTATAACTCTTAAACTAACCTCTGCTGTCCATAGTAGGATGGTGTTTTGAGGTCTGCAGATGCCTTTGCACCAGTCAAAGGCTTAACAATTAGATAAAAAAAAAAAAAAT
Organism: Allygus modestus; assembly: GCA_963675035.1. NCBI lineage: Eukaryota > Metazoa > Arthropoda > Insecta > Hemiptera > Cicadellidae > Allygus > Allygus modestus. Next base: position 351,085,037 of record OY776111.1, on the reverse strand, counting down.
GTATGGCTTGGGGATGAATAAAGAGTATTCTTACAACACGTTTTTAGCTGTTTATTCTTAGCAACTAAAATGAAACTAAACAGAGAACAGTAAGGGGAAAGGCGTTTGAAACAATGAGTAATACCACTTATATATATTTGTTCAACATGATCAGCGATGACATTTTCTTCCTGTGGGCTAAAAACTGTCTGCTTTCCATGGGGCCCATTATATTTTGCACAGACATCATCACTTATGGTAGATTTAGGCAAAGAATACTTGACTTCTATGGCGCGACGAATCAGTTTCGCACGTTGAAAATAATTATGCCTTTTGTCACTTTTCGATTTTTCATAAAAGCTATATATTTTATGAATCAATATTAACTAATAAACAACCTGAAATCGTTGAATAATAATTGGTTTAAGGAAACATTAAGCTCTTTTTTTTTGGGTTAAAAAAAGTTTTGCCCCCATAGTTAATTGTATAATTTCTGGAAAATGCAATCCAGAAACGTTGTGATGTCTTGTGATAAACGTTGAATAAAATTAAAATGTATTGCCTTTACGACATTTTATGGTTGGTAGCACTGTTAAATGAAATGCATGCATTAATTATAAAATAATTCATTTAAATTTGTTTTGTTTGAAAATGTGAACCGAGGTAATTTATTTAATCATTAGAAGGTACATGTACAGATAGCTGACAGTATAAGGTAGCGGAGTATACCATTAGTCTGCCTCGTCTGATTTTCTTTACTCTTATCATGCTGAGGAAAATAAAACAATAAAAAAAGAACACATGTCAGTTTGTATACAAAGCAGACGTTTTTAAATTCCAAAGCTTTTCTTATGGGATATATTTTACATTATTTCTTGTTTGCTGGTAACTTATTAGAAATACTGCTTTTTTTCCCCAAGTCCCTGGGATCAAGCAAGACCTTAAATTTGAGCTTTCTCCCATCATCCTGCGATCTGCCAAACTGCCGCAATTTTGATTTAAAGATTTCGCTTACAGAATTATATATAAAGATAAGGATTAACAAAAATCAAATTTAATATGTTACAGCAGAACCTCGATAGTTTGACATTTTGAAACTATTGAAATGTCTCACTATAGGGAGTATATGGAACATTTTAACACAGGGAGTATCATGATCAGAAAAACAGTAGCGTATCACAAAATAATTAAAAACGTGTTTAACTCCCGCAGCGTCTCGAGCAAACTGACTTGACCTACCTACTGGAAAGGGCGGGGAAGGGGGTGGATAGGACGGGGTAAGGGGTAGGAAGGAAGTTATTTATAGAAAAGGCGGTAGCGCACGTTCTCGAAAACAATAAGCGGGCTCCCATCACTGACCGGCGAACCCTATCAGTCACCGGAGGACACTATCGGTCGCCTCTACTGTCATTTCATTTCGTCACGGCCCTTGTCGAAGTATACAGACTGTCAAACTATCGAGTGTCGAACTGTCGAAGTTCTATTGTATATAGACGGTAAATGACAGTTGTTTACGGTATTGTAATCTTAATTTGATTACATTAATTTATTTAATTGTTAGTCCCTAGAAATCTTTCAAGTTGATCGATGGTCGAAACTCGTCACTCAATTATTTTAATCTCTTTGTTGGTCATTTGAGTTTTTTCAACTATTCCAAATCCCTAAAATAATTCTATAGTCTAGATCGTTCTGTCTTTCCGAGTATTCTGCAGCTCCTTGAATTCGGTTGGTTGCGCTCTTCCACGAACCAACCGCTCTTAAAAAAATATTGTACAGATAACGGCTGGTCGTAAAAAAAATTGTTCAAATAAAAAATAATCTTTAGAGCGTTATCTACAAGTTTCCCGCTGACAATTTTTACCTGACCAAAAAATAAAATAGTTCCTCGCTTTCTACTCTCTTTACCTCATTCTATATTCAAACTAAAAACGTTCTGTGTTTATTTGATTATTAAAATTAGTCCCATTACTTTTTACAATTGTAATTTAAGCTGTCAATTCACCATTTAAAGGTGTCAAATCCAATGTAAAGATATAATAATTATCTCAGTTTTTGTGGTATAAATATCAGTTTGAATGTAGCGCTGTTTTGTCGTCTGACATCGGGGTCTCGTGGATATTGACTCTTTTACCACCCAGTTTTGACGGCACGGTTTTCGGCTCTTATTAGCATTGCAACACGCTATCCATTTATATTTCATCCCAGATTATACCTGGAATGTTAGCACAGTGGAGTTTTGGATGTGAAAAACGGTCCATCCCCCTCCACTTGGTTATCAACTTCGTCAACTGAGCAATTTCTGCCGGAAAATAAATTAATGCGCGCATTCATTAACACGCTACTCCATCGCACAGGGATCATCCGATTGTAATAAAACTTATATATTTCTTATGTGGAAGAATTGAGGATTCCAACGGAGTAAAGAACATACAGATCAATCAGCTAACAAATTGGAACATGAAAAAGTTGAGCGTAAACTTTTTTTGATTTTTCTTGTAGAAACAAACTTCAAACGAGAAAAAAGTTGAAAATGAGTTGTATACAAATTTGTATTTGAACCATTTATTATACAGTCTTTGGTTTTCTCACATTTAAAGGGTAAAGGCGCACTTTCGATATCGCCACCGCCGCCGTCGCGTCGCTGTCCCCCGACGAAAACAACCTTTATTCCATGATACTCTATTTTAATTTTCTTAATTTTGTAACTATCTTGTAATAAAAAATGTTTCTTCTGAAGGAAGGGCAAGGGTGTGAGTTGGATTCACAAGTAATATTTTATTGGGTGGAGTACACTTCCTGTTTCCATGAATTGTTTTCAGATGTCGGGGATAGTGGGTCTATTGAAGAGGTCCCATCTTGTCCTCATCCCATCTTTCCCGGACTGAGTGCAGCGCGAATTGGCATGAGCGCGGGAAACGTTGTTACCATCTTTACAGAACAAATAAATCATCTTTTGAAAAAATGTTTGGGATAAAAATTGTAGATCAACTAATCATTTACAACTTTTCCGCTAGAAGTTTCTTTTTAACCTTGTTTCTTTTTAATAAATCATAATTTCATCCTAAATAGCGAAACATAACATAAAATTATTATGATAAGTGAGAATGATGAGAGGCCGTTTACTCTGTACGATTATAGACAATACCCACAATTATTTAATTGTTGTTGATTTATTGGTAAAGGCAGAAAATCTTAATAGTTCTTAATTTTTCAACCAGTGTTAAGCTAGTGAAATCTAGTCACAGGTTATATTGAGTCATAATTACTTCTACAACCTGAACGCACCATTTATAAGGCATAGGGTTGCCATGTCACCGGATTTCCACGGAGATTACCGGATTTTGAGGGTAAAAAATATAGCTCCGGGGAATTTCCGTGAAGAATTAAAAATCTCTTCTTTTTGAAATTGTTCTAAAAGATGTGTTGAATAACTCAAATTTTTCTACTCAAATCCTATCTGTGAACGTAAATGTATTTACGTTTAGGGGTCTGCGGTGCACCGAAAAATCGGTACCGGTTCGGTACAAAACGAATTACTGAATTCGGTTCGGTACCACTAACGGTGCCAGTACTAAGTCAGTACGCGGTACAACCTAGAACTACAAAAAGTCAGTATTCACTGTTTATCAACCACATTTTCCCTTCAGTTTTATTCATAACATCTTTTTCGTCCGTTGACATTCTATTGACACGCCTTTGCTCACGACAGCAACTTTCAACTTTGACCGGCATTCGCGAGTTTATAGGTTCACAATCGGATCATGAATGATGACGAGATATCTTTACAGCATTGATAAAGCCGCATCCACAGACTGGCCGAATGTTTCGTCGAGTTACGTACAACTCGGCGAGTAATGAAATAAGGTACATAAACATCAAGAGTAACAGAGGTTAATAACAAACTACTTCGCATTTATACTGTCACGCTCGTCTTTGCTCGCCTAGACTTGGCCAGTGTATGGAGGCAGTATAAACGTGATAGTGATTGTGTGATTTACGATTTTAGGGCCTAAATCAAACAAAAATAGTCAAATAATAAATATATTTTCTTACAAAGTTTACTTTAACCTTTAAAAGCAAAAAAAAAACAATAGGTGATCGTGAACTTGCGAATGCCGGTCGAAGTTGAAAGTTGCTGTCGTGAGCAAAGGAATGTCACGTCGTGTAAATGGAATGTCAACGGACGAAAAAGATGTTATGAATAAAACTGAAAGAAAAATATGGTTGATAAACAGTGAATACCGATTTTTTGTAATTGTTGGCTGTACCGTACCGACTTAGTACCGGCACTGTTAGTAGTACCGAACCGAGTTCAGTAATTTGTTTTGTACTGTACCGGTACCGATTTTTCAGTGCACCGCAGACAGTTGTATTGCTTTCCACTGTTTAGTAAAATCTTATTAGGTCTACCTTTTAAGAGGAATAATATTTTAGTCACAGTGAAAGGAATTTGATATTTACTGAAATAATCCTACTAATATTATAAATGTGAAAGCTTGGATGTTTGTTTGGATGTATGTATGTATATTTGGAGATCTATCAACGATAAACTACTGAACCGATTAAGCTAAAACTTTGCATGAACCTAGCTTACATATCACTTTAATATATAGACCTGATAATGTCTACATCCAAGCTTAGGGCTACACTCCGCGGGTCCTGTAAGTTCCAATGCAAATCTTATGGGAGGATATCATTTATAAAATTACCAGCTGAAGTTGTTTCTCGGTTAGGCCAAAGAAGTCAGATGGTAAAACTAAACAAAGATTCGATAGAGCTGGTCAGGTTAGTATTTTTAATGTCTTAATTTGTCACGAGCGAAGCCGCGGGGTAGCAACTAGTATTGTTATATTTTGCAATAGTTTTCTTATTTGTATGAGAATTATTTATAAGAATTTTGAATTTTGTTGGTTTTTAGGATAATTTATTGGACCACTGTAATTCCTACACGATAAAGGGAATTGCTTAGACTGCCTAAATTAAGTTTTATTCTTATTCGTTGATTTCTTATTTACTAAAAGTTGTATAGGTTCCCACAAATTAAAACTCTTAATTCTAACAAGTTTTTTTACTCAATGTTAATTAATCAGAGCATCTAATTTCAGGATTATCAGGAAAGGTACAATAATACTTTGAACAGGGGTGAACTGATCCACCGGGACACTGGGAAAGTTCCCGGTGCACCCTCCCTATAATGGCGCATATCACAAATATTGGTACACAAAACCTAAAACTGTTTCTTTTAATTATCATAATAATTTAAATAAATATCACTTTTAAATTAATCATGTTTCATATCAAAATTAATTACAAACTTTAGTTTTACTAGGAATTTTTAAGGTAGGGCCTAGGTAAATTAGAGCGGGCGTTCACCCAACGAGATTTAATATCTATGAAGATCTCGTTTGGGGTAAAAAATGCAGCCTACATGTTGACTGAAATTTTCCTCAAGTAATCAATCTAATCCTCTTTTACAAGTTAAACGTTAGCTGATCCTCTCTTCAGCGAAGAGAGGATTTGATTGGTTACCATGTGGTCAGAGGGTCAAAATGGCGGTCAGCATATGTAGGCTACACATTTTACCCTGGGCGAAACCTCTAGATATATTAACCTCTTTGTGCCGTACGCTCTCTCCAGCTGATGCTGATTATCGTCTGCAGCTTATAGTTGGCCAGGCTATTGTGTTATGCAATGATACTCGTAAATATATGATGATATACATGCACTCGTACATAGTGCATGGTATTGTTGGGTACTTGTATAGACTCTACAATATTATTATTTTGAATGTGTAATTTTTAAAAGGTAAGAAGGCCTAGATATACTAAATTTCAAAACCAATATAAATTGGATACACTTTATTGTCCTAACCTAAAAGAAAATTAAGATATCGATCAAGGTAAACTAGTTGGAAAATTAACGAGATCGCACGCAGCACGCTGACGGGAGGGAAGTGAATTTCCAAATAAAAACTTTTAAAACTCAAAATCAGTGTAAAAACATACATTTGTCCAATTTTTATTGAAATCTGAAAACATTGATTTTTTGGCTGTTCTGATACTCCTGGTTTCATTTACTTGCAAAGCTGGGAATACAATTTTGCCCAATATAAGGTTAGGAGAAGGTCCAGACAGGCTTGAAAGTAGGTGTGAGGTTGCTGGGGATGATAAAAGTACTCTAACAAAGGAATAACAGGTTTTTCTAGTGTAAAACCCCCATAAGACAACGTACTGTGTTCAGTCAATACACATTTTCTTTAATAACTCGGTAAAGATTTATGCTAGAATGACGAGAGAGGGCTTAAAATTTTTGCCTCACTAATTCCCATATTTTTACATGCATTAATCTTACATACGGGGCATTTTTGACCCTTTTTGGGCCCAAAAACTCAAAATTTGAAAAATTAATCCCCAAAAAAGGGGTTTAGAGTTTTCCGATTGTTTTGCCCAATGAACTTGTCCAACAGATTATAGAAAGGAACGTCCCTACCAAATTTGAAGTAAATCGGACAAAAAATGCGACCGCTAGAGTCAATTTATATATAAAATTTTGAACGACCCCCCAAAACGTGTTCAGGGGGTCACGTTAGGAACTTCTATGGTGGTTCCGGGCGTAAGTTTCACTGTGCGGGTCATGCTAATAGTTCACTTACCATAGGAAATTCACTAATAAATTGGATAATCCACAAACTATGTGAAAAAAGTTATGAATTAAGAAGACTCCTCCATGTTCAAAAGTGAGACAGTGTGTGTTAGTTGTCAGCGTGTTGCGAGTTTGATATAAATGCAGATGATTTTTTTTTAGTTTTTTGTTAGATTGTCATACAGCAAGTGCGTTCAGCGTTCAATAATAAGTTATTTTGTGATTTGAATATCGTTGCACAGACATCATTGATCGGAGATCTCTTAATTTTAGGTTTTTCATGTTCTACGGACCCTGTTTTTTGACAGTCTCCCTCTAGTGTCAGTCAGATTTGAATAAATTTAGTGTTTTATCGCTCAAATAGGGTTAAGGCTGTACAGTCAACAAATTTTAGTACTTTTTCTCATAGTTTTTGGTGTATTACCAATCATATATCTTTCGAAATTGGTTAATGCATTTTCAAAAAATATACTTAAGGGTTACCTAAATTGATTTTAGTAAAATTTGAATTATTTCAGGAGATAATTTTTTTATCTCGGTTGTTTTTTTATTCAAGTGGTTTAAAACTTCAGCTAACCCAAACCAAAGGTTTACAAAGGCAGTTTTACACAAGTATATGTAAAAATAAATTTTCATAACAATGTTGTGTAGAATAAACTTTTTAATTTCAGCAAACAGCCACACGCCAAACACCTATCTACCCCTGAGCCGCCCATAGCGCCCTGACTCGCACGTGCAGGCACCCCACACCATATTTCTCTCTCACTCGCACATCCCTTTACTCTCTCACACATCTTACTTCTCTCTCTCTCTCTCTCCCCCTCTCTCTCTCTCCCTCTCGCTCTCTCCCTCTCCCTCTCCCTCTCCCCCCCTCTCTCTCTCTCTCTCTCTCTCTCTCTCTCTCTCTCTCTCTCTCTCTCTCTCTCTCTCTCTCTCTCTCTCTCTCTCTCTCTCTCTCTCTCTCTCGCTCTCCTCTTTCTCTCTCTCTCTCTCTCGCTCTCTCTCTCGCTCTCGCTACCCCTCATCGGCCTGCCGGCCCCCGACACCCTGTCACACCCAGACGAGGTATCTCCTTTGCAACCTATGTCTATAATCCAGGTTGTGTAAGTTGTATGCAGGCCAGTCGTCAGGATTTTTTAGGACCATTGCAGATTGTTTTTCGTTTATTTTAATTGCCAAGTAGGCCCTAAAAATGGATTCTTAAGAAAATAATGTCAAATTGTAGCCAAACAAATTGAAAAGTTGTTAGTGAAACGGGGGTTGTCTTAACTGGTTATCAAGTTACTAAACGGATTTTGTAAAATGCAAATAAAACAAATTATTACGACTATTAAAATTTAACATTAAAATAATTTATCTGTCCACATGAGTCTCTAAAGTTACTGTAAAGAAACTCAAGCGACACAAAATTCGGACCTGCAGTAAGTTTGCAGTATCGAAAGACCTGTGCTAACTTCGTAACACTAGAAAAATTATGTAGTTATCACGTTTTTCGTTTGTTTCACTATATCTCCTGAACTGCACAAAACAAGTTATTCACGTCTTTAAATTAGGTTATGTTTACTACAATTTGATACCAGAATCAGCTCTGTAGGTACAATAGTGTACTTACAACAGTATATTTTCAAAATTTGATTCAGATTTTTATTTTTAAATAGCATATTCATTGAGTATATTTACGTGTTATTTGAATGTCTGAGTAGCTGGCCCGGCTATGTCGGAAATTCCATATAAAAAATATGTCACCATTTAGTACCTATTTCGTAATATTTAGTACCTCCGTTAATCAAATTAGTACCTCACACAAATAGGAGTTAAGTAAAACACAAATTTGGGTTTTTGTGTTTCCGGGCCAGCGACATGCTTTCCTGGCCATCTTGGAAAATTACCATGCAATATACAGGGTGTCCCGTTAGAGTATCGCACAAATGCGTGACTTGGTAGAACTCATCGAAAGGAGCAAAAAACATAATATAAACTTTTTTCTAAATCGCTTCGTTTTCCATCTGTCTGCCTGTGTGTGATTTTTATTCAATGCATCATATCTTAGGAACCACTTGGGCAATAACTTGAAACTTGACATGTGTATTCTACTTGTTTAGGGCTAATTTGGTACTACTTTTGGTTTTCTACCCTTAACTATTTCAAAATGCCGGACATTTCACCTTTTTAAAGCTTAATATCTTGAAAACGGCAAATAATTAATACAGTTTTTTAAGAACTCCAGTTTTAGCGAATTTCCCTTATAGGGAAGAAGCTGTTACCGTGGTCAGCATGGTAAGATCTAAGCCCGGGACCATGATAACTTTTAGTTTTGAGGTCCCTAGATGCCAAAAACACCATTCGTTCAAAACTTTATATATATATATATATAGTCATGTGTATATATATATATATATATATATGCGTCCGTAAGCACGATAACTCTCATAAAAATAGTCCGATTTTGTCGAAATTTGGTATAAACATGTAAAGCAGCATACATGACTAAGTTCGAAAACCAGACAGATTGACCTATCCGAAGGGGTATTTTGGGGGGGGGTTTGCACCCCAAAAGGGTTTTTTGAGTTTTTTACATGTAATTTTTGAAAAAAATCTAATTTTAGCTTTTTCCATTAGAATCAGCTTAAAAAGACGCACAATTTGGTGTTTTGGATCATTGCTCTACGTCAAATGGTTACAGACATACTGAAAGTGCTAAACACAGTATGTTGTCCAATGTTATTCTTATGGTGAATAAGAAAAATTGTATATCTCGCTTATTTATAAACTTATCCTGATGAAACTTGGTATATTGCTTCATATCGTTGTGGTATATTGATATTTGCATTAAAAAAATTGTTTGGCCGATATTTCTTGTAGCAGCAAACCTGCATACTCAGATCCCATGTAATTCTTATGGCGAATAAGTAACGTGTTATGTCCCTTAATTAAGAACATAAATAAATACAATTTGGTATGTGGCTTTACCTTCTTGAGTTATGTATAAAACACCATTTTTTGTGTTCCTTGCTTCAGTAACCCTGGATACTCAGCCGCCATGTTATTCTTATGGAGAATAATTAAAATGTCGTTTTATTTATGAATTTATATTGATGAAACTTGGAATATGGCTTTATGTGGTATTAATATACATATATATGTTTTGGAAATTCATGAGTATGCAGGTTTGTTGCTAAGGGGGTATTTTGCATTGGGTCTGTTACCGATCACATATTATTAGTGAATTTCCTTTGGAAAGTGAACTATTAGCATGACCCGCATGGTGAAACTTAAGTCCGGGACTACCATAGAAGTTCCTAACGTGACCCCCTGAACACGTTTTGGGGGGTCGTTCAAAATTTTATATATTTATATATATATGTGTGTGTTTGCACTCTAGTGGTCACATTTTTTGTCCGATTTAATTCAAATTTGTTAGGGACATTCGTTTCTGTAATCAGTACGTTGGACAAGTAGTACAACGAGCAGTAGTTCGGACAAGTTCGTTGGGCAAAACAATTGGAAAGCTCTAAACCCCTTTTTTGGTGATTAATCGTTCAAATTTCAAGTCTTTGGCCCCAAAAAGGATCAGAAAAGCCCCGGATGTAAAATTAATGCATCTAAAAAGTTGGGAATTAGTGAGGCGAAAGTTTTAAGCCCTATCTAGTCATTCTAGCGTATATATTTACCGAGTTATTAAAGAAAATGTGATTTGACTAAACACAGTACGTTGCCTTATGGGTCTTACACTAGAAAAGCCTGTTATTCCTTTGTTACAGTACTTTTATCATCCCCAGAAACTCACGCCTACTTTCAAGCCTGTCTGGACCTTCTCCTAACATTATAATGCGCAAAATTATATTCCCAGCTTTGCAGGTAAATGAAACCAGAAGCATCAGAACAGCCAAAAAATCAATGTTTTCAGATTTCAATAAAAATGGGAATAAATTTATGTTTTTACACTGATTTTGAGTTTTAACAGTTTTAATATGGAAATTCACTTCCCGTCGTCAGTGTGCTGCGTGCGAACTCGTTTATAGATACAAACAATAAAACCTACAACCATTCTTCCGTATATTCAATGATACAACAGATTAGCAGCGTACAGTTTGTATAGGACATATAGTTAATACCTTTTTTATAGTTAAACATTTTTTATCTGTTGATTTCAATGATGTTCAATGACCATGATTGTGTTTGCCAGTTTTGGCTAAATATTTAAAAATTTATAATTTGGCTGATTTTCTCTTGTAGACTGTGCAATAAATATTGTACTATAGACAAAACTTATTTACTATTAAGCCCAGCTTCCATTAAAAATTGTTGGAGGCCGTTTCCATTCTTCCAACTCCTGCCAACATTTCCTGCGAAAAGCCGTCTCCTCTCCACGCGTGGAGCGTTCATGCATTACTTCACACGTTCAAGTGTAGCCCCACATGTGTTGTTACACAAGTATCCTATACTCTAATATGAGTAAGGTTTGCTTGCTTGCTTGGGACACAGATCTCAAAAACGGCTCCCAACGATTCAATTTAAATGTTCGAAATAACTAATTTCTGGGATAAAAATAAGTTCTAGACAGGCCTCATCCCCAGGAAAAATCAAATAATGTAAAAAAACTAAAATGAAAAGTTAAAAAAATTAACATTGGGCTTATGGAGTTTCAACAAAACAAAAGAATTCTAACAGCTGATCATAATCAACCAGGGAACTGTCAAAGTAATAATCATGTTGTTTATAATTATTATCATGTGGTTTCCTGAGAGCAGAGATTAAAAGATTTGAGTGAAGATTACATATATAGAGTAGTAAAATAAATTAAAGGGACATTGAGTTATATATAACAACTGGAGGGACCTTAAAAATGTAGAAATGAGGCAAATGAGTGATACAGATCTGAATATCAGTAGGGGGAAGTGGTGAAATATTACTACGAGTCATCTAAACAAACTGACTGGCCTTCCACCGAGCAAAGCTCGGCCCCCCAGGTACTGTTAATACAGTGCAATGCAAAAACTGTTACAGCGTTTTTTTAAACTGTAAAAAATTTCATACTTGCATCGTTTTCCAATAAACTCTCCTTGTATTTGTTCATTTCAAACCAAACAGAAGTTGTACAGGCCCTAATTTAAAAAAGAATCATCAACATGTGTTGGCTATAGTCAATTTAAGTATTTATCTGTCACTAATAAATCAGTTACATGGAGTTTTCTTTGAATTTAGTGTTTCAGTATGTTTCAAGAAACCAAACTAATATAAGATTTTATTTGCTGGTATAGGCATACTTATAATTTCTTACACACACAACTAAGGCAAAATAAAAACAATATTAACAATTAGAGGTCGAAATTTTAAACCACTTATTTAGTTTATGAATCTGATGGATATGAACTGAAAGGGGTGGCGTGGCGTCGGCTGCTATCGCTCACTACGCATGCGCGAACTCTGCTCACAACAGTGATGGGTGTTGATACACCATTTCCATTATGTTTTGAGCTGTCCTCAAAACATTGCTGTCAGCTGGATCGGCTCAAAACACATTTTGTTGGCCAACAAAGTTCAAAACCGTTTGCGAGCGTTTCCATTAAACATTTTACTTGAGCTTTGTTTTGAGTTTAGTTCAAAACAATGTTTTGAGCAGAAACTGTTAGAATGGAAACGGGGCTTTAGGAATACTTTGCATATTTAATTTTAAATATTATTCAATGGTTTACTGATACCTAAGACTTTGTTTTAAATTTAATATTTGTGCTTAATTTATCAGATATTTTATCTGTGCTACAATCGTATTTTATACTGAATATTGTTAAAAACCGTCAACATGTGAATCAATTATCAATCTATCAATCAATCGATGAATGTGTAAGACGCCGACGCAACTAAGGCGAATATGAATGAAGATGAATGTAGAATGGGTGAGATGCCTTGTGTAGCCTTGTTACTGACTAAGAGTGAATTATTCTTTAGCCAGGATCATTAAGTAGCCCAATTAATTTATGTTACGTTACGTATTGTTGTTGAGCTCTTTTAGTTTAAAAACCCGCCATTAGTTGTCAGATATGTTGACACACAACTAACCTTCACAATTTTGTTTCGTCTGTGGCTCAGGTATTGCGCAATCCTGAAATTTTCAATTTTCAACCTTTGTTTTCAAGACTTTTTATTTATATTTCATTCTTACAAAAATATTTCTGTATCCTCTGTCTAATTATGTTTGTTTATGTATAGTGAAAGTTAATTCAGTTTTATATATTTTGTATAGTGACGAAAATAAGCGTGTGCCTTTTTTGCTACATCGGGCTGATGTGATTTAGCATTGAGTTTAAATGTCTCTTATCTAGTAAGAGGCATTTAAACTTTAAATACCATAAATATCAACCCATTTTTATTTTCATTGTTTTTTCAGTGTGGTGTTTTTTACTTCATTTGATATATTATAATCATGGAAAAGGAAAATTTAAATGAAAAAGACATAGATTAATTTTTACTTATTCTGGACGGTAATGTTTCCGAAGTTGGTGACATAAGAAACATAGATGATTTCCAAAATGACTTGTGAACTCTATGATGCCTTCAGTACTTAAAAAGCTACATGCGTTGATAACTTAGAAAACTTTGATCAATACACATTTGTGCATCACACAAACAAAAAACTGCTTTTTGCAGTTCCACAACAAACAAGGACTCGTTTGTGACAAAGTTTTAAGGACTCTTTTAAGATTATGACTATTGTAGTTAGTTGTTATTTCATTTTCATTTGATGTAATCATATAAAGTTCGTAATAAAGATTTGAATTAAGACAAACTTTTTTTATTCTACAACTACGCAGTGTGGTATAAAAGCAACAAGATGATTTTTCTGGAACTTAACCCAAATCTGCCGAAAGAGTCCGATGTTGCTGTTATGCTTCAATTATTTTTCTGTTAAACCTATGAGGGAAAAATTAAAGATGAAGTGTTTTTTGCTTATTTAGGATGTAAATAAGTAGAAATACCCCCGTCACAGCAAACCTGCATACCCAGCGAATTTCCAATGGAGATATAAATGTCTTAATACTATATAAAGCCACTTACCAAGTTTCATAAAAATATATTCACAAATAAGCGATGTATACAATTTTAATTATTATCCATTAGAATAACATTGAGACTGAGTACGCAGGTTTGCTGCAAAAAGGAACACAAAAAATGGATTTTTATGCTAATATCAATGTAACTGAACTAGGTGAAGTTGCATACCAGATTTTATTCATTTATGTTCTTAATAATTAATAATTTATTAATTATTAAGGGAGACATAGCATTTAATTATTCTCCATAAGAATAAAATGAGGGCTGAGTACGCAGGTTTGCTGCTACGGGAGCCTTTGGCAAAAAATTGTTTTTTTGAGTAAATATCAATAGACCACAACCAGATGAAGTCGTTTTGTCAGCACACGTTCATAAATAAGCGAGATATAAAATTGTTCTTTTCCACCATAAGAATAACATTAGACAATGTTCTGTGTTTAGTACTTTCAATATCTCGGTAACCAATTGACATAGAGGAATGATCAAAATACCAAATTGTGTGTTTTTTAAGCTGAATCTAATGATACAAACAAATATTTGACTATTTCAAAAATTATATATACGAAATTTAAAGAAAATTTTTGGGGTACAAAACCCCCCCAAAATACCCCTTCGGACTTGGTTTTCGAACTTAAAGTCATAAATGTTGCGTTACATGTTTATACCAAATTTCATCAAAATTGGATGATTTTTACGAGAGTTACACCACACCACACCAGTTTCGAACTATTGGTGTTTTTGGGGTCTGGGGACCTCAAAACTAAAAGTTATCCTGGTCCCAGGCCTAGTTCTTACCATGCCGACTATGGTAATAGCTTCTTCCCTATAGGGGAAATTCGCTAAAAAGTGAAAATTTTGTCTTAAGTACATCATAATTCGGTCCTGAAAGGGTTAACACAACTAAATCTAGAATTCTACAGCATCGCGATTATAATGTTTAATGCTTATTGCACACCTCTGATTATGCATATTTGCAAAATCTCATTAACATTGAACATAAAGGTTATGAAATATGCGTAAAAATATTTTGTTTTAATGTATTGTTTTTGTTGTTAAACTTTTGAGTTGGTTTTATAATTTTTTGACAGAATTTTGTAAATTAAATTATCCAAACTTTTAGAAAATTACCATCTATTTTGGTGAACTTCCCCACTGTTTTTGAGCTACTGGTAAAAAACTAAACGACCTCCCAATTTTGCAATCAAGTCTTATAAAAGTATAAAAAAGTATAATTAGTGCAAGGCTTTGTATATCTGGAGATTTAATTGTAGAAAAAAAACAGTTACAGATGCCCAAATTTAAAATAAAATCCCTTTATTTCTGAAAAATAAATTGCAATATTTGCTCTAGCAATGTATGACATGTAATTGATAAATTAAACATTAGGTCTCAAGATAAAAACCAAATAGATATATAACAGACCTTCTTTCCAGGTTGTGATGAAGAAAAATGGCCATACAGGGATGCCATCAAGGCAGCAGAGCAAATGGGAGCCATTGTGGAAAACAGGGTAGGTTCAACTACATTTGATGTAACACACATAACACCAAATGTGTTATTCCATTTGACGTAACATACAGAGTGTGCTTTAAATGAGCCCCCCCCTACTTTTTTATACATTTCTTAAGATTTAGACTTTGGACCACCACGATCATTGTTGCTCAACTTATGTTTCGTTTTGACTTATTTCATATTTTTGGCCGCCATCTTGGATCCGCCATTTTGGATTAGATTTTTTTTCTTTTCAAGTGTAAAGGTGTAGTTGTGACCCATCCACTACTTTTTACGGTTAACACAATGCCGCAATCCATTATTTGAAAATCATTGTTCGTTCTCATGGTATTAGTGGTTTAACAAAAATTAATTTTGAAGAGAATTTTAAATTCACCAACTTTATAAAACATGCCCATTTTCTCGTAATTACAACAAGTATCATTGTTCAGTGGCATTTTCTTGGTTCTGAAAAAATTAAAATCATCGGCCACCATCTTCTTAAACAGGATTCGACTATAAAAAAAATTATTAAACAAACGATTAGTAGAACTTTAGTTTTTCCACTAATGGAAACAAAAGTCAGGATATTCTCATTCATCTCACTCATTGAATTGTTTGTTTACATTAGTAATTAATATTAACATTGCATTGATATATATATTAATCACAGCAGGTAATAAAAACAGCTGGAAACAATGTAAATCTCACGTTCAGTATTAAAACTATTTTTCCACAAGATAGTATGAAAATTAAATGGTATCTGGGGTGAAGCATTGAGGTGAGAGGCAGATAACAATACACTTTTAAATGTGTTATTTGGGCATGTTATTTAAGTTCATACAAGATTTCAGCTTAACACGTTCAGTGCGGCGCGCCAGATTTCCGGCGGATGCTTAACAAGGAAACAAATGCAATTATCTTGAATTAACGTATTAACACAGTCAATGCGTTAAACTGGCCAGTAGTTTTTACTTGATGAAGCCACAAACATTGACATTTATAATTCTAGTAGGTTAATTTAGAAAAAGAACTTATAATTTTAACCTGTGTTATTATCTGATCAATTAAATATACATAATACATAATCTCAAAAGTGATTAACAAGTGAAATAAGATGTCCATGTTTCAGGATGTTAATGAGACAGCATTTGACCGTAAGAACTTGGTGTTTTCCACTCCAGCGTACATGTATGGAATAGCACAGTTTCATGAAGTGGATGATGGCATTGGGGGAATGATCAAATACATTCTTTTAACTCTGAAAGATGGTCAGTGATTTAACTCAGAGCTGTGAAAACGTAAGACTGAATTCACTAAAACATCTGAAAATGACTAAGGTACCGAAATATTTCATCAGATGTGTCCAGATTATGTGAAAGTGTTTTGTTAAATGTCAATATTATTGATAAAATATAGTTTATATTTGAATAAAAATTGATTTATAATGTTCATAATAGTTTATAACCCTTTGCTACCTCATTGTTAAACAAAATTGTGGTTGTTTTGAGCACAGCACTTATCTATTTGCCCCTTTAATATATTGGAGATAGAGCACTTTTAGACTTACACTATTTGATCCTACTGAATAAAAAGACATAAAGATCATATTTCTCCTTTATGTTCATTCTTCCTAGAGGCTTTCTGTTTCATAGCTTTAAATTACTTAGCAGCGAATTTCCTACGTAAAGGTAAGCTATTAGCATGACCCGCACGATGAAACCACCACAGAAATTCCTAATGTGACCCCCTGAATACTTTTTGGGGGTCGCTAAGAATTGTAAGAATGATATATATATATATATATATGTGTGTGTATGTGTGTGTGTGTGTGTGTGTGTGTGTGTGTGTTTGCACTCTAGCGGTCACATTTATTGTCCAATTTACATCAAATTTGGTTGAGATATTCTTTTCTACAATAAGTTTGACAAGTTCATTGGGCAAAACATTCGGAAAACTTTAACCCCCTTCTTTGGGAGGGTTAAAAATTCAAATTTGGTGTTTTTGTCCCAAAAAGGATAGAAATATTGCATACTAAATAGTAGAACGTAAAAAGCCAAAGATTTACATCCCATAATTTGATATGCTATAATTATAAGAGGAGTCCTAAGAGAGTTTATAGCACAAATATTTACCAAGTTTTTACAGAAAATATTTAAATTGACTAAACACATTACATTGTCTTACAGGGATATTACAGTGAAATGGCTGCTTTTCATATCTTGAGTACAGTGGACGCTCTTTTAACCGGCATGTTTGGGACCACGGCCATGCCGGATAATAGAACATGTATTGCTTTTAAATGGAAATTGAAGATAATTAACTCCATACAAAACACAAATGAATGAAAAATATATTTTCTTGTGAAGTAAAATACAGAATACAAATACTGTAGGTTTAAACACTGAACATGGCGTGCACAGTCCAGTGCACTGGTGGCTAATGTCGGTAGAGGTCCGTGAACGCCCGAACTTAACCAGAAAAACCTTAACCTAGAGTGGCTCAGCTGATACCAGTTAGTAGAATGTGTCGGTTCTCAGAATGCCAGATAAAAGAGCATCTCACCCCCAATACCCCAATATCTATTTTCACTCCTGATTGGACCGCTAACCTTATAATGCACAACGTTAGCCCAACATTAAAGATAAATATATCCAAGAGCATAAGAACAGCAAAAAACCTTTTTCACTTAAAAAAAAAAAAAATGGCACAAGTGTTTGTTTAAACCCATTGTTTGATATTTTTAAAGTTGGTAATGCAGAAATTCTCTTCTCTCACGTCACTGTGTTGCGCACGTACTTGTTTTTCTTATAAAAATATTTCTTTAATTTTTTTTTATTGTTTTAAATTTATGTTTATGATCAATAATGATAATAATTGCGTAAATCATAATGGAAAATTCTGAAATATCTAAAAACGTACCATGAAATAAAATAAAATTTAAAGGAATTATATTTTTAAACCTAATTTGTTTAACACTTTTAGTGCTAACATCTAAGTAACCAGATGTTTTTAAAACATCCATATAGTGGAAACTTCCTGTTAACTGGACGTGTAGTAACAGTTGTACTAACTGGTTACCTGTTCTCCGCTCATAAATCTCACAGGCATAGGATCAGATGTTATGAAATGTTTACATTATTATCAGCTGACTTCCTAAATAAAATAAAGTCATCAAATTAACATTTTAACCCTGAAAGCTTAACAAATCCCTAAATGTAAATATTTTACACCACACTACGCTGTAATCTCCTGTTTTCGGAACGTCATTTGAATACCGAAAGTAGAGTTTTTCCACTCAAGGGCCGAATGTCAGCTGAACTATTTAGCCAGTGTTGCCAACTTGTTTTTAAGCGTCCACGACGTTACCGGGTTAAACTTGCATACTATTTTGTGTTCTTTGGTTGAAACACTGAAAAAATAACAACACAATTCAAAACATTGTAACGTCGAAGTTTTGTTTATTAGTTAACTGTTTTTAGTCCGAGATTGCATGAGGCCACTTCTGTTTTATGACCGATCACATTTAACCCACATTTAATAATTGTAGTATGGTAAAAAATAGCGTTCGCACCTCTGCCGAAAGGGTTTTGCATAGCCCTCGAACGATTCAAGAAAAAATCAAGAAAAAAAAAAGAAATTCTTTCCAAGAATAAAGTCATTGCAACAACTGAAAGGATTCTCGGATATTTTGAATTAATTTAAAAACACGGGAGCATTGATATATCAATAATTAATTATTGTAATACCAAAAATGGTTTTTGTTTTTTACTAAAAAATTGCTACTATCAGTCACAATTTTAAAATATACCTCACAGAAAATACCTGGCATTTGTGGATGGAAGCTGTTATTTCTCACCTAGCACTAAAAGGGTTAACTGAATCGCTGTATCACTGTGTGAGACGCTGACACAACTATACGCTAGGCCTAATAAATTGACAGTTGGGCTGTAGCCAATAGCATGGCTGTACGCTGTCACTGTTGCCATTTTGCCATAGAAAGATATCACTTGAATGTTATTCCATCAGCTGGTGTGGAGTTTTGGCAATGCAGCATGTCTACTATTGGCTGATTTCAGTTGATAGCCCGGTAAACCACGTCCTCAACTGGCAATTTATATGGCCGCTATTATAGGGTGTATTTTAAGGTGAATATGAATAAATCTATAACAAATTTCTTCTTGTGAACCTCTGTTATCATAATTGGGACGGTAAGACAAATACCCCTGTCGCAGCAAACCTGCGTCCTCAGTGAATTTCCATTGCAAAATATTTGTCTTAATACCACATAAAGCCACATACCAAGTTTCATAAAAATATATTCACATATAAGCGATTTTAATTATTACCTATAAGAATAACATTGGTAATGAGTACGTAGGTTTGCTGAAACAAGGAACATAAACAATTGGTTTTTATGCAAATATAAATGTAATTTAACTAGGCGATGCCACATACCAAGTTTCATCAATATTCAATCATAAATAAGCACCATATAACAATTTAGTTATTCTCCATAAGAATAACATGGGGCTGAGTAAGCAGGTTTGCTGCAACAAGGAACAAAAAAATGGGTTTTTATGCAATTATCAATATAACTCATACCAAGCTTTATTAATTTATGTTCATAATTAAGGGAGTCATTACATTTTACTTATTCCCCATAAGAATAACATGGGGGCTGTGAACGCAGGTTTGCTGCTACGGGAATAATCAACAAAAAATCAATTTTTTGTGCAAATATCAATATACCAGTACTACATGAAGCCACATAACAAGTTTCATCAACATACATTCATAAATAATCGAGATATCAAATTTTATTTATTCTCCATAAGGATAACATTGGACAACGTACTGTGTTTTAGCACTTAGAATATCTCAGCAACGGTTGGGCGTAGAATTACAATTTAAACACCAAAATGATCGTTTTGTGGAACTGAACAGGTTGATAAAAGCAAATGTGAAGTTTACATTAAAATAAACTGAGGAAGAGCCGAAAACCTTTTTCCCATAAGATTAACATTGGAGATTTTATGAGTAGGTTTTTTGGATTTTCTCCGCAACCACTTAACCTAGGTTAATAATTCAAAATACTATATTATTTGTTTTTTTAAGCTCTATAACATGGTCAAACCCAAAAATAAGTTCTTCAAAAATTGTAGGGAGAAAAATGCAAAAAACTGATTTTTGAACAATTTAAAACCCCCATAAACCCCCTTCCCGTGATCCGATTTTTCTGGTTTTCGAACTTAAAGTCATGAACACATATATAAATATATACATATATATAAATTTGAACGAATAGTTATTTTGTCATCTGGGGACCTTAAAACAAAAAATTATCATGGTCTCGGGCTTAAGTCTTACTATGAGACCTACGGTAATAGCTTCTTCCCTATAGGGGAGATTCGCTAAAACCCTAAGAAACGATAACATTTTACATTGACACTCTCATAAACACATTAGTCACACGTCCTTCCAAAAATTTGGTTTTTATTTTAATTTTTGTTTGTGCTAACATGTACTATGTACATTATTTCAATGTAATACCTTTTTAGCGAATTTCCCCTATAGGGAAGAAGCTACTACCGTAGTCGGCATGGTAAGACCTAGGCCCGGGACCATGATAACTTTTTGTTTTGAGGTCCCCAGATGCTAAAAAACACCATTCGTTCAAAACTGTATGTATATATATATATATATATATATATGTATATGGATGTGTCCGTGAGCTCGATAACTCTCGTAAAAATAGTCCGATTTTGACGGAATTTGGTATAAACGTGTAAAGCAGCATTTATGACTTCCAAGTTCGAAAACCAGACATATCGATGAAGGGGTATTTTGGGGGGGTTTTGTACCCCAAAAATGGGTTTTTTGAGTTTTTACATATAATTTTTGAAAAAGTCAAATTTTATTTTTTCTGTTGGAATCAGCGTAAAAAGACGCACGATTTGGTGTTTTGTTCATTGCTCTACGTGCTATGGTTACAGACATATTGAAAGTGCTAAACACAGTACGTTGTCCAATGTTATTCTTATGGAGAATAAGATAAATTGTATATCTCGCTTATTAGTGAATTTCCTTTGGAAAGTGAACTATTAGCATGACCCGCACGGAGAAACTTAAGCCCGGGACCACCATAGAAGTTCTTAACGTGACCCCCTGAACACGTTTTGGGGGGTCGTTCAAAATTGTATATATTTAAATATATATATATATATATACCGGGTGTCCCACGAAGAGGTTTAAACGTTTGATTTTATATTACGTGCCCATTCATGCACCAAACTTTTTTAAACTTTACACAGTTTACAAAGTAGGTTCTAAAAATAATCTGGACAAATTTCAGCTCCCTAACCTTAATAGAAACAAAATGGCGGCATATTGAAAAACGATACTTTAAAAACATTAAAAAAGGTGTTTTTGGTTTTATAAAATATTTTTATTGTTACATTCTAGGGCGATATGACTTTTAAATAAAAGAACTAGAACATAGCCTAATGGAAAACCTTAAAGTCCAAAATTATTCAAACTGTAACCCATCCACAGCAACACACTGATAACAGCGCGTAACAAATGATTCGTAAGCTCTTACAAAGAAACTCCGCGGTATCCGGAGAAGTTCCTCTTCTATTGATCGTTTTAGTTCCTCATCATTATTGAAGCTATGGGTATAAACTTGTTCCTTCAAATAACCCCATAAAAAAAAGTCACAAACAGTTAAATCAGGTGATCGGGGTGGCCAATCTAAAAAATCACTTCCACGACCAATCCAACGGCCATGAAGGTTGCCATTTAGTAATTGCTTGACAGGATTTGCAAAATGAGGTGGAGCACCATCTTGTTGAAAGATTGCTTGATTTGACGGTACATTCTGGTACCGTCAAATGGGGCAAGACCTGTTCATTTAAAACTCGTGCATACCTAATCCCAGTCATTGTATTGTCTGAAATGTCGTAAGATAACACGCCGTTACAACTGACACTCGCCCAAACAGTAATTCCTTTTGATTTAATTGGAGTCTCTTCAAGAATGTGGGGATTGACGGTATTATAATAATTACAATTATGCCTATTTACAACACCATTGCGGTAGAAAGTGGACTCGTCTGAGAAAATGATTTGAGTATGCCAATCAGGATCTGACTCATGGTATTCAATGATACGAGAACAAAATTCCACTCTCCTGTCCGGATCATCTTCAAGAAGTTGATGAACTAGGTGACTTTTGAAAAATTTAATTTTGTTTTTCTTAATAATTCTCTGTACAGAAGACTTCGGAACACCAGTTTCAAGTTCAACCTTCCTTAGTGATTTCGGTTTACCTGGAGAGCGGAGCATTGATGCGCACACCAGTTCTTCTCTTTCCTCATTAGATCGCCTAGAGTACTTTTTGACAACACTACCAGTTTCTAACAAAAGATTTTTCCACTTGGTTATTGTTGGATTACTAGGTGGTTCAATTCCTGGGTAGGCAACCTGAAATTGTCTAATTGCTTCAGTGACGTTGCCAAAAGCAATAGCCCACGCACAACACTTAACTTTTTGTTCAACGTTAAAAGCCATTTCTCGACTCCACTTTCAGTAAAACAGTACCGAAGAAAGTTAGGTTATGTTTTTATGGCTCAAGCGAAATTTTACAATCAATTAGCTGTTCTTCAACAATGAGCGTTAGAACCGCAACATAGTAAACAAATCAGATAATAAATCATGAAAGTAGTTTTTATAGGAAGCAAATTGGTAAATTTTTCAATATGCCGCCATTTTGTTTCTATTAAGGTTAGGGAGCTGAAATTTTTCCAGAATATTTTTAGAACCTACTTTGTAAACTGTGTAAAGTTTAAAAAAGTTCGGTGCATGAATGGGCACGTAATATAAAATCAAACGTTTAAACCTCTTCGTGGGACACCCGGTATATATATATGTGTGTGTGTGTGTGTTTTAACTCTTAGCGGTCACATTTTTTGTCCGATTTACTTCAAATTTAGTAGGGACGTTCCTTTCTGTAATCAGTTGGACAAGTTCTATGGGCAAAACAATCGGAAAACTCTAAACCCCTTTTTTGGGGATTAATCTTTCAAATTTCGAGTTTTTGGGCCCAAAAAGGGTCAGAAAAGTCCCGTATGTAACATTAATGCATTTAAAAATATGGGAATTAATGAGGCGAAAGTTTTAAGCCCTCTCTCGTCATTCTAGATACATATTTACTGGGTTATTAAAGAAAATGTGTTTCGAATAACACAGTACGTTGTCTTATAGGGGTTTTACACTAGAAAAGCCTGTTATTCCTTTGTTAGAGTACTTTTATCATCCCCAGCAACCTCACGCCTACTTTCAAGCCTGTCTGGACCTTTTCCTAACATTATAATGCGCAAAATTGTATTCCCAGCTTTGCAGGTAAATGAAACCAGGAGCATCAGAACAGCCAAAAAATTGCTGTTTTCAGATTTTAATAGAAATTTGAATAAATGTATGTTTTTCCACTGATTTTGGGTTTTAAAAGTTTTTAAGTGAAAATTCACTTCCCTCACGTCAGCGTGCTGCGTGCGAACACGTTTATCAACTTATCCTGATAAAACTTGGTATATTGCTTCATATCATTGAGGTCTACTGATATTTGCACTAAAAACATTTTTTGGCCGATAGTTCCCGTACCAGCAAAGCTGCGTACTCAGCTCCCGTGTTATTCTTATGGAGAATAAGTAACGTGTTATCTGCCTTAATTATGAACATAAATTAATAAAATTTGGCAAGTGGCTTTACCTGCTTGAGTTATATTGATATTTGTATAAAACCCCATTTTGTGCGTTCCTTGCTTCAGCAACCCTGCATACTCAGCCGCCATGTTATTCTTATAGAGAATAATTAAAATATCATAAATCTTTTATTTATGAATGTATATTGATGGAACTTGTTATGTGGCTTTATGTGGTATACATATATATGCATTGGAAATTCGCTGAGTACGCAGGTTTGCTGCTACGGGGGTATTATTAATAAGTTTGATATCCTAGCTAGGTGCCAAGCTTTTGGTTCACAGCATCCATTTGAAATATCCTGGTTTTTTTTGTTAGTTTTAGTGAATTTCCCCTACAGGAAAGAAGCTATTACCGTAGTCGGCATGGTAAGACCTAGGCCCGGGACCATGTTAACTTTTCGTTTTGAGGTCCCCAGACCCCAAAACACCATTCGTTCGAAACTGTATGTATAACTGTCGTAAAAATGATCTGATTTTGATGAAATTTTGTATAAGCCTATAACGCAACATTTATGACTTTAAGTTTGAAAACTAGCCAGATCCCTCCGAAGGGATATTTTGGAGGGTTTTGTACCCAAAAAATGGCTTTTTTAAATTTTTTATTCATAGTTTTTGAAATAGTCAAATTTTAGTTTTAACCAATGGATTCAGCTTAAAAAAATACACAATTTGGTATTTTGATCATTCCTCTACGTCAATTGGTTACCGAGATATTGAAAGTGCCAAACACAGTACGTTGTCTATGGAGGATAAGACAAATTTTATATCTCACTTATTTATGAACGTATACTGACCAAACTTGGTACTTGGCTTCATTTGGTTGTGATCTATTGATATTTGCTCAAAAAACAACTTTTTGCCAAAGGCTCCCGTGGCAGCAAACCCGCGTACTCAACCCCCCTGTTATTCTTATGGAGAATAATTAAATGTTATGTCTTCCTTAATTGTGAACATAAATAAATAAAAACTGGTAAATGACTTCACCTAGTTGAGTTATATTGATATTAGCATAAAAATCTATTTTTTGTGTTCCTTGTTGCAGCAAACCTACATACTCAGCCCCAATGTTATTCCCATGGAGAATAATTACTATTGTATATATCGCTTATTTGTGAATATATTTTTATGAAACTTGGTAACTGGCTTTATGTAGTATTAAGACATTTATATATCTCTATTAGAAATTCGCTGAGTATGCAGGTTTGCTGCAACGGGGGTATTCTTTTTGGAAAGGGGGCACTGTTTGATACGCTGTCTATTTGGCTTCTGATTATCTAGGCAGCATGCCTCTCAGTATTGTTACTTCCCTGGCCAGATTGCCAAGACATTCGGACGAGACTGCCAGTTGACTGTGTTGGTGTTTTAGTAAATTAATACTTTTAGGGGTTGTAAGAAAAAAATAAAATTATATAACAGTTTTATTTACATATTAACAGAATAACACAAGTGTTATATAACTTAAGTCTAGGATAATATTTTTGTTACTTCCAATAGCATTTCAAAATTGCAACAATCTTGATGAAACTGAATACATTTGATTTGAACAGACAAGTAAAATATGTTGACTTTTGAATATTGAAACAATAATATATAAACAGAAACAGAAGAAGGCTTATTACAATATCGCAATTTAGATTTTTGAACTTTGTAACTTATTTTTAAGATTAAGTATACCTTATATTTATATTATACTGTGAGATTGCAGATTCAATTACAATTATTTGGCTTCCCGATCGATAGTTATTTCAAAATTAACAAAACTGTTTTAGGATATCGTCTAGCCATTAATGAGATAAAATATTTTAAAAGAGAGAAAATGTTTTTTTTTGTTGCAATTTGACCTGGTTAAAGATCAAACCAAATATAATGCAATAATTCATTGTAATACTTTGTTTTCTCTTCAAAATACTGCAAGTACACATAAGCAGCAAACAACATATTGAGGCTGCTTGAAGCTCTATACTTCGCCCATAACTCAGGTCATATAGGATGTTTGACAGCTTTGTTGGATGGTAAATGCATTTTCGTTATTTTAAAACCAACAAAACTGTTGTAACAGTGTTTGATTTTCTTATATATACCTGGTGCATGAAACATGTGAATTCAATTAATTTTACTGCTAGCATGTAATGTAATAATTAATGGCTCCCTTAAAAGCTCCTTATGTAAAATCATGTATACAACCTTTTATAGGCTGTCACCCAGCCTATACGTAAAAGCTCTGAAGTATTTTTTACCTTTCATATTTTTATATAAAATATTTAATAGCAAATATAATATTTGTAATAAAAAGTATAAGTAACTTCTATTTATTGCTAAACGCCTTCAACAAATTAAATATTACAATGAAAATCATTGTAATTATGCATTTTAAATAGGCATTACTATTTATTAATACAGATTTTTGAATTCAATTAGTGCAATGTCACTCTCCAGAATGAAAAACTATTATCAGTTCATATTATATCCCAGATCAGCGGTAGCCTCTTTAAAAACTTACGATTTTAAGTTCTTATATTTTTCTTAGAATAATAACATTCAATCTATAGTGGAAAGAATGGGTAGGCACATTCGGAGCAAAAATTACCAGTCTCTTAAATTACTTAATTTAAAAATGTGACTGATCTTACCAAAAACAATATTATTTTATTTTCAGATATAAAATGTAGCCTGTACATGACACTTATTTGCACAATATACTTTACTTCCAGTTTATCCATTCTGATATATACTTCTTATAAAACAGGTACAATTTCAACATCACAGAATCAACCTGTTATGGTTGATGCAAATACTTTTCAATCGACCAACCTCGTTGAATTCAAGATCCTTTATAAGTTATTCTGCGCCTCAACTCAGAGCTAACAGAGGCTCATACATCTCTTTTGGCGATGACAAAACTTTCTGTTTTTTCGAGATCTCTTTTGTCTGCTCATAAGTTTTGAATTTCTCGAGTTTTAATTTAGTCTTGGACAGTTTTTTTTGTGGCTTTTCTTCAGCATCGGCGATTTGTAGCTGTTCAAAAATGTTTCTCGGAGCAGAACCGTGAGACCTGGAATTGGAATGGTACTCGCTGTTTGTAGCATTGGGATTTACATAAACAACATAAAACTCAGAGTAGGATGACTTTGTTGGGGTGCTAATATCTGCAAAATCTTTAAAATTAGCAAAGAAGTCACCACCTTGTCTGAACGACGGTAGGGGATTGGCCGGGTAGTAGGAAGGACGTCCATGGCCATTGTTGTAGTAGTTGTTGTAGATGTCGTCGTTGAGCAATTCATCGTTCTCTCCGGGGTAGTAAGTTCCTCCTCGCAGGACTCCAAAGTTCCCGGAGCCGAGGACATTGGCGCTTCTCTCACTCTCGGCTGTGGCGTGAGGGAAGGAATAGTCTCTGAAGGATCCGGACCCGTAGCCGAAGTTGTCGTGAGGTTTGTAGGCCTGCCTTGGATTAAAGGTTTGCTCCTGGTAGAAGGGAGGGCGAGAATGTCCAAGGGGGGGAAACAAGGGAGAGAAGGAGGGGAAAAAGTGTTGGCTGTCTGCGACTGGTCCCTCCTCTGCCTCTGCCTCTGCCTGATCCTCAGACCCAGGGTCTGCGTCTGTCTCACTGGCCTCTGCGAGCATGTCTAGTGGAGCTGTTGCGTTGGTAGACCGCTTGCTTCTCTCTGCATCAGCCTCTGGGGCAAACAGCAGCTGAAAATGTCCGTGAAATGTAGTATATCCGACATGATACAGGCCTCAGAAATAAGTTCAATTTTTCTATCATCTCCTTCCAGATTTTAGTTGAGGACTATCAATGATTCAAAATAATACACTGCTCACATGAGATTTTGAGTTATTAGGCTTGACATCCAGATCTATCAGTTCGTTGGTCTCTTCCACTACACTATTAGTAATAGCCATTTTATAATAAAAATTAATACAAAATTTACATGTGTATTTAAATAAATACTTGTTTTTCATACATAGTATATATCCGTAGAGTTAACCTCCAACATTGACATAATATTTCACTACTGGCTACCGGTACTACATTTTATTTGTTGTGTTCTCACCTAATTAGATATCTAAATCCGCCAGGTGACACACTCATAGAGGTCCCTAATCCACTGTGATGATGTATTCAAAATGACAGACCAGAAAAATTACAGTATTTGGTTTAAAAGTAAACCAAACGCATACCTGTGGCTAGATTTCAGTTTTTAAGGTAACATTTTAAAGAAAATACCTATTCAACTTTTACTGTTAAGTCTATCTGTTCAAATGTTTAACGATTTCCCTGCAGAAAATATGCTTTTAGGGGCCATACACATATTACGTAACGCACTTAAGGGGGGGGAGGGGGTATGGCGTAGCGTTATACATCCTTATGTGGGGGAGGGGGGGTTTGGATGAACGTTACGTAACTCACTCATATTAACCTGTTAAGAGCTGGTGAACTCCAGTATCTATTGGTACTGTTATAAATCTTTCAAAATTAAAAAATAATCAAATTTATATCTAAATCAAGGTTACAGTTAGTTATATAAAATATACTTGCGTCATACTATTTTAATAACAGTTAAACTAAATATAAATACATAACGATTTTGAGTAAGTACTGTATTGCTTGACACCTATGTTTTGTGTTGTTTTAGATTGTAATATTATGACTTGATACAGTACTGCGCAATGCCATCCACACTGGTTGTGCATTTAGTTTTTTAGTTGCTTTGTATTTGTATTAGTCATAAATTAAATTTGTTACGTATTAGCTGATATAGTTTATTTTGTTAATTATAATTTAACAGTCTTGTTTGTTTGCATAAATTTTGCTTTGAAATAAGTTATTAAACAATTTTGTTCAAATAAATTCATTTAAAGATTAATGATTCATTGAAATCCATATACCAAATTGCTAATAAAACAATGCTTAAAAGGATTAAGCTGTTATAAAGCTTACTACGATTGAGTTTCATAACACATTGGGAGGTGGGAGGGGTATGGTCAAGCGTTATGGTGCGTTACATAGGGGAGGTGGGTTACGTAATATTACTATGGCCCCTTACTGTATTCATCAGTAAGTCTCGGGCCCGTAATCATAATAACTTTTGTTTAAATCTCCCTAGCTGCAATAAACTCCGGGTGTTGTAATTTGTATATGTATAATTAATTATGTTTATGGAAAATTTATTCATGTATATCATTTTTTATACTTGACCGTTCACACTACCTTTTAAAGGAACCCTCCAATTTTGATTAAATTTGGTACAAACGTGTTGGATAGTATCTATTTTAAGTACAGGTTACCATGAGTTCAAACACTAGAGAGATTGGAACATAGAAAGAGGATACATAAGTATGAATAAATGCTACCTGGGCAGAGGGTGCTTCATTCTCCACAGGTACTTGGGTCTCGTGCATTTGGATATCTGAAACAGAATAAGTCTTGTTAAATATTGTGGGAAAGAAATGGAGTTAGTGGTGTGGGAGCGGCTTCCCCTCCACTCCAGCATTACTGAAACGAGAAGGTAACTAATCACAGACCTTGCATTAGTGATGTAAAATACCCGGGTATTTAAAACTTGGGGTAATTTCCCTGGGTATTTATTTGGGTAAATACCCAAAATTCATAAATACCCTGGTATTTTGGATATTTATGATATTTTATGTAAAAACGCCATTGTAATTTATACCTACACTTACTGCCCTTGTTATTATCAATGTGCAATATTTACTGATTACATTTATTAATTATTTTACAATAAATAAATAATAACACAGACATTTTTGTAAAAAGACCTGTCAAGCTTACAAACTACACCACTGCCAAACTATGAAGGAACTAGTTAAGTAGAAGACATTCTATACAAATTTAAAAATATACCATGATATTATTGGACAAAAACCAAACAAAATCACAATGTAATTGAATTTCAATTATTTTATTCCAAAATTTTAAATTCATTTAACACTCCAAAAGACCATTAAAGTAGTAAATACCCAGTCCTGGGTATTTATCTCGATCTTATTCAGAAGTTAAATGTGTGTGATAACCATGTTATACTCTTCAAAACAGTTTTTATGATCATTTTATAATCCTTGCAGGATGGGAATTTCAATGAACCTAGTAAAAATCCCGTAAATATTATAAATATCATAAATACCCACATTTTGGGTATTTACTGGGGGCTTGGGGTAAATACCCATTTTTATTTACCTACCCCCTGGGTATTTACCCGGCCCACATCACAGACCTTGCATACTTTCTACTGAGTAAAGCAATTATTTTCCTTAAATATAATGTTCCATTACAGCTGTTAATTATGCATGATTATGTTTCGTTGGATGGTAGAATTTTATTTGTCTTACAGAAGTAATTTTGATGTTCAGGCATGTTATCTAACCCCTGATGAAAAATTCAAAACTGTACACTTTTAGTGAATTTCCCCTATAGGGAAGAAGCTATTAACATAGGTAGCATGGTAGGACTTAAGCCCGAGACCATAATAACTTTTTGTTTTGAGGTCCCCAGATGCCAAAACACTATTCGTTCAAATTTATATATATTTTACTTATATAAAGCTTCACTGACATAAACTATGAGGCACTTCCCGAAATCAAACCCCCTCGTCCCCATTCTTGAATTAAAGCTCTTGACGAGAAACTCTCAGATAAATTGCATAAAGATAACATTTTTGTGTTTTGGAGACACTTTTTGGGAGGGGAAAATTCTAATTTTTCAATTTTTCCACTTGAGCGCGTTTTGTAAGGAAATGATAAGAGATGGCAAAAAATGTTAAATACAAAAGATGTAGAAAATTTAACTCTCAATTTTGTGGTTAATATATTAAATATAGAGTATAGGTATTTTAAATAGAATAGCTCAGTAAGACTTGCACTATCTCAGTAACCAACTGACATAGAGCAATGATCAAAATACCAAATTGTTTGTTTTAAGCTGAATTCAAGGTAAAAATAAAAATTTGATTTAAATCAAAATTACATGTGAAAACCACAAAAAAAAATTTTTGGGGTACAAAACCCTTCCCGAACCCCCCTTTGGATGGTGCGATTCGTCTGGTTTTCGAACTCGTTCAAATAAATGTTACTTTACACATTTTTATCAAATTTCATTAAGATCAGAAATTTTTTAAAAGAGTTATCTTGCTTATGGACACACATATATACAATATAACATACAGTGTGGACATATAGTATACAGTTTGTATACGGTTACAGTATATATATATATATATATATATATATATATATATATATATATATATATATATATATATATATATATATATATATATATATATATATATAATGTGTGTGTTTGTAAGCACGATAACTCTCGTGCTTATATATATATATATATATATATACAAATTTGAACGAATGGTGTTTTTGGCATCTGGAGACCACAAAACAAAAAGTTATCATGGTCTCTGGCTTGAAGTCTTACCATGAGAGCTACGGTAATAGCTTCTTCCCTATAGGGGAAATTCGCTAAAACACAAAAATAAGCAAAAGCTTGATGAGCTGATCAGCTGTCTAGAGAAAATCACAGTCAGGATTATGATCAGCTGTTTGTTGTAAACAAAACATACTATAAATCCACCAAAATGATTTGTAGACTTTGTATCATTTAACAAACTTAAAAGGAGAAAATTATAAATCTGACAATTATGGGGAGTATCGGAATGTTTTAGCTTCAAATTGGAACAAATTCCATGACTAAACGTTGCCTGGTTTTCTCAAACTAAGGCCGAGTTCCTGGTCAAAATACCTCCCATATGAATAACATGGAGAAATTTTTAGGACTTTATACTTTATATCATTAAACAAACTGAAAGGGAGAAAATTATAAATCTGATAATTTTGGGGCGTATTGGAATGTTTGAGCTTCAAATTGGAACAAACTCCATAACTACATGTTGCCTGGTTTTCTCAAACTAAGGCCGAGTTTCTCAAAATCCTAGGTAAAAAGTTTCCTATTTGATTAACATGGAGAAAGTTTAGGACTTCATACTTCTTATCATATAACGAGTTTAAAGGGAGAATATCAACAATCTCACAATGTTTGGGAGTATTGGAATGTTAAAGCTTCAGATTGGTACAAATTCCATAACCACACGTTGCCTGGTATTCTCAAACTAAGGCCGAGTTCCTTTAAAAATATTCTCCCATTTAAATAACATGGAATAATTGTTCAAATGTCATTATTTTAAAAACTAAAGCGGTAGTTTTGTATTTCACATTTTTGTGTTAATCTGCAGTGGAAAAGCTTTCTAATGACATATCGATTGTCCAAATTGGTTGAAAAATAACGACGTAGTGGGCCGAAAACGAAATTCCTTAGCTAATTAATATATAAGATGTAATATATCACTTATTTATGAATGTATTTTGTGAAACTTGGTAAGTGGCTTTGTGTAGTGGTGAGACACATACATTGGCATTGGAAATTTGCTGAGTTGAGGTTTGCTGCGACGGGGGTATTTAGCGAATTTCCCCTATAGGGAAGAAGCTATTACCGTAGGTCTCATGGTAAGACTTAAGCCCGAGACCATGATAACTTTTTGTTTTGAGGTCCCCAGATGCCAAAAATACTATTCGTTCAAATTTATATATATGTATATATATATATTATATATATATATATATATATATATATATATATATATATATATATATATATATGTATGTGTGTGTCCGTTAACACGATAACTTGAGTAAAAAACATCCGATTTTGATGAAATTTGGCTCAAACGTGTAAAATGACATTCATGACTTTAAGTTCGAAAACCAGAAAAATCGGACCATGGGAAGGGGGGTTTATGGGGGTTTTAAATTTTCCAAAAATCAGTTTTTTGCATTTTTCACACAAAAATTTCTAAAAAAAATAATTTTGGTTTTGACCATGTTATAGAGCTTAAAAAACAAATAATATGGTATTTTGAATTATTAACCTAGGTTAAGTGGTTGCGGAGAAAATCCAAAAAACCTACTCATAAAATCTCCCATGTTAATCTTATGGGAAAAATGTTTTTGGCTTTTCCTCAGTTTATTTTAATGTAAACTTCACATTTGCTTTTACCAATCTGTTCATTTCCACAAAACAATCATTTTGGTGTTTAAATTGTTATTCTACGCCCAACCGTTGCAGAGATATTCAAAGTGCTAAACACAGTACGTTGTCCAATGTTATCCTTATGGTGAATAAATAAAATTTGATATCTCGATTATTTATGAATGTATGTTGTTGAAATTTGGTATGTGGCTTCACGTAGTACTGGTATATTGATATTTGCACAAAAAATTGAGTTTTCGTTGATTATTCCCGTAGCAGCAAACCTGCGTACTCAGCCCCATGTTATTCTTATGGAGAATAAGTAAAATGTAATGACTTCCTTAATTATGGACATAAATTAATAAAACTTGGTATGTAGCTTCACTTGGTTGAGTTATATTGATAATTATATAAAAACTCATTTTTTTGTTCCTCGTTGCAGCAAACCTGCTTTCTCAGCCCCG
This sequence comes from Allygus modestus, assembly GCA_963675035.1. Lineage (NCBI taxonomy): Eukaryota > Metazoa > Arthropoda > Insecta > Hemiptera > Cicadellidae > Allygus > Allygus modestus. The sequence continues at coordinate 351,051,590 of OY776111.1, read as the reverse complement.
TGCTATTCTTATGGAGAATAACTAGAATGTTATAAAGCGCTTATTTATGATTGAATATTGATGGAACTTGGTATGTGGCTTCTCCTAGTTAAATTCTATTTATATTTGCATAAAAAACAATTGTTTGTGTTTCTTGTTTCAGCAAACCTACGTACTCATTACTAATGTTATTCTTATGGAGAATAATTTAAATCGCTTATATGTGAATATATTTGTATGAAACTTGGTATGCGGCTTTATGTGGTATTAAGAAATATATTATGCATTAGACATTCGCTGAGTATGCAGGTTTGCTGCGACGGGGGTATTTTTATAACTAGGGTTTAGAATGTTCACCTGTACCGTACTTAAAAATAATAATCATACAATCATTTATTATCTCATGAAAAAGAAACTTGAGTAACTACAATGTTTGAATTAAATTCATTATATGGATTACTAAGTTGAAAATACAAACATATAGGTGACCTTGGAGAAAATACTTACACCAAAAGGACGTGACCACTCTACTACCACAGACAAAGGAATATGAATATGGATTCCTTTATCTGTGCTCCTACTTGACAAATGCTACCCAACAGGACAAGCCCAATTACAATGCAGCATAATTTAATTCACAATTTAGTAGTTGATAAGTTTGCTGATATTAGTAGTACTTCAAAATTCACATATGCAAAACTAAAATATGTTACGCTATGGAGCCAAAATAAATGTATTTGTTATTAATAACAATGCCCTAGCAAAACTGCATGCAAATCGGGAAAGAAATCTAGCTTAAAATATATCAGTAACAAGTTTGAACGAAATTGATTAATAAATAAGAGAGAAATAGTAATTTTTGTATTCCCCATAAGAATAACATTGAACAACGTACAGTACTGTGTTTACCGCAAAATGAAAATTTAAATTTTCTCCGCAACCAGTAATCGTAGAATACTAATTCAAAATACTAAATTATTTAGTTTTTTTAGCTCTTTTTAATGGTGAATAGTAATATTTTTTATATTTATGTTTTTTAATAAAAATAAAAAACAATTTTTGATATTTTAAGTCTTGTAATTTCTGAACCCGAATTTTTATAGAAATGCGGGTGGTGTCACTTTGTTGGAAAACTGAGGTTCTGCAAATGACTAAAGTTTAATCAAAATCGCTAGAGCCGTTTTTGAGAAATCTTGATTTTTCATGTTTTTTGACAGTTTTTGGTGGATAATTACCCTTAAAAATCAAAAATTCCAAAAAATAAAAAATACGCCTGGAGATATCGTTGATTAGCACATACATACCAAATTTAATAAAATTCGGACCATCGGTTAGGGCTCTAGCTCTGTACACATCCATACATGCAGATAGACAGACAGACAGACACACAATCATCACGTAAAAATCACTTTTTGGGTTCAGGGAGCACCAAAACGAATATTTCCATTAACAACTCAAATTTTAAAATTGTTACGAAAACAATACTTTCTCCATGTACAAGGGGGAGCAAGTAAAAAATAAGCCCTATTTTTATTTATTTGTTCACCCTAGGAAAAAGGTCCTGAAGTTTCGGTAAAGAGTTCGGAAACACCCAGTATTATCGTACTTTTAGCGAATTCCCCCTATAGGGAAGAAGCTATTACCGTAGATCTCGTGGTAAGACTTAAGCCCGAGACCATGACAAATTTTCATTTTGAGGTCCCCAGATGCCAAAAACACCATTCGTTCAAATTCATATACATATATATATATATATATGTCCGTAAGGACGATAACTCTCGCAAAAAAGGTCCGATCTTAATGAAATTTGGTAAAAATGTGTAAAGTAGCATTTATTTGAACGGGTTCGAAAACCAGACAAATCGCATCATTTGGGGGGTTTTGTACCCCAACAATTTTTTTTGGAGTTTCCACATGTAATTTTTATTTAAATCAAATTTGAATTTTTACCATTGAATTCAGCATAAAAAAACCAACAATTTGGTATTTTGATCATTGCTCTACGTCAATTGGTTACTGAGATTTGAAAGTGCTAAACACAGTGCGTTGTCTAATGTTATTCTTATGGAGAAAAAAAACTAATTGTATATCTCGCTTATTTATGAACATAAACTGACGAAATTTGGTGTATGGCTTCATCTGGTTGTGTTTTATTGTTATTTGCACAAAAAACAATTGTTCCCCTATGGTTCCCGAAGAAGCAAACCTAGGTACCTGGTTCCCATGTTATTCTTATGGAAAATAATTAAAGTGTTATATATTGCTTATTTATGAATTTATATGGATGAAAATTGGTATGTGACTTCACTAAGACGAATTCTATTGATATTTGCATAAAAAACCATTATTTTGTGTTCCGTGTTGCAGCAAACCTGCCTACTCAACCCCAATGTTATTCTTATGGAGAATAATTAATATTTTAAATATCGCTTGTTTGTGAATATATTTCTTATGAATCCTGTCACTTGTTTTAATGTGTTATGTTATATACTCATTGGAAATTCGTTGAGTATGCAGGTTTGCTGCGACGGGGATATTTTACTAATTAAGTGCTTGAACGTCCTAAGTTTCAATGTTTACATTTCAGAAGAAAGTAAACATAGAAACTGTAATGCGAACAGCTGTGAATTCTTCCTTTTGAAATCCTAGATTTGTATTACTTTCTTCCCTTATACATAGTATATGGAGAAAGCATTGTTTTCGTCAAAATTTTAGAATTTGAGTAAATAGTGGAAATATTCGTTTTGGTGCTCCACGAATCCAAAAAAGTGATTTTAACGTGATGTCTGTGTGTCTGTCTGTCTGTCTGTCTGTATGGATGTGTACAGAGCTAGAGCCCTAACCAATGGTCCTATTTTTATGAAATTTGGTATGTAGGGACTAATCCACGATATCTCCAGGCGTTTTTTCATTTTTTGGAATTTTTGATTTTTAAGGGTAATTATCTCCCAAAAACCGCCAAAAAACATGAAAAATCAAGATTTCCCAAAAACGGCTCTAACGATTTTGATTAAACTTTAGTCGTTTATAGGACTTTAGTTTTCCAACAAAATGACACCACCCGAATTTCTGTAAAAATTCGGATTCAGAAATTACAAGACTTAAAATATCAAAAATTCAGTTTTTTTAAATTTTTATAAAATAAAACATAAACATAAAAAATATTACTACTCACCATTAAAAAGAGCTAAAAAAAATAAATATTTTGAATTAGTATTCTACGATTACTGGTTGCGGAGAAAATTTAAATTTTCATTTTGCGGTAAACGCAATAACCGCAAACGTTGTCCAATGTTATCCTTATGGGGAATACAAAAATTACTATTTGTCTCTTATTTATTTATCAATTTCGTTCAAACGTGATATGCTTGTCAAGTTAGCATTGACCAACAGAGGAAATTCAAAATATGTTGCCCCTTAATAACCCTGAGGGGGGGAATAGGAGGCATTTGCCCTCTTAAAACCACGTGAGTGGCGATGGATTCTATAGTGCCTCCTAAACAGGGATTTGAGTGGATATTTTTGAAAACAACTTGTTTACAAGATTTTCTGTACATTCGACCGTGCTTTGTATTCTATATTTAGTAAATAATACCCTTGTCACAGCAAACCTGCGTACTCAGCGAATTTGCTATGCATAATGTATGTCTTAATACCACATAAAGCCGCATACCAAGTTTCATAAAATATATTCACATATAAGCGATTTTAATTATTCTCTATAAGAATAACATTGGTAATGAGTACGTAGGTTCGCTGAAACAAGGAACACAAACAATTGGTTTTTATGCAAATATAAATAGAATTTAACTAGGAGAAGCCACATACCAAGTTCCATCAATATTCAATCATAAATAAGCGCTTTATAGCATTCTAGTTTTTCTCCATAAGAATAACATGGGGGCTGATAAAGCAGGTTTGCTGCAACAAGGAACAAAAAATTTTTTTATATAATTATCAATATAACTCAACCAAGTGAAGCTATATACCAAGTTTTATTAATTCATGTTCATAATTAAGGGAGTCATTACATTTTACTTATTCTCCATAAGAATAACATGGGGCAGAGTACGCAGGTTTGCTGCTACAGGAATAATCAACAAAAAATGAATTTTTTGTGCAAATATCAATATACCAGTACTACGTGAAGCCACATACCAAATTTCATCAACATACATTCATAAATAATCAAGATATCAAATTTTATTTATTCACCATAAGGATAACATTGGACAACGTACTGTGTTTAGCACTTTGAATATCTCTGCAACGGTTGGGCGTAGGATCACAATTTAAACACCAAAATGATTGTTTTGTGGAAATGAACACATTGGTAAAAGCAAATGTGAAGTTTACATTAAAATAAACTGAGGAAATGCCAAAAACATTTTACCCCATAAGATTAACATGGGAGATTTTATGAGTAGGTTTTTTGGATTTTCTCCGCAACCACTTAACCGAGGTTAATGATTCAAAATACTATATTATTTGTTTTTTTAAGCTCTATAACATGGTCAAAACCAAAATTAAGTTTTTTAAACATTTTTGGGTGAAAAATGCAAAAAACTGATTTTTGGAAAATTTAAGACCCCTTAAACCCCCCCCCCCATGGTCCAATTTTTCTGGTTTTCGAACTTAAAGTCATGAATGTCATTTTACACGTTTGAGCCAAATTTCATCAAAATCGGACGTTTTTTACTCAAGTTATCGTGTTAACGGACACATGTGTATCATTTGTATCATGTGTATATATATATATATATATATATATATATATATATATATATACACATATATATAAATTTGAACGAAAAGTGTTTTTGGCATCTAGGGTCCTCAACAAAAAGTTATCATGGTCTCGGGCTTAAGTCTTACCATGAGACCTACGGTAATAGCTTCTTCCCTATAGGGGAAATTCGCTAAAAAGTAATTTATTCATTAAAGTTGGGCTAAAAGGGAGAAAGTATGTTTCAGTTTCCTGATACCGTTTATTTGGGTTCAGGCAGCACCAAAACGAATATTTCCACTAACAACTTTAACTCAAAAATTTTGACGAAACCAATACTTTTTCCATATACTATGTATAAGGGGAGAAAGTAAAAATTAGAAGCAAGAACAGCTGTTTCAAGCTAAATTCCCTTTCTAACCAACGAGGTAGAATAAATGTAAAGCTCTCGTCTCGTGTTAAAAAAGTGAGGCCTCACTGGAGGATATTTTTGTGAACAAACCATCTGGTCAAAGAGAAAGAGACTAACATAACTTGTGAAGGGAGCATTTGATTGGTTTAACATATTGTTGGAGGATATTTTTTTAAATAAAACATCTGGTCAAAGAGAAAGAAAAAATAACAAAACTTGTGAAGGGAGCATTTAATTAGTTAACATATTGTTGCCATGGAGACCAGAGGGTATAGAGGGTCAAAATGGCGGAGAGCATGTTGGCACAGTTTTTTACCCCAGACGAGACTTCTATAGAAATATTAGGTACCCAGTGTTTCTAACCCGTGCGAAAAACGGGTACACTTTCCCAGTACTACCATTGACTATAAATACTGAAGTAGACTTCTCATTGCCATTGTAAAATGTGTCCCTAGTTTTGTGTATGCCAGGATTGAAAGAGGTCGTAGTTTACACCTATCACCAACAGAGTATACTGCTGTCAACTATTACTTATACTCTCAAGGAGGGGATAATATAACAGTTGGTGTGTCAGGAAGCAAACATAAGTTGATTATCACTTGCTTTCTGTGGTGTAGATATTTTAAAAGTTAACGTAAATAACTAAAATAAAAAGTTGACAGCAGCACAATCTGTTGGTGACCCAATCAACCTACTTCAATTTTAAATTCTAGCATACACTAAAAGTGGGACAGCTGGGCCATATGGATGGGATGTCTCCTTCAGTATTTATAGTCAATGGTACTACCTTAAGACTGGTCTATACCAGTTTTGAAGCTGACATTGAGTACAGAAAATGAAGTTATCATTACATATGGTAAGTCTTTTGGCTGTCCATTATGACTAACTTCCCTTTCACCTTTGGTCCCTCCATTTGCAGCGGCTAGGGACAGAGTCTCCGGGTTTGGTCCCTCCTGCCAACCTGAGAATGAATGGTCCCTGGCTGTTGTACATGGATACCCTGTCAGTTGAGTTGACCTGTTGGAGGGCAAAATGAGGGTCCCCTGTTGAGAGCCTCATCCCAGCTGTCACAGGGGCACGGGAATTGGCCCTCTGAGGGGTCGATTTGGCTGCCGTCCCTTCCCACCCTTTCCTTTCCTGCTATATCCTATCTTTCCGGTAACCTTCGCAATATTCCCGCTTGTGGAAGAGGTGACTAGCAGCAAAGCTGGGGTTTCCTAATCCGCCAATAACAACAACAACAACAACAACAACGGGTACACTCTACTAGTTTATAATAATTCATTGACTGGTTTATATTAAATTTGTACTCTGAGGCAGGACCGGCGCCGGCGAGAGTCTTAGTAGTAGCTGTTCTCGCCGGCCCTGATCTGAGGGACCTTTACTAGCTTACTTGTTTACCATTGCCTCCTTTTAAGATCCCAAGTGCAAGAGCTTACCATAGCTCGGTGTTATATCTTATAACATCACATTTATTTGTTACTGTTCCTGCCGTTGCTCGGCGATGTCGACGAAAGTGATGGTGATAGTGGAGTTGTAGAGCGCGGCAGTGGCCTTTTACCGCCATTCTGCACGCCGCACGCACGACTGCCGCCGCCACCGTGGTCGCGTGCTTTCCCCGCGCGGCTTATGTGTTTGTAATGGCTCAATTTGCTCATGGTCACTGGAGCACTCTGCACTCCACGCCACCTACATCCAGGGCCGTATGTTATCGTCATTACACTAATACGAAGGTCGCACCGAGCGTGAGCGAAAGTGAGCAGGGAATTAAGAGGTAGACAACACGACTCGCTCTATCAATGTTTGCCACTTTCAATAATGACGATGAGACGTCTACTAGGGTAAAAAAATCAACGTTTGTTGCAAATGATTTTAAGCATAACATTTAAAGTGGTTTATTTGTTCTACCCACGAATAATAAAATATTTTTCATTAAAACCCGTGGTGCTGGCTATTGTCTAACGACAGGTGAGATAAAAACCTGTGTTGGGAAAGTAAAATCATAATAGAAATCAAATGAAATTTTACAACTGCAAGTTCAACTAACTCTCAACCTTGGTTTTAGGGTTGTTCGAGTGTTAAATTGGCATTAATGGTCTAGCTGTATCCAAATTCACCAACCCCAAAACAGGTAGAAAAACCAGGCCGTCAAGACATCCAAATTCACCAACTTTTGCCTGGTCCGGTTTCTGGGACCCCTGTTTATTAGCATGAATGCAACAATCCTTCCCTTCCTGTGTAATTTAATTTTGTGGTTTTCATGAATCCGCGTTTCTGTGTTTTTAGCCGAAAATGTTGGCTTTTTCGTTCATTTAAAAGAGTAAAATTATGCCAACGTAATATTATTATACCTATAACTAGTGTACCAAACATTGCCTCAGAAAAAGAAACAAACTAAATATTCCTTATCACAGTACTTCCTTCTTTAAAATCCATACATACTATAATGCAACAATATTATTTAATGCTCTACCTGATGTCCTTAAAACTGAATCGGATGACATTCAGTTTAAAAGAAAGCTTAAGTCCTTTTTGTTGGAAAAGTGTTTTTATTCCGTAGATGACTACATTAGTGGTAGATATGCTACTTCCTGATCTTACTTTTATGGTTCTTACATGGTTATTGTTATTGTATTCGTACCTTTGTGTGACGCAAGCCAATGCATGTAATTTTGTTTCTATGGCAATAAAGAATATTTTGATTTGATTTGATTTGAATTGTGTTAATTAAATTGATACTATTTTTGATGGCACCTTTTTAGCGAATTTCTCCTATAGTGCAAAAGCTATTACCGTAGTCGGCATGGTAATACCTAGGTCCGGGACCATGATAACTTTTCGTTTTGAGGTCCCCAGATACCAAAAACACCATTCGTTCGATACTGTATATATATATATATATATATATATATATATATATATATATATATATATCTCCGTGAGCTCAATAACTCTCGTAAAAATGATCCGATTTTGATGAAATTTGGTACAAACTTGTAAAGAAACTTTTATGACTTTAAGTTCGAAAACCAGATAGATCGACTAATCCAAAGGGGTATTTTGGGGGGGGGGGGTTGCACCCCAAAAATGGGTTTTTTGAAGTTTTACATGTAATATTTTAAAAAGTCGAAACTTAGTTATCACCATTGGATTCAGCTTTAAAAAACACATAATAGGGTTTTTTGATCATTTCTCTACGTCAATTGCTTACAGAGATGGAAAGTGCTAAATACAGAACGTTGTCCAATGTTGTTCTTATGGAGAATAAAACAAATTTTATATCTCACTTATTTATGAACGTATACTAACCAAATTTGGTATACGGCTTCATCTGGTTGTGGCTTATTGTTATTTGCACAAAAAATCAACTTTTACCACGAATTACCGCAGCAGCAAGCCTGCGTACTCAGCCCACATGTCATTCTTATACAGAATAAGTAAAATCGTATGTTTCCCTTAATTATGAACATAGATTAATAAAACTTGGTATGTTGCTTCGCCTAGTTGAGTTCTATAGATATTTGCATTAAATCTCATATTTTCCTTTTTGCAGCAAACCTGCTTACTCAGCCCCCATGTTATTCTTATGGAGAATAATTAAAATGTTATATATCGCTTATTAATGAATGAATATTAATGAAACTTGGGATGTGGCTTCACCTAGTTGAATTCTATTGATATTTGCATAAAAAACAATTAATTGTTTGTGTTCCTTGTTTCAGCAAACCTACGTAATCTACCCCAATGTTATTCTTACGGAGAATAATTAAAATTGTATATATCACTTATTTGTGAATATATTTTTAAGAAACTTAGTAAGCGGCTTTATGTGGTATTAATATACATATATATCATTGAAAATTTGCTGAGTACGCAGGGTTGCTGCGACGGGGGTATTTTAGTAATACACTTTAAACAGACAAGTTCCTTTCACTTTTTCTAAGTTACCGGTACGAAATTCATTAAAATAACTGCAAGGAATGAGATCTAAACGAAATATGCATTCCCTAACCTATTTCACCAATGAGTTTAGGTAAATTCGGCAGCAAGCGGATTCGCGAAATTGGTAAATTCGGATGTTTTGTCGGCCCGGGTTTTCTACCTGTTTCGGGGTTGGTAAATTTGGTTGTCTTGACCGACCCTCAAACCATTTGTGAATTTGGATACGGCCAATGCTCTCGTCTCAACGAACTTACAAAACAAGTTTGCATCAAATTTGTTATTTAAAGCCAAACTGTACCGGAGGCATTTGAGAAAACTGCAAGCCTACCCATGAATCATGTACTTAAATGAAAGGTGGGAAAATTTGAGCATCCCCATTCATCCTATGTTCAATTTGTTACGTTCATTAATCCTAATGAAATGAATTAAATACAAACTTCAAGTATAAACAAATTTTTAAATATCAGAATTTGATCAGTTGTATATTTTTATTCGACTATAGGCCTACAACTGAAATCAAATTGACATGCTAAGCTATAGTAGAAAATACTGAAGGATATTCGTTCTGGCTGATCGATTTTAACTCAGATCAATCTTGTAGAACGAAACATTGTATAACTACGAAATTTATGTGATATTAGAATATATGACTGGTTATAAAAATTAAGTCCAGTTCATAAATAGTAATAGGACACAGTGCAAGTTAAATTACTTCTACATCCACAATGAAGTTTTAATGACAAAACATGTTTGTATTTTATTAGATGTTTGATAGTAAATGATTTGGTGTATTTGCATAAACCCTCCTCTTGTTTTTGTATCTCCTTCGCCTTCGAAGTTGATGAGTTTGGTTATCAGAAACGTTCCCTCAGAAGCCGTTGGATCAATAGATGGAGCACGCCTGTCTAACTAACATTACAACAACTGAGGCACGGTCGGCCACCTTGTCGTAGGCAAGAAACGCTAAATGTTGCTGATAATGGCGCAAAAATTCAATGCTCCGCTTGTAAATAACTCGACATCTAGCCTACTTAGAATAAAAGTAAAGTGTTGAAACTTTCTATGAGTGAAGTCAATAAGTCTTTGACACTATTAGTTGTAACTAAAAGTGTAATAACTCATGTTTTCTATTTTTAATATTCAAATAAAGTCGATACTTTTATATAAGTTTTTAAATATGACATAACAAAGTTTTTCGGCTACTACTTTTTTCTTTTTTGGTTAGGTAAGTTTAAAAACGTTGGATTTTGTAGCCAAAGAGTGAAATGTTCTGAATCATATATTTATTTAATTAGCTGCTGTAGTTGGACTGAAAAATTCGTTTATACGAGAGGGTTTTTCCGACGCGGCCCACCGTTCCGGCAGATTCTGCCTACAATCTCACTTTTGATACAGTACTGTGGTTTGAAATTTTACAATTGTGTGCATAATGCAAAAATATTTTTGGTGTTACTGGTTATGTTATAGTATCATAACTGATTGCACTCAACACGAGTATAAATAGGTTTTCATAAAGTAGCAGATTACTTTAAACCAAAATACTATTTGTAACATTATACCCTGAAATTAAAAAATAGGCCTACTCGGAGGCTGTACAAATTGCTAGATTTAAATTTATATGATAAACAAATTTCATTGAAGTAATTACTTCCATTTCAAAGAATATAGTAGGATATTCTTGTCGGGTTTTATGATCCAAATACTCTTTATATTACAATTATGTTACCATTAAATTATGAACGAAGTGGCAAAAGTTTGCACTAAGTAAGGTAATTATTGTACAAACAGAAAAAGGAACACAATTATTTTAAACTTGTTTTAATACTGAAATTAAATAATAAATACAGTTACAAAAATAAAATAATATTTCAATGAGTCATACAATTTAAAAATTACACTTCAGCATTTTCTGAATTACAGTAACCCAAACAAAAAGAAATGTTTCTGAAACAAATTATTGAATAATAACATAGTTGGTACCAATGGTACAGAATTACTAAATTGTAAAAAACACTATTGAGAAATAACGATAAACGGTGAGGTGTTGTTATTCTTAAAAGAAATGTGATGAATAACCTTTTTTACACAATTTTGAATTTTCTAATAAAAATATAAACTAACATAGAACGAAAAACCTTTAGTACAAGTAGAAACATTTTTACTGGCCCATGAACGTGATTGTCTTTAATAGATGACATCTTAATTTTGTTTTGTGCAAGGTATCGCTAACTGTTTTTGAATAATTATGCAAACTTACTTTGAAATATTTCCTGCATATTGCTTTCATGAGAAGAATTATTTGATTTTGTTCCGGCTCCTGCTCAAAACAATGTTCTACAGGAAAGATTTACATCTACACACTTTCTCATAACATTATCATCACATCTATCAGTTTTTTACACTACTAATGTCACCCCTTTGTATGTCTGTATCAGCCAGCAAACAAAGTTGTACTACCCCTTCGGAGGGCTGCAGCAGTCCACCTCTCTTAGCGCTCGCCACTACGGTGAGTCACATCCGGCAGCCGCCATCTTGTCGTAGGCTTGTGGAATACTCTTACCTCACGTCGCGCCTAGCGTGCTCCATCTATTGGTCTTATGTGATTGTTGATTTGGATACAGCCCCTCCCGTCACTGGCCTTCATTGTAGTCCCTCATATTGGAGGAGGTTGGTCCCAGGACTACCTTAAGACTGGTCTATACCAGTTTTGAGGCTGACATTGGGTACAGCAAATGAAGTTGTCATTACATATGGTAAGTCTTTTGGCTGTCCATTATGACTAACTTCTCTTTCACCTTTGGTCCCTCCATTTGCAGCGGCTAGGGGCAGAGTCTCCGGGTTTGGTCCCTCCTGCCAACCTGAGAATGAATGGTCCCTGGCTGTTGTACATGGATACCCTGTCAGTTGAGTTGACCTGTTGGAGGGTAAAATGAGGGTCCCCTGTTGAGAGCCTCATCCCAGATGTCACAGGGGCACGGGAATTGGCCCTCTGAGGGGTCGATTTGGCTGCCGTCCCTTCCCACCCTTTCCTTTCCTGCTATTTCCTATCTTTCCGGTAACCTTCGCAATATTCCCGCTTGTGGAAGAGGTGACTAGCAGCGAAGCTGGGGTTTCCTAATCCGCCAATAACAACAAAAACAACAACAAGAGGAGGTTGCGGCAAATATAGTTCATATCTTAAAAATAGAAACAGTTTTTTGGGGACAGATAGTACCCAACATGTATTGTCAGTTAAACTTTACAATTACATTGCAATTAACTATTCCCAAAATGATGTTCAAACTTCACACCATATTATACTCGATACATAATATGCATTTTTTAATCAAATATAAGGACAACTGAGGGTAGTAAGATTGTTTTGCAAGTTACTATTATGGCAGGTTTGCATATAAAATACTGAACAAGCGTAACTAGCATCACACTAGAAACCATATGCAAACAATAAATTTGTAGGTATGCATGTTTTTATCCATACGTACCGTGGTGCAGCAAAGGTGATCTCAGCCTAGGCTCATCTGTAACACACAAATTACAAATGATAATTATAAAAGCTGCAGATTCACAAAAAACTAACCAATCAGTTTATAATTGGTAACCTGTCTACAGAGTGGAATGTGGGGGAACGATTAATAACATTTCATACTTCTCTGGAGGTTTAATCATATGTTGCTTAATTTGATGTTTAATAGCTGTCCGCAGTAAGTTGTTACTTTCTCTTAAACATATCACAAGGAAATCTGTATGAATCAAATAGCAATCGTAGAATAGCAACAGTTTTGTCTCGTAATACACTGAGAATTATTATGATCTTTATGAGAAATAATATTATCTACATATTTAAACAATTCTGCTTTTAGTTCACCCACTTCCTGAACCCGATTAACCGATTTTTATGATTATTTTTTTATTTAAAAGATAATTTCAAGTTTTAAGTCACTGTCGAGCCAGAATTTCGATTTAGGCTCCAGGGATCTGCCCCATGGGACTTCCAAGTTCCCATGATTTTCATATGGAGGAGAGTTTTATTTAGTTTATGTCACATGTGTTTTTTATTGATTCAATAAACAGCCGTTACAAGGATTATATCCGCAAAATATTGCGGGGGAGCAGCTCGTATAGTTTTAATTTTAATCTCTTGCGTGGTGTTGATGGTTTACCAGAAGAAGTGCAGAGGAACTGTTAGATCGGCATCGACACGTCTCGCGTTCGTGACGTCTAGTGTTTAGTGTTCAGGAAGCAGAAAGCAGAAGTGGGCGACGCGGCGTAAGGTAAGGCACGTGTCTGACAAGGAAGGTGTTGCACTCTCGTTGGGATGTCGACACTAATCGTGACAAGATTGCAGAATATACGACTACACTGAGCTACTGACAGACAACTGAGCTACTCCGTTTGTGAGGGTTGCATTTCTCATGGATCACCTGTAACCTCAAATCCACGAGAAGGAATAATATGAATATTATAGTCGAGGCGAAATTCGTCTTACATCAAGATAAAAATACCCCCGTCACAGCAAACAAGGAACACAAACAATTGGTTTTTATGCAAATATAAATATAATTTAACTAGGAGAAGCCACATACCAAGTTCCATCAATATTCAATCATAAATAAGCACTTTATAACATTCTAGTTATTCTCTATAAGAATAACATGGAGTTGAGAAAGCAGGTTTGCTGCAACGAGGAACAAAAAAAATGGTTTTTATATAATTATCAATATAACTCAGCTAAGTGAAGCTACATACCAAGTTTTATTAATTTATGTTCATAATTAAGGGAGCCATTACATTTTACTTATTCTCCATAAGAATAACATGGGGGCTGAGTACGCAGGTTTGCTGCTACGGGAATAATTAAAGAAAAATCAATTTTTTGTACAAATATCAATATACCAATACTTCGTGAAGCCACATACCAAATTTCATCAACATACATTCATAAATAATCGAGATATCAAATTTTATTTATCCTCCATAAGGATAACATTGGACAACGTACTGTGTTTAGCACTTTGAATATCTCGGCAACGGATGGACGTAGAATCACAATTTAAACACCAAAATGATTGATTTGTAGAGCTAAACTGATTGGTATAAGCAAATGTGAAGTATATAGTAAAATTAATTGGGGAAAAGCTAAAACCCATTTTCCCTTAAGATTAACATGGGAGATTTTATGAACACGTTTTTTGGATTTTATCCGCAACCACTTAACCGAGGTTAATAATTCAAAATACTATATTATTTGTTTTTTAAGCTCTATAACATGGTCAAAACCAAAATTAAGTTTTTTAAACATTTTTGGGTGAAAAATGCAAAAAACTGATTTTTGGAAAATTTAAAACCCCCTTAAACCCCCCTTCCCATGGTCCACTTTTTCTGGTTTTCGAACTTAAAGTCATGAATGTCATTTTACACGTTTGAGCCAAATTTCATCAACATCGGACGTTTTTTACTCATGTTATCGTGTCAACGGACACACACACACACACACACACATATATATATATATATATATATATATATATATATATATATATATACATATACATATATATAAATTTGAACGGATAGTGTTTTTGGCATCTGGGGACCTCAAAAGAAAACGTTATCATGGTCTCGGGCTTAAGTCTTACCATGAGACCTACGGTAATAGCTTCTTCCCTATAGGGAAAATTCGCTAATATAGATGATGCTATGCATTTTGTCTACTGCTAGATATAGCTAATAGGACGTTGATAACATCATGAAATAACCACGTATCATCTGATATTGAATGAACGGGCAAACGTGTTTGGGTTCGAATGAACTATGAAGAACAGTTGATGTTTCAGTTTTGAGAGATTCTTGTTTAGTTTACTACTAGTAACAACACGTTTCAGCTATCCGATACCCACAAACAGGTATTTCAATTAGGTTTAGACAATATAATTCTACACACATGAATAGAGTTTTCTATAATTCTTCTATTTTACTATTCCGTTTATTAAAAAAAGTGTATATAAAATACAAGTTTGTTGATGCGCGTTTGTATGCCAGTACCGGGGCGTAACGACACTCTAACACTGAACCCTCGCCGTCGTCACTGTTTTCACCCGACAGTGGCGTAACGTCAGTGATGTCAGAGTCGCGGAGGAAGCCTCTGGTACGACCCTGGCCGACCACAGCGGGGAGCGAACCGGAACAACGTCGCGGTTCTTCATAATGATGTATATAGATATAAAGTAGAAACGTCTGAGATAAAAGGCACAGGAAATTATAATTGTTCGTCGAATTTTGTACGAGTTAAGAGTCGATTGATGTATGAAATAACTGCTAGGGAAAGCATAGCAGTGCATCCACAATTCCTTCAATTCATAATTGTGTTATACTATATGAAATTTAAATACCCCGTCGCAGCAAACCTGCATACTCAGCGAATTTCCAATGAATATATAACATACCACATTAAAACACTTAACAGGATTTATAAGAAATGTATTCACAAACAAGCGATATTTAAAATATTAATTATTCTACATAAGAATAACATTGGGGATGAGTACGCAGGTTTGCTGCAACAAGACACACAAAATAATGGGTTTTTATAAAAATATCAATAGAACTCATCTTAGTGAAGTCACATACCAAGTTTCATCCATTTACATTCATAAATAAGCGATATATAACATTTTAAGTATTTTCCATAAGAATAACATGGGGAACAAGTACCTAGGTTTGCTGCTACAGGAACCATAGGCGAAAATTTTTTGTGTGCAAACAACAATAAACCACAACCAGATCAAGCCATATACCAAATTTCGCCGGTTTATGTTCATAAATAAGCGAGATATACAATTTTTCTTATTCTCCATAAGAATAACATTAGACAACGTACTGTGTTAAGCACTTTCAATATCTCGGTAACCAATTGACGTAGAGCAATGATCAAAATACCAAATTGTTTGTTTTTTTTAAGCTGAATTCAATGGTATGAATTAAAATTTGATTTAAATTAAAATTACACGTGAAAACCCCAAAAAACACATTTTTTGGGTACAAAACCCCCCACAAACCCCTCTTTGGATGGTGCGATTCATCTTGTTTTCGAACTCGTTCAAATAAATGGTACTTTGCACATTTGTACCAAATTTCATTAAGATCGGACCTTTTTTACGAGAGTTATCGTGCTTACGGACACACACACACACACACACACACACACACACACATATACATATATACAAATTTGAACGAATTGTGTTTTTGGCATCTGGGGACCTCAAAATGAAAAGTTATCATGGTCTCGGGCTTAAGTCTTACCATGAGACCTACGGTAATATCTTCTTCCCTATAGGGGAAATTCGCTAAAAAAACAACACTTAATTATTTAATATTTTTTCTAAGGATCTAAAACCCCTAAAAGTTAGCCAACCAAACCAGAAGGCAGACAGGGTCCTCTTTTGGCGTGGATTCAACCCCTTTACGCTGGAAAACCCATTTGAACAATTTATATTTAAGTTCAGCGACATTACATGTCTTTAACAGTTTAAAATGAAGCGTAACACAGTTATGAATTGAAGGAATTGTGGATGCACTGCTATGTTCGTATTACGGAGTGACTTACTGACTAAAAGAAATAAACAGTATTATAATATTTACCCTTCAACACTTTTCGTACCTTATTCAGAAAAATAAGGTTACTAACGCAAGTAAAATTATTCAAACATATAAAGTCGAACAACAGAAGTGGCAATTAGGTATTGTTAGTAATTGAAATATTGTTGTGCGGTATAAGCCAATAGACAATTTAACTGTTAAGTAACAGTGGTGCAATATACATTATGTAAACCAATTAATTAAACAGTGCGTCGAAGGGAGACGGGCTCTGGTGGGCATGAACCGTCGACGCGGGGTGGGGTGGGGGGGGGGCAATTACAACAGTGGTGCTATGGTGATAGCCCAGCGGGTCCACAATGACGACACGGGCAGATCGAACTCATTAGCAACTCGGATCAAGGAATAGTACTACTACAAATTGTCAATGTCCCATGGGCATTGTCAGTATTAGCTAAATCTTTAGCTCATATAAGAATTTAGCTCTCCAAATCAAGCTATAGCTTTGGACACATTTTTTGTTTAATTGTTTAACATGACAATCGATGTTATTTTTCCCCCGGCATTGACATGCGAATAGTGTGACTTTGTGCTGGTAATCGGATAATAATTTAGTCGAGGGAAATGTTACTCAAAATTAAGTTTTGCCCAATGTTTATTTCATATCCATAGGCACTATTCCCATTTGTTTGTTCGCTTCGCTAGTTTGCCATCTCGGGCTTCGCCCTCGGAATATTAAACTTGACCACCACCCTCAGATCCGTACACACCTTGTATTACAATTTCACTAGTTTTTATTTCGATTCTGCGTGTAACATCTGATACTTCTATAAATATTAACAGTAGACTGTAGAAACACAAAAATGCATATGCGAATGTAAAAAAAAACTTATGTAATCTGAAGCGCCCTGCGAGTGTGAGGAGTGATTCCGGTATTGAAAGTGAGAGCGGAAGTAGAGGAATGAATCAGACGCACGCACACGGGCGCCCATCTGGAGAAACTCTATGCAAATCACCGGTGCTGTTACTTTCTCTGTGTGGGTGTCGGCGACATAAACGTATGCAACAATGCAACTGGGCAAGGTTACGACACTGCCGGTTCGCGGGGATGGGCGGCGGGAAGTTTCGGTTTAGTTTCGCGAGCCGGAGAATAGCCGATCCACTCTCTCCTGCTGGCTTAGGATGCCGACACCAGGCTTCTGTAGTTATGGGAACAGGTTAAGCTGGGTTTATTGGTTGTGGAGAAAAGTCAAAAAATGTGTCCATAAAATGTCCCATGTTAATCTTATGGGAAAATGGTTTTTTACTTTTCCTCAATTAATTTTACTGTAAACTTCACATTTACTTTTACCAACCAGTTTAGCTCTACAAAACAATCATTTTGGTGTTTAAATTGTGATTCTACGTCCAACCGTTGCCGAGTAATTCAAAGTGCTAAACACAGTACGTTGTCCAATGTTATCCTTATGGAGAATATTAAAAATTGTATATCTCTATTATTAATGAATGAATATTGATGAAACTTGGTATGTGGCTTCACCTAGTACTGGTATATTGATATTTGCACAAAAAATTGATTTTTTGTTGATTATCCTCTTAGCAGCAAACCTGCATCCTCATCCCTAATGTTATTCTTATGTAGAATACGTAAAGCTTTATATCTCCCTTAATTATGAACATAAATCATTAAAACTTGGTACGTATCTTCACTTGGTTGAGTTATATTGATAATTGCAAAAAAAAATATTTTCATCTTCCTTGTTGCAGCAAACCTGCGTTCTCAGCCCTAATGTTATTCTTATGGAGAATAAATAACATGCTATATATCACTTAGTTATTTATCTATTTTTATGAAACTTGGTAAGTGGCTTTATGTGGTAGTAAGAAATATATTCATGCATAGGAAATTCGCTGAGTACGCAGGTTTGCTGCGACGGGAGTATTGTTCTTTAAAAACACTGAAATATCATTAAGTTATACGAGCTGCTCCCCCGAAATATGTTGTGGGTATAATCCTTATAACAGCTGTTTTTTGAACTACGAAAATGTGATTTAAAACTCGGAATGTAACCAAAACAAAAGTGTAAATCAAATGCTTAGCTTCACAGTGACTTAGAACTTTAAATTATCTTTTAAATAAAAAATCATCAAAATTGGTCAAGTATTAACCTTAGGAAGCGAGTGAATAAAAAGCAGGAATTTTTTTAAATATATAAACGAGCTGCTCCCCCAATATTTTGCGGATATAATCCTTATAACAGCTGTTTATTGAATCAATAAAAAAACACATGTGACATAAACCAAATAAAACTCTCCTCCACATGAATAACATGGGAACTTGGAAGTCCCGTAGGGCAGAGCCCTGGGGCCTAAATCGAAATTCTAGCTCGACAGTGACTTAGAACTTAAAATTATCTTTGAAATAAAAAAAGAATCATCAAAATAGGTCAAGTTTTAACTTTAGGAAGTGGGTGAGCAAACAGCAGGAATTCTTTTAAATATATAGATTCTTTTGTTTAAACTTTCATACGAGGATGTTTTTATAAGTAAATAAATTACTGTGTATTGTGAACAATAACATACAAATCTAGATTAGATTTGGTCTGTATTTAATCTTGTAACTGTGTACGTGTTTTTCTTGCCAAAGAGGCAATACTGATAATTTTAGTTCTGATTTATTTGTCGCTGAATTATATTCGTCGAATTTCGTCAGGCACCGTACAGTACTGTGTTTATATTTCTTAACAACACATTGTACACACATTCCACACATCATTTTATTTTCCTCATGTGGTCTTATTTACTGTTTTCTCGTATAAAGTTGAAATGTCAAACGATATCAACCTCGTTTCCATTTGTTATCTCAAGACAATATTGAGACCACAACCCCCTCCCCCCCCTCTTGGCGAGGCCCCTTCACTGACACCGTCAATTAACATGAAGTTCAGCGATGCCAAAGTTAATTAGCCCCAGTCATTACCGCCACCCCAACCACCGTCGGCTTGTTAACCAAGGTTCTCACGCTTCTCTCTAGGTCGAACTGCGGTTTCACCCTCTCACTTGATCTAGTTCTCGACTAAAACACAGATACTCAAAACATTTACTAATTTAATCAAATAAATTACTTATACAATTTGTTTGACGAGTCAAAAATGTAAATGTAATGAAACCCAATTCAACACGGTCTTTTTTTGTTGGACATGATTATTTCCATAAGATGATTTGCCTTACTTATGTCTTACTCAACCATCGATTTGCTTTATTTATAAAAAAGTGTAGAAACAGAAAACCCAAAGTCTTTCTTGAAAAGATAAGTACCTTAATAATTATAATACAATAATTACATCTCTAAATTACATGGATCATTTGATACGATAATATTACAAAATTAGTATTGCTATTTCAACGCAAGATTTAAGGTATGGCCAACATAAAGGCTTTGACTGTTCTGGTGCATTTAGTTAATTGCGCTGTGTTTAAGGGTGATAATGTTCTTTGTCGGGTGGGAGGTGGATTGAAGGTGGATCCCCAATAATCCCCAATAACAACAAATTATGAAAAGGACTTAAAGTTATTTGGCCAACCAAATACGTAATGGGTTCTGAGAACATAGCACCATCTGCAAATGTATATAATTTAAGTGTTTGAAGTTGCTAAACAGAGTGTTATTGAGTAGAGTTGGTGCCAGTAAAAAGTCTTCTACATTACCAGAAGCAAAGGTTCTCTATAACTATGTAACTTAAGCTCTAAATATTGAATGCTCTACTGTAACACTATTTTACCTTATTTTATGTAACACAGCATGATAAAACAGTTAAACATCTTAATTGAAGAAAACCATTTAATGACTACATGAAAGAATGACCCCATAGAGAATAGGAGTTGATCGAGATAAGATTAAGATATAGTTTAAGATAGTAATTATAATAATGCAAATTTAATTAGGTAATCATTTATTGGACGTAATCATTTAAAGGCGAGAGACCTAGAAACCCTTTGCCCCTTTTATCTTTGTAGGCAAATAATTCCGCTATAAAAAGTGCATAAATAAATCGGGTAAAATCCAAAAAGCCGGGAAAGAAATATAGTAATGAACGAAGTAGGCACGAATGTAGTCTGCTAGCAAATATCAGACTAGTCTATCTAGAATGTAGTCTGAATGTAGTTTTCTCTTCGTTTCTCAAGAAATCTCTGTGGACTAATAGTGGGGTGTGATAGCTGAAAAAACTTCACATCTGGCAACCAATGCCTCAGATAATACATGAGTAGACCAGTCCAAAAAAACCGGGACACAAATTGTTCTGGCACTCTAGTGGTGTTGATGACGTAATCAATATGGTCGCCAAAATTGTGTGACACGCTTCTAATTTTATCTATATAACTCGGGTTTTTATTGTGATATTACCCTACATCGTTAGCAATTATTAATCAAGAGAAAACGAGCTTTTCAACTATATACTGTACATATTTTTTAGATTCATAATATTCGAAATATTTGTAACTCTATTAATCTTTTGGATTTTTATTTTTATTTTTTGAATAATTTTGATAAATAACTTGGAATCCGTAACATGTAGCGGAAAACGTATAATGAACTTTTTTTCTTCCGAAAATTACCTTTCGAATGGTATATACAACTTCTAACTTATCACAACAACTTACCGAACAAAACAAAGGTGCGTTGCACAGCGAGTTGTTATGGTAACGATGCAATTTATATAGAGTTCGAAAAGTAATGCGCGGATTATAACAGTTTAAATAACAAATGAAATTATTGTAATTTTGCATGTGTTTGTAAATAAATTCTAGCTTTTTAAGGGCTAAGAAACTACTTTTATCGTTTTAAAATCAGTTACATTAAAATCAAGTATAAGAATGAGAAATAAAAGAATGTTCAGTATTATTCCAATTTAATATCCAAATTTAATAATATCCTATACATTGTCAAATACACAAGTGTTAATTAGACGAGTAACATAACAATTTAATAATATTCTATACATTGTACTATCAGTTTTGTAGGCAACACCTTATATCGATGTAAAGAAAATTGCATAAGCTTCAATAATATAACAACTTTTGTGGTCGATTAGTCGACCGTATTTGAACTATACATAAAAATGCAAACCGACTTCAATATTCGCAATCTATCGTTAACAGTATACATTAAAGTAATGGCTATCTTTGTACAACTAAATCTGGAGTTCCAAATAAGGGATATAAAAATAGTCAACCCTTCATTTTTAATCCTTTAATTGTGTAGATTGTCTAATAATTATGAAAGTGCAATATATTTAGTAATTTATGGTGGAAAAAGCGTAAAGTATACATTTTTAAGAAATACAAAAGAAATTTGTAAAGAAATTTATAGTTTTTTCCAGTCAACGTTTGTTATTGTAGTATCAGTTTTGTACTTAACGCATTATTTTGTTGAAAGGAATTTCATTATCTTCTTGAATATAAAATCTGTTGTGGTCGAATGTCCCATCGTTTTTATACCATAGATAAAAAAATCAAAACAACCTCCAAATTTTCAAACTATCCTTGGCAATATATCATGAATGTAACGACTACCTTTGTACAACAAAATCCGCAGTAAACTTTCATTAAAATAAAATGAAAGTTTAAAATACATTGTTGTAGAGACCGTTGTATATTTTTACAGCGAACTTTGCTGCTAGTATCCAAATAAATATTATCTTCCTGTCACAGCAATAACATCCAAATGAGTTGGGTAAATTCACTTGTGATTACCAAGCAGTGACGGAGCACTGCCCTTCACATACACAAAGCTTCGTACATCGTATTCCCATTTTAACACATTTACAAGCTGTGAATCGCTTTCGGCAAGTACATGAGGTAAGTTGAACACTGTTTGATACTCCCAGAATTGTTGTCTAAAATAGAGGGTGGTATGATCCTCCAGGAGTTACTGTCCATCCGAATTCGGTTGGCGAAGGTATTGTGTACTGTGCAACAAGGCTGTTGGTCCAAATTCTTGCCTAGAGAATAGCTCGTATGATATGTTGTGTTAAAGCATCTGCTGTAGGAGGTATGTTTTCGATTGCTCGATTCTTTCTTGTAAGTAATACTCGTCTGCAGTCACTAATGCTCTGAAGATCTGATGATTGATCATAAAGTACAATTACAAATCCCTGCAATCTCATGACATTCATCGTCAATATCAGAAGAATTGAATTTGGATATTACTCGTCTGGTTAACACTTGTATACTTGACAGTGAGCAGGATATTAATGAATTTGGATATTAAATTGGAATAATACTGTACATTCTTTTATTTCTCATTCTTGTACTTGATTTTAATGTAACTTATTTTAAAACGACAACAGTAGTTTCTTAGCCCTTAAAGAGCTAGAATTGATTTACAAATGCATGCAAAATTACAATAATTATATTTGTTACTTAAACAGTTATTAATCCGCGCATTAATTTTCGAATCATATATAAAAAAAACCATCAATGCCATAACAACTCGCTGTGCAACGCTCCTTTGTTTTGGTAAAATGTCCGGTAAGTTGTTGTGATGAGTTAGAATTTAAATATACTATTCGAAAGGTAATTTTTGGAAGAAAAAAGATTACATCATACGTTTTCCGCTACATGTTACGGAATCCAAGTTAGTTAGCAAAATTAAAATTATTCAAAAAATAAAAATAAAAACACACAAGATCAATAGAGTTACAAATATTTCGAATATTATGAATCTAAAAAATATGTAAAATATACAGTTGGAAATATCGTTTTCTCTTGATTAATAATTGATAATGATGTAGGGTAATATCACAATACAAATCCGAGTTATATAGATAAATGTAAAAGCGTGTCACACAATTTTGGCGGCTATATTGATTACGACATCAATACCACTAGAGTTCCAGAAAGATTTGTGTCACTACTAAATTTTGGACTGGTCTACCCATGTCCTATCTGAATCGAAAGGGGGGCATTGGTTGCCAGATGTGAACTATTTTGGTAAAATATTTAGCTATCCCACCCCACTATAAGATTTGCTAAATATTTTCAACATTTAAGGCGATTTTTGAATCGCGAAAAAGAGAAATCTCTTTTTATGAATGATGCTACATGAAATGCTACAACAAGTGACAAGTGAACATCCTACAACAAGGAAATACAAATGCCAAAAAAACTAAAAAAATGTCGTGTTTTGACATCAGCAATTCCCATTGAAGCCGACACGAGCCTCGGTGCAACCACAACCGCGGCGACTCTGCAGTTGTAGTTGCAGTGGTAATGCAGGGGATGTTCCGTGTCGGAGCGTGACTGTCGTGAAAGCACCCGAGATTGCAGGTTCCCCATGCGGAAACAGCCAACACTTTACATTAATTTCATAACCGGCACCAGCTAACTGTTATCACTGCTCAAATTACACGATGTGGCATCACCGTTTCGGAATACCATAACCATTAGTCGTTTCCGCCTTTCTCGATGCGACTATCGATAAATTTTAAGTTGTGAACTGGTTTTAAAGTTGCGAAATTTAAAGAAAAGGTTTTACTATAAATAATCGAAGTATTGTGTATAAAATAAGTTTATTTTATTTTTATTTTCGATTCCATGAACAAAAATAAGAAAGAAGTAGTTACTGGTATATTGTTATCTATAGAATTGTAATCTCCCTCGGTGGTATGTTGGGTTTCGTTACTCAGCAGAAGCACTGCGATAAAAGTTCTAGAGAACATTACTTAGGGTGTCTAATATATATTTTAAAACATATGGTTTATTTCGGGTTCCATTGAAATATTAAACCTCTTCAAACTCAATCACATACACTACCAACTCGTTAGATCTTCGTGAAGCCTGAGTAGGGGGTGCCAGCAGAAGAGTGGGGGGGATCAGCGTTGAAGGGGAAGTTCACAATACCATGTGTCATAATACTATTCCTGCGGAAAACATTTGTCTAGTATTTGGAATATTTGTTCTTGTACGATCATCTGTTTTAGCGAATTTCCCCCATAGGGAAGAAGCTATTACCGTAGTCGGCATGGTATGACCTAGGCCCGGGACCATGATAACTTTTCGTTTTGAGGTCCCCAGACCCCAAAAACACCGTTCGTTCGAAACTGTATATATATATATATATATATATATATATATATATATATATATATATATATATATATATATATATGTGTGTGTCCGTGAGCACGATAACTCTCGAAAAAATTATCCGATTTTGATGAAATTTGGTATAATCGTGTAAAGCAACATTTATGACTTTAAGTTCGAAAACCAGCCAGATCGCTCTATCCGAAGGGGTATTTTGGGGGGTTTTGTACCCCAAAAATGGGTTTTTTGAATTTTTTACATATAATTTTGGAAATAGTCAAATTTTATTTTTTTCATTGGATTCAGCTTAAAAAAACACACAATTTGGTATTTTGATCATTTCTCTACGTCAATTGGTTACCGAGATATTGAAAGTGCTAAACACAGTACGTTGTCTAATGTTATTCTTATGGAGGAAAATAAAAATTTTATATCTCGCTTATTTATGAACATATACTGACGAAACTTGATATACGGCTTTATCTGGTTGTGGACCATTGATATTTCCTCAAAAAACAATTTTTTGACAACGGCTCCCATAGCAGCAAACCTGCGTACTCAGCCCAATGTTATTCTTATGGAGAATAAGTAACGTGTTATCTCCCTTAATTATGGAAATAAATTAATGAAATTTGGTAAGTGACTTCACCTAGTTGAGTTATATTGATATTAGCATAAAACCCCATTTTTTTGTGTTCCTTGTTTCAGCAAACCTGCATACTCGGCCGCCATGT
Source organism: Allygus modestus (assembly GCA_963675035.1). Taxonomy (NCBI): domain Eukaryota; kingdom Metazoa; phylum Arthropoda; class Insecta; order Hemiptera; family Cicadellidae; genus Allygus; species Allygus modestus. Next base: position 351,026,113 of record OY776111.1, on the reverse strand, counting down.
TATTCTTATGGAGAATAATTAATACCCCCGTCGCAGCAAACCTGCATACTCAGCGAATTTCCAATGAATATATAACATAACACTTAACAGGATTCATAAGAAATGTATTCACAAACAAGCGATATTTAAAATATTAATTATTCTCCATAAGAATAACATTGGGGATGAGTACGCAGGTTTGCTGCAACAAGGCACACAAAATAATGGGTTTTTATGCAAATATCAATAGAACTCATCTTAGTAAAGTCACATACCAAGTTTCATCCATATACATTCATAAATAAGCGATATATAACATTTTAAGTATTTTCCATAAGAATAACATGGGGACCGAGTACCTAGGTTTGCTGCTACAGGAGCCATAGGTGAAAAATTGTTTTTTTGTGCAAACAACAATAAACCATAACCAGATCAAGCCATATACCAAATTTCGCCAGTTTATGTTCATAAATAAGCGAGATATACAATTTTCCTTTTTCTCCATAAGAATAACATTAGACAACGTACTGTGTTTAGCACTTTCAATATCTCGGTAACCAATTGACGTAGAGCAATGATCAAAATACCAAATTGTTTGTTTTTTAAGCTGAATTCAATGGTATAAATTAAAATTTGATATAAATTAAAATTAAATGTGAAAATCCCAAAAACCTCATTTTTGGGGTACAAAACCCCCCAAAAACCCCCCTTCGGATGGTGCGATTCATCTGGTTTTCGAACTCGTTCAAATAAATGGTACTTTGCACATTTGTACCAAATTTCATTAAGATCGAACCTTTTTTACGAGAGTTATCGTGCTTACGGACACATATATATATATATAAATATATATATATAAATATATATATATATAAATATATATATATATATATATACATATATACAAATTTGAACGAATGGTGTTTTTGGCATCTGGGGACCTCAAAATGAAAAGTTATCATGGTCTCGGGCTTAAGTCTTACCATGAGACCTACGGTAATAGCTTCTTCCCTATAGGGGAAATTCGCTAAAATGTCATAAATTGTTTATTTATGAATGTATATTGATGAAACTTGGTATGTAGCTTTATGTGGCATTAAGATAAATATATATGCATTGGAAATTCGCTAAGTATGCAGGTTTGCTGCTACGGGGGTATTTACTTTTAAAAGAGTTTATTTGCTTTTGCTGATTGTTTAATGTAATTTAAATATTTTTACCTATAAAAGTAATGTTTAAACATATGGGCGCAGCAAACTCACTAGGTTGAAGGCAAATGAAAATAATTTGTGTTAAGCCTAATCAATAAAGGCTATCTCACACTTTTCGCGAATACGCCCGAACCCTCGGCCGAACTCCGAATGTTCCGAGTAGTTGCGAGAAATGTGTGGAAGCTGAACGAACTTGTTGGTACCACTACACTATCGCCAAATGATTCACTCGAATGTTCGGAACGAGTTGCGACAACGAGTCTTGCACCAAATCAACCGAATGTGCACAGCGAACTAACCAAGTACACGCTCGCCCAATACCATGCAATACCATGCTCGCCATTCAATTCCGTTCGTCTCTTTTGATTCGTGCCAAAAACGCGACAAAAAGCGGAGCATGGCGAACACAAATCATGGCGAGGCAAACTATCCCAAACATACACGAGCACACTGAGTACACAATTGTGCTCGCCTTAGTTCGCCTTTGTTGGGCCAGTGTACTGGTAGCAATAACACAGGACTGAATGTTCAATGAACTACCAAACTTAGTAATAAGACAAACTTATGTATTGACACCATTCTTGTATATTTGTATATATGACATGAATAAAGAAAGTTTGACTTTGACTTTGACTTTGAACATTCGGGAGGATGTTTGGCCGAATGTTCAGGCCTGTTCGCAAGATGTGTGGGACAGTCTTAACCTAAGATATTTGCATAACAATCACTTTGCGGTTGCAATGTTTTTGGTTTGGCGCGTAACAGATGATTATCACAAGCGATTTTTAGTCAATAGACTAAGGACAGATGGCAATCGCTCACCCCCACCCTAAAAAAACCGGTTTAAACCACTTTAACCAATAACACCCAGGCTTCACGAAGATCCGCACGAGGTATACATTCGTAGAAGAGTGACGTTCGTGAAGCGGTCACTAAATTTAACTCAATTTTGTCACATCATAAGATTTCTTGATATTTGACTTCACTGCAAGTAAAACCAAACGCCTTTTCAGAGGCAATTCGTAATATGTATTGAAAGTGATATATGGAATTGATATGAAAGAATGATCATTTATATATTTTAAGTCAAAATGCCCATAACGGTATACATATGTCTCGTAGGGGGTTGCTATCAACCGGCCTTCAACCGCCGTCAGATACCAATCAGCTGTGCACGACTAACACGACCATTGTCTGGCGGGAAACCCACAATCGGATGTTACAACATGTCCTTTCATTTTTTATCGGATGCTGGTAAATTTAGAAACACTTATAGTTTCTATTCTACGAGTATCTGTAAATCCTCCTAAACAAATCTTGTTTTGCCTGTAAATAGGCGATATTGAAAGGCATAACTTATACTCTCTCTCTTTAAACCTGAATCAAAACATAAATCGTTAAACTTCAGTAAAACACCAACAAAATAAATATTAAACCGTATACCTTAACTAATTTTGTACTTTATAACAACAGAATGTCTAGAGTTTGTTGGACTGTTATTGGAGTTATTTTCAACAAAATTAATTTTCAATGTTGAAGATCATTACTTTTGTTGTTGTTAATAATAACGTTTACGTATTAACGAGTTATTTCAATAACATTAGTAGTCCCTTATACTTGCTTCCTTAAGTATGCGAATAAATAAATAAATGTTTAAATGATAATCTCTGGTTACAGTATTTAGTTAAAATTACACATTTTACGTATCCATAAATATTCTTTTACAACAAAATGCACGAAAAACGTTGTAGCCGAGGACTTGACAGAGAGAAACATAAGTTTATTGATTCATATAGATCATTACAGTACTAATTTTACCACTTTTAATTTTAATATATAAATAATGATTCAATATGGCAATAACAAAGAAGTTAGCCGAACTGTTGCGAAGAAAACCCACAACGTCAGTTAGTCACTTACTGCTACTGACTTACAGACACAGTTAGTCACTTACTGAACTCTACATATACACTTGTAGTTGTTATCACTCTGCAGGTTCAATAGAAATAGATTAGTTGGTAGGCACTATTAATCCATTAATATGTTATGGAGGGAAAACCATGGTTAAACAGGTTTTGGTTATACAATTTTTGTACTATTTTTTTTAAATATTGTATTAATTAATTTTTGTTACAATGGTACGAGTGAATACTTCTGAGTTGGGAAATAAGATTTAATTAGTTGGTGAATTATTGTTTAGTCCTGAAATCAATAATTTGTTTGTGTAACACTATTTTTTTATCATAAAATTTACTCTTAATGTGAACAATAACAGTAGATTTTATTGCAAATAATCTCAAACACAAACACTCAAGGCATGCCAAATTTTCCTAGAATGTATTACAATGAGCTACCATAAACTCGGTCAGTTAACTAATGCCTAAGTTAATAAGTGTTTTTAAAAGGTTCTGCCACCTAACAAAATATAATTTTGTAAACTGTTTTAAAGATTTCTTTTACGTGTTACACTTTACATATACAGTAATATATATATTAACATATCATAGAATTTAAAAGAAAATAGAAATCAATCTGCAGTACATTAACAACCAATGAGTAAACTGCCTGTAAAAAGCAACACTTAAAAAGTGTCAGTACTTGATTTCACTGAGAACTGTAACATGGAGAACTCTCCGAGCAAACGTCGGCGTCGACCCTGAGAACTGTAACATGGAGAACTCTCCGAGCAAACGCCGGCGTCGACCCTGAGAACTGTAACATGGAGAACTCTCCGAGCAAACGCCGGCGTCAACCCTGAGAACTGTAACATGGAGAACTCTCCGAGCAAACGCCGGCGTCAACCCTGAGAACTGTAACATGGAGAACTCTCCGAGCAAACGCCGGCGTCAACCCTGAGAACTGTAACATGGAGAACTCTCCGAGCAAACGCCGGCGTCAACCCTGAGAACTGTAACATGGAGAACTCTCCGAGCAAACGTCGGCGTCGACCCTGAGAACTGTAACATGGAGAACTCTCCAGAGCAAACGCCGGCGTCGACCCTGAGAACTGTAACATGGAGAACTCTCCGAGCAAACGTCGGCGTCGACCCTGAGAACTGTAACATGGAGAACTCTCCGAGCAAACGTCGGCGTCGACCCTGAGAACTGTAACATGGAGAACTCTCCGAGCAAACGCCGGCGTCGACCCTGAGAACTGTAACATGGAGAACTCTCCGAGCAAACGCCGGCGTCAACCCTGAGAACTGTAACATGGAGAACTCTCCGAGCAAATGCCGGCGTCAACCCTGAGAACTGTAACATGGAGAACTCTCCGAGCAAGCGCCGGCGTCAACCCTGAGAACTGTAACATGGAGAACTCTCCGAGCAAACGTCGGCGTCGACCCTGAGAACTGTAACATGGAGAACTCTCCGAGCAAACGTCGGCGTCGACCCTGAGAACTGTAACATGGTGAACTCTCCGAGCAAACCCTGAGGTACTAAATTCTTACATAATATATCGCAGTTTCATCCGTTTAGAAGTTGCAAAAACATTTATTTAAAAAGTAAGGTTTTATTTATACACAAAACTACATTTCTAAACAGACTGACCCATTCTGTCAAAACAGATCAACTAAACTTTTTTTCGGAGACTTTAACGCTGGGGTTGACGCGGTAACCTTCACAATGTGTTTAATAAAGTCACTCTGTTGACAATTAATCCCCCCATTCATTTAGATAATGTGTTGTATAGTAAATATTACTTTAATTGAAAACTGCTAGTAAAAATCCAGTGTAAAGGTAGACAATTAATTGCTGTCCTTTTTCCAATAAAAATAATTCCTTTTAAAATCGTATTTAAGAGTGTAATTATTCTAAAACCTATGTTTTCTTGCCAAGACACCTGCGGGAGAAAGAAACTAGAAGATAATGACGAACATTGTCCCCGCACGTGAGAGCACATTGCGTCGCGACCCCTCGACCCCTCGACCCCTCGACCCCGCGACTTCTCGACTCCCGCGCCCGCGCACTCAAGGAAGTAACGAGAGTTCGCAATGAAGCTGGAGATAAGACTGTTACGGCTGACTTATGTAAGGCAATATTTGGCAACGAGGGAACAATCTGGGATGTTCCCACAAGTTATATAAACCGGGTGAGAGAGTTCCCACGCAAGGCTAGTGCACCACAACAGCAACAGCAACAGCCTGCACCGCGACAACATACTACGTCCACGACACAACACCCGTGGGGCGGTGCGGCTGGGAATGTGGGCTACAGGAGCGCGGACTGCAGTGCCATTCATCTTGATACAGTCGTGGTTCATCGGAATTGTTCCTCTTCAACTGATTCTGTTTCATACTAATTATACGGGTCAAACGTCTACTGTATAGCCTACGTCTTGCCACCAATGCGTTACTCGAGTTCGAGTACACCAGTATTGAGTGTGAAGACGGACCATACTGAATCGAATTCGCTATGAAGCTTTGGGCGTAATTATTGTGCTTGAAGCGTAAAATTAAATAAATACTTATTTTATAAACCTGGTCAGCTTTCTCGAGTACCAAACGGTAATCGTAATTTTACACCCTAAATGGCAGTTTTATCGCCTACAACGATCAATGTAGAAGTAGACTGTACGTAATGTTGTTGTTTGAGGTAATTAATTAACGCTTTAATACTCCAAGGCAGTTCCAGATGCAATTAATGGAAAGTAGGAATCACAGTCAGTTGAGTGATTGGATAATTCTGCCGAGATTGCGACAGCAGGTTTTCCTCATTCTTCGGTAGACCAATGTAATTAATTAACTAATTTACAGGTAGATTGCCTATACATTTCTCCAAGTGAATTTCATGATGCAACGACGTAAACAAATCAATAATGCTATTAAATGTTTTACTTCAATATGTATATTGTTTAACTGTCTGTCACGAGATAAGGTTGTTGCATTTGGAGCTCCTCGA